>JBBBDQ010029121.1:0-355000 GCA_037127315.1 Ascarosepion bandense | reverse complement strand
GGACAGAAAAAAATTGCCTATGAAACTCTGAAATTAATTCTATTAATGATCTATCTTTGACATCAAGCACATTATTAGTAAATCAGCTTGCCTTAAATGCCTTTCTATCAGTATTCCATTGTCAATTTTGGCTTAACACAGTCTTCCAAATCAATACTATGCTTGGCCGTTTGTATCCGAGTATGTCTGTCAGCTAGGGCGGATAGCCAATCCTAATTGCAGACACCGGCTCGGACACATTTATGTCTGATGAATGCTCACAGTGCTTACCTGTGGTTTATACTGCAACTATGCTGGGCGGAACATAATTTCTGGGAGAGTGTGCACTGTCTGGCCTGATCAGCAATATGCTCCAAAACTCAATGATAAAAACCTGCGACTTAATACACGGTCAATGACGGACGACTCCCAAATACTTTCGTCGACCTAATTTCAATCAAAAAAATTGGGTCAACCCGTTGTATGATTTTCAGGCACTTTCAAAAGTGCCTCACGCTGGGATCACCTCCCCCAGATCAGCTTGACAAATCGACTAGAGTGAGATTTGAACCCGTGTCTCATGATCAGAAAGCGATATATATATATATATATATATATGTGTGTGTGTGTGTGTGTGTGTGTGTGTATGTGTGTGTGTGTGTGTGTGTGTGTGTGTGAAATTTCAAATAAAAATTTATCTATAAAAGAACAATATGAATGAAAGAAAAAGGAAAACTTCTTGTTTCGTCCTCTGATTTGCCTGATAAAGTCCCTCAAATGGGTTTTGTCTTTTGAGGGACTTTATCAAGGCAAATCAGAGGACGAAACCAGAACTTTTCCTTTTTCTTTCATTCATATTGTTCTTTTATATATAAATTTTTATTTGAAATTTCACACACACACACACACACACACATGATACATATAAAAATAACATTTTTATTTATCTACCCAATGGCAGTCTGTATCATGCCTAGCGATCTATCAAAATGGCTGGTTTTTATTTTTAACGCTCTCGACAACGATTGTCATTTTTATACTGTTCAATTTTTTTAAAAGGAATGCACCCATGATTCTACTGTTCGAAATTATTTCATTATTTTTGTTGATTAAATTACTCATGCACTTAAATTTCATAAGTTTCAGTTTCTCCTCAACAAAAAATTTTCATAGATTTCTAATTCTGCTTCTGCTTCACTTCATCGGTTTTATTCTCTTCAGCGTTTTTATTAAATACTATTTTATTATCAAAGTGCTCGATATCAAAGGTGGAGCATTAATAAAATTAATATAAGTAAAAGGATTATCGCTTAGCTGATTGATGTTTCTTACAGCGTTCATAGCTCGAGGTGGTGTAATGGTTAGCAAACTTATCTCGCTAGAGTCATTATAATAGAGTAGTGAGTTCGATCCTCACTGGGTGTTCCATACTTTCTGCCTTGTGCCACATCTAAGCATCATGATCCATAGTTTCGAAGGCGTCCTTATTCATCGGGGAGTATCAGCAATTGACTGCTTATACTCCTTGATTTTTCTTTTTTTTTTTGTATGCACTTATCATTGGTGCAAGATATCTTTATAATATATGTGTGCGTGTGTGCATTCGCGCGAACGCGCCCGTCCGCGCGGATGTGCGTACGTGTAGGATGTCGTGGTTATTTGTCATTTTTATCGCTTTTTTCTCCATTTAATACTCACTCCATAAGCTTTTCTCCCTTTCTTTTCATTTTTAAGTTATCATTGTGAATACTAGTGTTAACACCGAGTGACGATAGTGGGTTTAATGCTTGAGAGCAATATTCAGGTCATGTCTTGAAGATTGTGTTTAACTATGAAACAGACCGTCGAAACTCAATCTTGTCAACATTGTTCATACTTATTATTTTTTACACACGTTCTATCCCCGATATTGAGAACTTTCATGCTATAAATATAGCATACATTAAAACTGCATATATATATATATATATATATATATATATATATATGTGTGTGTGTGTGTGTGTGTGTCTGAAAACAATTTAGAAATAACTAAAAATAAAAGATAATAATAAAACAATAGGAATAAAGATTGTCTCTCTCTCTCTCTCTCTCTCTATATATATATATATATATATATATACACATTGTTAAATATATATATATATATATATATATATATATATATACGATCTTGAATGTCTGTTATGTTTAATTATTGGCCGTTCTTAACATCGTATTTTGTCTTTAATTTCAGCTGAAAATAAAGACAAAAACTGTTTAACATTTGAATATTTTTTATTATGCTGGTTTTAAGCTTTTGCTCACATGAGCCATCTTCAGAGAGGTTACATGGACGTTAACATAAAGACATACACCATCAAAGATGATATTATCTTGTGTTAACATGAAACACTGCTATGCATCGTAAACAGTCACCGAATAGCAGACGCAGGTCGTAAATTTGTAATGCGGTTCTATGAGGTCACACGTGGTCACCACGTGAGAGACCAAAATGTTAACAGAACCATATGTCTAAATGCAATTCAATGTGTTGTGACTAGATTGAAATGTGATGTTATTGAGTCGAGGTTGCTTTGATATATATATATTTGAATACATGGTTCTGTTGTCATTTTGCGTTATCATGCGGTGTGACGTCATAGAACCTCATTGCAAATTTGCGAACTGCGTTTGTTATTTTTGGTAACTATTGCCGTTGCCTAGCGGAGTTTTATGTCAACACAAAATAAAATCGTCGGTGATGGTGCATGTTATTGTGTTACCGTCTTAGTGACCTCTCTGAAGATGGCTCATGTGAGCCGAAAGCTTAGAACCAAATTAATAAAAAATTATCCAAATGTTGGAGAATTTGTGTCTCTATTTTCAACTGAAATTAAAGCCAAAACACGACGTTTAGAACGGCTCATGATTAAATATAATAGACATTCATTGTCTCGTATATGTAACAGTATGTGTTTAGAAAAAAAATATATGCATATATATATATATATATATATATATATATATATATACGTGTGTGTGTGTTTGTGTGTGAGTAGACGAAACGACACTAATAGAAAAAGAAACGCCTGCGTGAATGGAAAAAAATAGTAAGAGAAGAGCCACGTTTCTATAAGATCAAACTTTGCTCAGATAGATAGATAGATAGATAGATAGAGAAAGAGAGAGAGAGAGACAGACAGACAGACAGACAGAGAAAGAGAGAGAAAGAGAGAGAAAGAGAAAGAGAGAGAAAGAGAAAGAGAGAGAGAGAGAGAGAGAGAGAGAGAGATCCGCTGATCAACTAATCGATAGAGAGTTTTTGATGGAGATAAAGTTAGCGCGAATGCGAGATAAAGAATATGGGAACAGCTCGTGAGAACAAGAAAAAAGTATTCGATTGATAAAAGATTAGTTTTGTATTAATATTACTGCGGATGTTCGCCATTTATAAGTCTATTTTATTGGGTTGCGCTATGGTTGAATTTCAATAACATTTGCGGCATCAGAGGAGGCGATCTCCAAAAATAAAAGCTGTGTGTGATTAAAAATAAAATTTGGGCTTGGATTATTCTTGAATAAACATTTCATTTTTTTTTTTAATCGGGAACTCGGCAATTATTAATAATAATAATATGATTAATATGGAAGTGCGGAGGTGCAATATGGTTAGCGGTTTGGAATGAGAAATCTGAGATCCAAGCTTTTTTAAAAAATCGTTTCACCCCAAGCAAGGCGTTACCGCCACTGATACGCAAGGGGCTACATAAGAGTGTAAAAGTTTAGACAGGAGAAAAGCGAAGAGAAAGACCAACCAGTTACAGGTGGTGTCCGAGAAAGGGCAAGAGAAGGGTGAAAATACAGGTGTGATGACGGTTGCGAAGGTAGAGTGAGAAAGGAAAAGAACAAGATACACGGGGTGACGTGGAAAAGAAGAGGAAAGGACTGGAGTCAAGTGGATAAGAGATGGGAATTGACATTGCATTTAAATTTCTGGAAGTTGTAGCCGTTAGGAAAGCAAGTATACGGAAGGGAGTTCCACAGGTGAGAAAAAAAAAGGCTAATGGAGTAGAAGTGTGGGCTGCATTTGGTAGATTTAACTGTAAAAGGGTGGAGCCTTGTTGGGAGTCTGGTTGCTCGAGTAACTTTTTGTGGAGTGGGCACCAGTGGCCTAAGCTCATTAGAGCAGAAACCATGAACATATTTGTAGAATAGACAGAGAGAAGCCACATTCCGCCGGCGAGAAAGTGGCTGGAGTCGAGCTGCCATGTCGGGACCGATCACATTACAAATTCTCCTTTGAAGCCTGTCGAGAACCCTGAAATGAACAGCAGGGACGTCCGGCTAAAAGTTCCAGTCAAGTTCGTTACATTCAATCACACAAAAATACCATTAAAACTCCATTTCTCTTTCTCCCCCAGCTATGAGTAAATGGCAGGATAGACTGGGTTCTATAGCCTTAATTCGCAACTTTTTTTTTAATCATATCACCCCAAGCAAGGTGGTAACGCCACTGATGCGCAAGGGGCTACTTAAGAGTAAAAAGATTGGAAAAGAGAAAGCCGGAAACCATATACTAAACAGGGAACAAGGGATGAGCCTCTTCACCTGTTCAATAGACGTGGGTGGAGTGTGAACTGGGTGATAGTTTAGTCTATCTACTCCAATTGAGAAAAAAAAAAAAGAAAAGAGTAAAAAGATTGGAAAAGAGAAAGCCGGAAACCATATACTAAACAGGGAACAAGGGATGAGCCTCTTCACCTGTTCAATAGACGTGGGTGGAGTGTGAAGCGGGAGGAGAAGAAAAACTTTGAATTCAAACCAACCTGGAGAAGGTTTAGTTTCATTAGGCTATATAGACCAAGACACAAATACATGTGGTGCCCCTTCGACCCTCGGGGGTTACGAGACACACAAGGATCGTGACTGTTAATATGAATCTGATTGATCAAGGCGAAAAAGAAGAAAAAGAATTGAGAAAGAAAAGGAAAATCAAATGATAGTGTAAAGTATATGTGATAAACGGGTTAAAGTTATGTGAGATTGTGGTGTTAACACGGCACCACTAGGCGAAAGACCTCGTCAACTTAGCTTACTGGTCAGGGCGGAAGGGTTCATCAGATGAACTACAAAGGCGAACCATCTAATTGGAGAACATCTGTTGTAGGTTATTCTGGAGAGATGGGCCCCTCCAGGTTAAAAGGCCCAAGACACGAAGAAGACAAACAAGAGATAACTAGCGACTTAGCTGGTTTGTAAGGTTACGGGAATAACAATTTTAATATCTGTAACACCCAAGTGTAGCAAATTTTTGTCTGAATTTCTGGGACGAGGAGTTATTATTTACACTATTTACATTCGGACTATATCCTAATGTTTGTTGTTATTACCACAGTGTTCCGGTCGTTGTACCCTCCGACCCTCCTCAGGTGTATATCGATTTGGGTAACCTAGAGGGAATTCTGAACAACCCTTTAATTAATCTAAGAGAATAGACTGCTTTTGATCCACTGTTCATATCTCATCTATTTCTTATTTATCTTACGAAAAAATAGCTTAGTAGAATAAAGTATTGCTTTGTAACTTGGTCACGTAGTGATTGCGAGTTCAACCACTGAATCGAGCAGTGTATACTAAATAAAAATAAGAGCTAGATGATATCAGTGACTAGAGAACTGTCAACACCCATAGATTAAATAAAGAGTTCAGTTCAGAATTTTCTGTAGGCTTCTCAGATTGATATACACATAAGGAATGCACAGCAGTCAAAACGTTGTAATTACAAGAACAGAAATGATATCAATAGTTCGAATATAGATAGCGCAGATAATAACATTATTTATATTTGTATTACCCAAATATCATTCAGACTTGTTAGCTCTCCTGATAGTCCAGATTTGATTGACTGTAGTCCCTGATAATCCAGATTTAGTTCACTGCAGTTTCTGAGAATCCCGTTTGGGTTCATAGCAGTTTCTGATAATCCCGATTTGGTTCACAGCAATTTCTGATAATCCCGATTTGGTTCATAGCAATTTCTGATAATCCCGATTTAGTTACCTGCAATTTCTGATAATCCCGATTTAGTTACCTGCAATTTCTGATAATCCCGATTTAGTTACCTGCAGTTTCTGATAATCCTGATTAGGTTCTCTACAATTTTTGATAATCTAGATTTGATTCCCTGCAGTTTTTGATAATTCTGATTGGGTTACCTGGAGTTTCTGATAATTTAGATTTAGCTCTCCACATTTTCTGATAATCCCGATTTGGTTCATAGCGGTTTCTGATAATGCCGTTTTGTATCCCTGCAGTTTCCAATAATATCGATTGGGTTCCCTGCAGTTTCTGATAATCCCGTTTTGGTTCATAGCAGTTTCTGATAATCACCATTTGGTTCGGTGCAGTTTTTGATAATCTAGTTTTGGTTCTCTGTAGTTTCTGATAATCCCGATTTGGTTCCTTGCAGTTTCTGATAATCCCGATTTGGTTCCCTGCAGTTTTTGATAATCCAGATTTGGTTCCCTGCAGTTTCTGATTTAAAGATATGGAGGAAAATTTCGTAACAGTTTTGCGATCAAAATTACCTTTCAAGGGAATGTGTATCATTTAATATTAAGTTGTTATATAAAATCGTAAGTTTTTTTATAATTTAGTTTATTACTTATTATATATTAAGAGCTTTGATGAATCATTCAAAAACATATTCTTTTGTCAACTGCATATTCACGTAAATACACCAGTTTTTGTCCCCGGTGATAATACATTAAAGGAATCTTTCTCTGTATTCACGAGTAGCCTGGTGTCGAGCGAGTAACCCTTCGGCAATGCAGGAGCGCTGGAGTTTCTTGTTCTTGGCTATTGAGTGTCGAACCCATGTCCCGTATTTCTGGAATTTACTCATTGAGAAAAGATGACACTAACACGAGAACTTACCATCTTCTGAGCTAATTCCCTTGTGGGGCCTGGCGCAATTTTTTAATCTTTAATCTTTTGGTTCTTATCAAACTGAACAGGTCGACCAGAAAGCGAAGGGTCTGCGAGCTTCCCCGTCTTGGAATGGGAAAACCATGTCTGGGCTATTTTGTCGGAAATGAATTAATCTCCGTACACAGTAAAAATGTCTCGAGAAGATTTTGGCAGATTTGTGACATTGATTAAAGAAAATGTAAAAAATCCCCAATTCTTGTATATTTGGCATTCCATCTCAAAGAGGTGTCTAATCTGAAATAAAATTTCAATAACATTAGACAAGAGTTTCATAGAATGACCAGAGTTACTAAGAAGCAAAAAATCTACGAAAGATTATTCTTCGAGATCATTCGCAGAACATAAAAGAACGAATATACACAAGTACCTAATATTTTATCTTGGTTAAACAATCGACAAAATAACAACTATCATATTTGCCATAACTTGTACCGCTGAAAGCAGTTCCTACTATAGCATAACTCACGACTGTCATAATTCGTTTTTCAAAATGTCGACATTTGAAAAATTTCACAACTTGGCTAATTAATTCTTTTCTTAAGATGTAGCAATGACAAAACCACACAGATAAAAAAGCTGTTGATGTTTGTGGTCAAACATAGTGAAGCAAAATTCATGAAAAGTAGTACAATGAGTCCGGCTATGAGCCAGAGGCTATCTCAGTTCGTAAATAATGTTGACGTGAAAAAATATAAGACAATGATCAGCTGTAATGTGTCGGCTGTTGTGACGCAGTTATCTAAACTCAAAGAGTTAGCACAGTTGTTTAGACAAGCAAATCTTGTGATGTCGGCTCTTCCAGCTGGCGTCTGGTCACAAGCTTCTCAGTCGATATTTCTTGGGAACCAGCCAGCATTTGCTATCGTTTCTCAGAGACAAGCCTAGTTTATCTTTCAAAATTTGAGTCCAGTTTTTCCTCTTGTTTGTTGTTTTACATATCTTCCTTTCCTCTTTTTTTTCTTGCTTGAATTGTATTTCGTTATATGCGATTTAATTCTCCCCTCATTTTTGATATTTCCATAATTTTCTTCTTTCCTCTTCTTTCCTTCATTCCTTCCTTCCTTCCTTCCTTCCTTCGTTATTTCTTCATCAATAGTTTTTATGTACTTTTCTTTATTTCTTTCCCTATCTATCTATCTATCTATCTATCTATCTATCTATCTATCTATCTATCTATCTATCTTATTAATTTTATATTATTTTCCTTATCTTTATTTCTTTCTTCGTTAGTTTTTATATTCTTTTCCTTTTTGTTTGTTTCTTTTTTTCTTTAGTTATTAGTTTTATACTAATTTTTCTCTTTCTTAATTTGTTTTTATACTATTTCTTTATCTATCTATCTATCTATCTATCTATCTATCTATCTATCTATCTATCTATCTATCCTAGTTTGTTTAGTATCTAATTTGAGTCCAGTTTTTCCTCTTGTTTGTTGTTTTACATATCTTCCTTTCCTCTTTTTTTTCTTGCTTGAATTGTATTTCGTTATATGCGATTTAATTCTCCCCTCATTTTTGATATTTCCATAATTTTCTTCTTTCCTCTTCCTTCCTTCCTTCCTTCCTTCCTTCCTTCCTTCCTTCCTTCCTTCTTCATCAATAGTTTTTATGTACTTTTCTTTATTTCTTTCCCTATCTATCTATCTATCTATCTATCTATCTATCTATCTATCTATCTATCTATCTATCTATCCTAGTTTGTTTAGTATCTATCTATCTATCTATCTATCTATCTATCTATCTATCTATCTATCTATCTATCTTATTAATTTTATATTATTTTCCTTATCTTTATTTCTTTCTTCGTTAGTTTTTATATTATTTTCCTTTTTGATTCTTTGTTTCTTTTTTTCTTTAGTTATTAGTTTCATACTATTTTTTCTCTTTCTTAATTTGTTTTTATACTATTTCTTTTTGTTTGTTTGTTTGTTTGTTTGTTTCTTTCTTTCTTTCTCGTGCCAAGAAAATTGATGCATGCACATAATTTACACACAACTGCGTATCTGTACTACATTTTATAAATACACATATTTATGCGCACACAAATTTTTCTTATAGAATTCACACCCATAAATACTTTTCGCAGATTAATATATATTATCCGGTGACATTGCATTTTTCTATTGTTCTCAATTCTATTTTAGTACCTTTTAGAATTTCTGTCTTTTTTAGATATTATTATTATTATTATTATTATTATTATTATTATTATTATTATTATTATCTATGCGGGCGTAACTGAGAGATGGCAGGATAGAAAGAATGCAAGAGTGAAAGAAGAATTTATGAATGCACACACTTACTGGAGAGAGAGATTTATTTAGCTCTCTACATTTGTTTGAGTGTGTATGCATTTCACAGGCGTTTAAATGCATTTTTATGGCTTTCCAATTTTCTCCAGATATTATTTGCTTCATTTTATTGAAAAATGTAGGTCATCGCAAATGCTAGCATCTCGAACGCAAACATCAGTAATAACGCGGACTTTATTTTTTAATCATCATCATCATCATCGTGGTCGCTGTCATCAACATCGTCAACAGCAATTAATCGAGGATATTTTTTATTTTCCTTATTATTGCTCTCATTTATGTTTTCACACCGGGGGGAGGGGGGATATAATCGCTGTCACTGGCGATCAAGTGGCAGCAAGCACCATCATATTTTTTCGGCACTCTCTTTAATTCTTTAAAATGATTTTAAAATGCTGTCTGGCGAATGACATTAAGTCTTCATTCGATTTCAAATGCTTTTGAATTATTTGCAAGAATCGTCGAAATTGGTGCAAGCTCTCCAATAATGACATTTTTTTTTACTGGTAGTTTAATCAATGCATAGCCCAAGAGCCACTCAAGGCAGTAGTTTGCTGAGTGAGATTTTAAAGGGAGGAGAAGTGGGAAGAAAGAAAGGATGAGTAGAGTAGATATCGGTTGATCCTGAACTTAAAGAGACCAACATTGTAGTTATTAGGGAAACATTCTCTTGAGAGTTTGTTCCACAAAGTAACGGTTCTGGGGAAGAAGCAGTCTCAGTGGAACTTGCTTGTTCTCAAAGGAAGACGAAAGAATGCGAATGATTTGTTATCTTGAACATTGCATAGCCAGTCCTAGCTATGAAGGTAAGAATTGGAAGCATAAAGAAATATAACTCGTCCAAGCATCAGCTATTGTAATAGAAATATAGTAGTGAAAGGCTGGTGACGTTTTGCCTGTGGAGTAGGGATTTAACGGAAGAGAATGATTCATCACCCACAAAGCCGTGTATGCGCTATTTTGACGAGGTTGGACAATGAGAATTTGGCAGCATCAACCAAGATATGGTAACAATACTCTATTCTTCGTCTGATTTCGCAATTTAAATGATAGAGGACGACAGCAAGAGTTAGGTCGTCAGCTTATCTATCTATCTATCTATCTATCTATCTATCTATCTATCTATCTATCTATCTATCTATCTATTTCCGTCTGTTCATATCTATCTATCTATCTATCTATCTATTTCCATCTGTTCATATCTATCTATCTATCTATCTATCTATCTATCTATCTATCTATCTATCTATCTATTTCCGTCTGTTCATATCTATCTATCTATCTATCTATCTATCTATCTATCTATCTATCTATCTATCTATTTCCGTCTGTTCATATCTATCTATCTATCTATCTATCTATCTATCTATCTATCTATCTATCTATCTATCCGCATTCATAAAAAATAAATGGATTGTTTTTTAATCGAACATTTTTATTTCTTAAAATTTTTTTTATTGCGGGTTGTCTTATTTGAAATAGACACCACATTTTTATTATTAACAGTGTGTATCATGTCATCAGCCGGCGTATTTTAAAAACCTTAATATCATTCAACCACGTCAGTGGTTGAATATATTCATAAGTCCGACATTGTGTGAATCTAGGCAGCTTTCAAGCTTCACCACTAATTTAGTTCTCAAACAAATTTCAAACACTTTACAGAATTAGGTAGGAAACCTTCTTAGCTACATTTTGAAAAAAGATTTGAATTTTGGTTCAGCAGAAAAAAAAGTTACATCAAAATATGTGAAGTTCAAAAAGAGAGACTAACTACATAAGTACATAAGTGAGTGATTAACGCTTCTAATAATAAATCTTATTCTTTATAACATTTTTTTGTTTAATATTATTGCATGCGGTTTTCAATATGAAAATTCTGATGATATCTTTTATCATTTTTGTCAATTAAACTTTACTTATAATTTATAATTTTATCAGAATTAATTATCAGAAATAATTATAAATAATCAATTTTTTAGTTTTTTTAATCAACTGCATATAGTTATTTTTCTTTTTAATATTTTAGAATGCGGTTTTCAGCATTAAATTTATAGTAAATTAATAGCAATACCTGGGAAAATCATGGATTTTTCTTTTTATAATCGTGTCGCCCCAAGCAAGGTATTTTACTGCCACTGTTGAGCAGGGGACTACATAGGAGGTAGGGTATGAGAAAGAGTGACAGGTTACAGGGAGGTGTCAGGAAGAGGGTAGTAGAAGGATGAGAATACTGATGAGAGTGGAGTGGACGAAGAAAGAAGCATGAGAGAGAGAGAGAGAGAGAGAGAGAGAGAGAGAGAGAGAGAGAGAGAGAGGAAGCAAGTTAGTGAGATAGTAGATGACCGTTGACTTTACATTTGAATTCTTGAAGATTGTAGCTGTCAGGAAAGTAAGTAAACGGGAAGGAATTTCACAGGCGGGATTTGCGAGAAAAGAAGTTGATGGAGTAGAATTTGCGTTTACAATTTATTGGTTTCACAGTAAAAGGGTGGGACCTAGTTGCTAATCTTGTGGATCGAGCAAATTCATATATGGGGGGTACCAGTGAGCTAAGTTCGTCTGAGCAGAAGCCATGAAAGTATTTGTAGAAAAGACACAGGAAAGCTACGTTGCGTCGGTGAGAAAGTGACTGTACCGAGCTGCCAAGTCGGGATCGATCACATTACAGATTCTCCGTTGGATTTTGTCAAGGACCCCTAGGTGGATAGCAGGGGCACCCAACCAGATATGGCAGCAGTATTCAATGGAGGAATTCAGAGGAGAGTTCAGGATGATAGATTTGTATATGTGCAGGATTGTTTCAGACGGGAAAAAGTTCCTGGCCCTGCACAGAGAACCGACCTTCTTAGCAGCGGATTTAGCTATAGGCTTTATACAGTCATTCCATTTGAGGTCTGTTGTGTGAGTTAACCCGAAAAGGCGCAGTGTTTTACTTTAAGGTAGACTAGACTGATCCATGCTAATTGGGGGTAGGAGCGATTGTTTGTGGTGATTAATAGATAGCAGCTTCGTTTTAGAAGCATAAAAATTCACGAGCCATTTCCTACCCCAGTTCACCATGGATTGGACGTCCTTTTCGAGCTCGGCAGCGAGGTTTGCTTTGTCGGCCTCGACAGACTTTTGATCAAGGCGAGAGTAAAGTGTGGTGTCGTCTGCGTATATGCCTACTTGGGATCTTACTTTATCGGGGAGATCGTCAATGTGGATAAGGAAAAGGGTGGGACCTAGAATAAAGCCTTGAGGGACACCTGCTTTCGTTTGATAGTGTTGAGAGGCGTGTCCGTAAAATACTACCTTCATTGTGCAATCTGAGAGGAACGACTGGATTAGATCAAACAATTGTCCACTTATACCGTAGCCCAGTAGCTTGCATAGAACTCCAGCGTGCCAGACCCTGTCAAACGCTTTGGAGATGTCTAGAGCAACAGTTCGGGCTTCGCCGTTCTTGTCGAGAGCCTGGTGAATATACTCAGTAATGGTCGTGAGCATATCAGCAGTAGACCTGAAGAAGCAGAAACCATACTGTTTGTCAGAGAAGAGTCTGTGGGCTGTGAGATGCTGTATTACCTCGGCATTAATGATGGCCTTCGAAAACTTTGCCAAAGATCAGTAGGAGGCTGATAGGGCGATAATTAGCGGGGTCGGAGGGTTCACCAGTATTTTTAAATCTAGGAACCACAGAGAAGGATTTCCAGCAGGCAGGAAAACAAGAAGCAGAGAGGCAGTACTTATAGAGTTTAGAGAGAACAGAGGAGAGTTCAGGAGCACATTTCTTTAGGACAATGATTGGTATTTTCGTCACCACCGTTCGCTTTATGGGGTCAAGTTTTTAAATAATTTTGGAAACCACCGAGGGAGTTATGTGTATGTCAGTCAGTTGAGCCTCAGATCGGGGTGGGAAGTCAGGTACAGATACTACAGACGAGTCCAGTGTCGAGTGGGCGATGCACTCAGCCTTGTCTGTTGAAGAGGTGAGGACCTCAAATTCGTTGATTAGAGGCGGGATTGAAGGCTTGCTGCTGTCCAGCACACTTTTACAGGGCTTCCAGTAGTCTTTGGAACAAAACTTACGGGATGCTATGCGCTGCTTCATTCTGGCTGCAAAGTTCAGCTTAGCTCTTGTAAGTATCTTCTTGCACTCATGGCGAGCCGATGCAAAAAGGCGCCTGTTATGGTTCGACGCGTGACTCCGGAAAAGCCGCAAGAAGTGATTTCGGTGGGCAATGGCGGCTGAGCAGGCAGGGGAGAACCAGAGGGATGAGTGGGATTTAAGTTTTAACTTCCTGGCAGGGATAAAATCATCGATGCTTGCCTTAACCCAAGAGAAGACCTCAGCCGCACAGTCTTCAATGGGAAAACTAAATACTTTATTCCAATGGACGTCACTCAGGAAATAGCGGAACGAGTCCCAATCTGCTCTTTGGTTGCAGTAAGATATTCTGCTGGTCTGAGGTTCTTGGGTGGAGTGGGATTGGAGGAATATGCTAACGGAAACTACCGCATGGTCTGAGTTTCCGAGAGGGCAGATTTGTTTGACAAGGGGTGGAGGTAAAACAGAGATCTAGCAGTGAGTCGTGCGCATTAGGGTTTTCAGAGAAACGCGTAGGGAACTCTATTACCTGCGTAAGGGGCTGAGTGATTGGAAAATTCATGGTATGTACACCAGCAAGATCTGTGACGGAGTTCTTCAGCCACTTGGCGTGGTGGGCGTTAAAGTTGCCAGACACAAATATATGGGCAAACGGATGAGAGGAAATGGTTTTGTCAATATTATTGGAGATGCTGTCAAGAACGGAACAGTCGGGAAATGAGGGGGAGCGGTAGAGAAAGAAGAGATAGCCAACAGAGCTTAGAAGGGAGAGACGGAAACACATATAAGAGTGATGTATGGGTTCAAGAGAGATCACCCTAGCTAGAGGGAGGCGTCCGCTGAAAAAAGATTTGAAAAAATGATATATACATATAATTTTTCTACAGAACATTATTGCAAATTATTTTCCAATGTAAATATAATAAAAAAAGTATGAAAATATTATCCAGTATTCAGGAATAAATTTGCAGTCTGTGCATGACTTAACAATAGGTAACTAAGACTGTACTATGGAATATGTAGATAATTTTTTTTCAGTTTTGCTCAGAGCACGGTCTGCACACTATTTGCGTGTACTCGAAGCGGTTTCTATTAAGTTACACCAACCAGGCCTGTGCAAAGAAAAAGAGCGCTTTATTCTCTAACTTTGTTTGTTTGGGGCTTTTTTCGTGTGAAATATTTTCCTTTTTAATACTCATTGGAACAATTATTATTCTTTTATTCGTGAATTATTTTACTAATAAATTGTTTTAATCTTGTTCTACTGTTTCCCTTCCTTATTTTCTAGTTTTCTGTGTGAAGGTTTTTTTCTTGTGTGGTCAAGATTTTGCCAACGTTGCCTTCTGGTGAAGTATTGGCACGAAAGGATTCCTTAAAATTGACAAAAATATGTCCTCTTGCCTTTTCAAATTTATATATATATATATATATATATATATATATATATATATATATATATGATCAATAATTAAGGATTCAACACCAACCTACTCGGGTTTCAACCGTCACCTTGTGGCTGACGATACCTCACGGTTGAAACCCAGGTAGCTTGGTGTTGAATCCTTAATTATTGAGTATATATTTTCGCTCTACTTTCTTCTTATTGAATTTTGTATTGAGGACTTTTTTATTTTTTCATACATTTTCATACTTATTTTTCCATTACTTTTTGTTATATATATATATATATATATATATATATATATATATATATATATATATATATATATATATAAACAGAGAGAGAGAGAGAGAGAGAGAGAGAGAGAGAGGAGTGAGTGAATGAGTGAGAGTGAGAGTCGCACAAATGTCCAGATCTATGAAAATATACTCAAATTGCGAAAAAAAAAAAAAGATGAGATCATTTTCCGAACGTATGCAAATGCGAAAAGCAAATAGAAAAAGTCAAAACTGTTCAAACTTCCTCTTCCTCCGAAGAAAAAGCTGAAACATTTACAATGAATACACAGAAAAGAGGTAGAGAAAAATAAGGATAAATAGCCAACGTGTAAGTTAATACAGGCAGTGAAATTACGTTGATAACAAACAGTTTCTGGATGAAATTAGAACAACCTAATAAAAGAGAAACAGCGTACAACAAAAAACAATTTGATAGAGCGATCATAAAAACATTGGGTACATTTCAAGACAATTTTGAAACCGACAAGCGTTTTGAAATATTTCCCATTACAATTGTAGTATGCAAAAAAGATCGCGGATTATGAGGGATTGATGAATTAAATGTAGATATAGCGAGATTAATCACTTTTATGGAAGTAGAAGGAAATGAAATAGGATGATTGAAAGGCTATAAAGCAAGCTTTTGATTAAGGAAAACTATTACCCAAAATATATAGAGTCAAGAACAGTTCCAATTCATATTCCACCTTTAGTAGTAACCAAATTGAACAAAATGATACAACAAGGCATACTAGAAAGAGTAACTCAAAGTGAAAGTAATTAGTCGTTTCTAATAGTAACGATAAAGAAACCTGACAGAGATTTAAGAATATATGGTAATTACAAGAAAGGGGTAAATCACCAGATATGTTCAGATTCGATTCCTTTGCCAAATATCGAAACTGCGAGCCACGAGTTAGCAAAAATGGAGTACCTTGTAAAAATTGATCTTCAGCCAGCATACAATCAAATAAATTTTTGGTTGTTTTGTTTTTATGGCATATCAACCTCGGCGGGTCATTTATTGACAACTAAATTTTTATTTATTTATTGCTGGTAGTACTTTTTTTTCAACAATTTATTGTTATTTTTCTATAAGTTTTGTGTCTAGTAATACTTTTTTCTTTTCGAGTATCAAGATTCATTTTTAAGGGCAGGGTAACCAAGTCCTACCCTGTTATTTAACCCATAACTGGAGGGAAGGGACGGCTTCATACCTTTCCCGAGGGTACCAGTGAATGCAGAGTATTCAACTGGAATTCGAACTCGGCTCACCGATTTCTCTTTCCGAGCCGATATCCACTGCACCACAACGCACATCCGTCACTATACACTTACAGCACCTGGTATTCCCAAGAGGTCACCCATCTAAGTACTGACCAACGTTGCTTAACTTCGGTGATCGAGCGAGAACCGGTGTATTCAACTTGAAAAAAAGAAATTGACGGGAAATTCAAGGATATAACCACGATAAAGACCCCTATAAGCTTATTGAGATGGTCTCGTCTACGTTTCGATAAAAAAATAGGTACCTCCCCTCATTTTCGATATCTAAGTTTTAAACTGAATTTTTAAAATAAACAAATTCCTTGAAACTTTTATTTTAGTTTTAGTTGAAAGATAAATGATTAAATTTACTATTTCCAGGAAGCAAATACTTTGGTGTATTTCAAACAGAAATTATATCGATTGGAATCTAAAATTTAAAAAATTTTTTTAATCTTTCAATTTTTCGGCCCTTTTCTAGCGATCGACAAACTTGTAAACAAAAGTTAATTTTCGGTTTTAAAAATTTTGCAAAAATAAAATATATATCTGTGACTCGTGATTTTTGAAAATTATCAAATTCAGTATTAAATTAATCTGATTTACACAAGTATTACTTATTTATAGCACTAAACTTAGAATAAAACTATTTCTTAAACACAGAATTCAACTTTCTGACCTTTCCACCGTATGTGTCGACAGATTTGACAGATGTGAGATAAGATAAGTGTATGGCGATCACAAGTGACATAATTTTACAATTTTTTTTCTGTAAGAGGAAGAACTCTGAGCCACACGACCTTTTAATTTACACATAGAAATGACCATACATAAAAAACAAAAAACAAACAAACTTAAAATACGCAAATAAAAAAAAATTAAAATTATTTTAAACATAGGAAGGTACGATAATTTGTATTAAACTTTTCAATTTTCAATTACTACAAGTTTTTCAACTATCCCCATCAAATCTTTGAAGTATTTTAAAAATATTTTTGAAATTTGATAATTTATTATATCTAAAAAAACATGAAAACAATTCTTTTAAAATTTCATTATTAATCGAAAAAGCATTTTTCTTCAGACTATAATGTCTTTAATTTATATTATTTATTCAAGCTATTAAAAGCACATAAAATTAAATAATGTCATAGTTATATTACATTTTTGTTTTATTACTGGAAGTATATTTTCAGAAATAAAGGCAAAATTTTTCAAAAAAATAATAGATGATTTACAATGAGTCCTGCGTTTATCTAATATAATCAATTATCACAACAAAATTTAATTTCTTAAAATTTCATGAATTTAAGTGGAGGCTGGGTAACAGATGTAGAAAATATTCTTACCAATATTTTTAAAAAATAGTAATTTAAAAAATAATGTAATTCATTTGTGAATAAGTCCTGAAAGTTTCATTAAAATCCGACAATTTGATATTTGCAAGGATTTTTAAATTAATGTTTGCCACTGGCAAAAAAACAAAAAAAACAACAACAAAAAACAAAAAAAAAAACTGAATTATGTAATATGATGTTTTACTTGGTAAATATTGGGTCGGAAGTAATGTTCGTAACGTTTAAATAAATCAGTTTCAAAGACAATATTTACATATTTGTAAATAGATTTATTATACGTATATACCATTTTGTTTCACTCTCTTGTCCTCTTTTAGTTATTTTCATGATTTCTACCTCCCAGAAATCGGTATCTTTCTGGCTGAAGAACCGGCTTTCAGATATCTTAAGTTATTTCTATAAAGAGACGTGAGGACTGATGTTGTCCTGATGGAAGACGACTTCCTTCTGATTGGCCAGGCCAATTTCAGACGATTTTCATCGATTGCTGCTTCAGTGTTCAACTGGAAAAAATGCATCTCTAAATTCAACGGAAATTAGTAGATGTAACCGTAGGTTTTATGTTAATATTTTTCTCGCACTTCCAGTTCATGGAAGTCTCTTCCGCTTTCTCGCTTTTCAGTCAAATTTGATCCTCAAAATCTAAATTCAATTTAAATCATTATCTTCTGCTTCTATAATTATCGCTCCTTAATAATGGTTTTATTTTATTCTTTCACACTCAGTAACCCTCTGCGTGTTAGTGGCTTTATTGTCTTGTTTGTGGTGAAATGATTAAAAAGAAATTATTTCTATCATATTTTTGCAATAAATTGATCCTTAAATGAATCGCTGTCGAAATTCTCCAAATGTTTGAAAACATTTTTGCGATTGAAAGAGTCAGGACACTTTATATGAACTGCTGATTTATATCTGTTCAATTGTGAACAGTACTTGTTCAAATTCAAAGTTTGATCTTTTGCGGAAGAAACTCGTAATAGGCAATGCCCTTTCTAATACAATCAGTTATACAGCTTCACCTTCGGCTTAAACAAATTCAGTCATTCAGTTTGATTTCAACCTCCTAAAACATGGCTTCTGTCTGGGTGATGAACAATCTAAGTACTTTTACAGGATTCCAGAGAATTAAAATTCTTTTCATTAAGAGGATTTAGCAGGGATCGAAAGAAATGATAATCTTAAGATGTAAAGTTAGGTGAGTATGGTAGGGGATAGTAGGGTATTACAGCGAAGCAGTACCAATTTCTGTCATCTTTGCAAAGAGACGTAATGTCTGGCGCTGGTATGATAGAGAGCACATCTTTCTGATTGGCCAAATCAGAACACTTTACATTAATTTCTGCTTTTAATTGCTGCTATTGGGAACAGTACTTGTTCGAATTTAACATTTGGTTTTGTGGAAGGAAATTGTAATAAAGAACGTCCTTTCTAATCCCATCAGATACACATCATCACCTTCGGCTCGAACAAATTCGCCCAAAGCAAGGCAACAATGCCACTAAGATGCAACGGGCTACTGGAAGTGAAAGATAATAAGATATTAGAAAGAAACGGAAGCGTTATCCTAAACAAGGAACAATACATATGAAGAATGTGCGCTGAATGGTAAGAAAACATATCTACTCCTATAGAAGAGAAAAATAATTAATAAATACAATTTCAGAGTTAAGACGAAGACATCAGAAGTATAGAATTAGAGTGAATGATCTGGAAACTCAATCCTAAGCAAGAAACAAGGAATAGACCTCTGCTATGTTCAGAATACTAGGAAGATGTGGGAACCGGAAGAGTGGGGATGTATCTACTTCTACTGAAACAAAATATATTAATTAAAATTTCAGAGTTTAGGTGGAGATATCAGAAGTATAGAGTTGAAGCAGACATTAGATGGAACCAGAATCCCAATCCTAAATTGGAAACAAAGGTATAAACCTCTACATTCCTTCCAAAGATCAGGGTAGAGTGTGATCTGCACGATAGGCGAAACTATGTACTCCTAAAATAACCTAATAGTAAATATAATTTCAGAGTTCAAGCCGAGACGTTTGAAGTATAGATTTGAAATATACTTTAGAAGGAACTGGAAACTCAGTCCTAAATCGGAAATAGGGGATAAACCTCTACTCCTGTTCAAAATGCCAGGTAGGAGTGTGAGACGGATGATAGGCAAACCTATTATCTTCTAAAAATAAATAAATAAGTATATTGTAAATAAAATTTCAGAGTTTAGGCGGAGATGTTTGAATTATAGAGCTGATTGAGGTAGTCTTTATAAGAAACTGGAAACCGAATCCTAAACAGGAAACAAAGAGATAAAACTCTCTAACTGTTCAAAAGCTCAGGAAAGGGTGTGATCCGCACGACAGGTGAAACTATGCATTCGTAATATAAATACTAAATATAATTTCAGATTCAAGCGGGGACGATTAAAGTATAGAGTTAATTGAATCAGTCTTTAAAATCTATCTAAACTTATTTATAAATGGAACTTTGTCTCTGTGTGTGTATGCGTGTGAGTGTCTGTGTGTGTCTGTGTTCGTTACCTACAGACTCCGAAACGGCTGAACCGATTTTCTTGAAAATTTACACTGTTGTACTATAAGCGTCTGCAAGTGTTCTTAGCTAGGTTTTGTGTCGAGGTACCCCCGATAAATATCGAAAATCGATAATCGAAAAAATCGGGTTATAGAAGGAGTGGTTCGATTTTAATCAAATTTGATACACTCATAGACAAAGACATAAGAGAACGATATTCAGAAGTTTCAAGGTTGCAGTTCTTACAATAATACCGAAAATCCATTATATATATATATATATATATATATATATATATATATATATATATATATATAAGGCTTGATGTTTGTGTGTGTGTCTGTTTATCTGCCTGTATGTCTGTATTTTTTTCAGCCCGTTTATTTTAGTTTTTGCTTCGGGTTTGGCTCTAAGTAGGTATAATTGTAGTTCTTAGTCTCAGCCATGATACCATTTACTCAGAGGACTTATTTAGCCTTCAAAATTCAGTTTACGACAAAAGAAAACTTATTTGATATCGATATCAGGAAATCAAAATTTGACTTACATTCATTCATTTTTCTTTCATTCTACGGTTTCGCTTTAACTGGAAACAACTAGTGCTTTTTAGTCTTTCGTACCAACGTCCAAAGGGTCTGAGCTCCATGACCATGGATTAGTTTTAAAGCTTTCATTACACAACGCCGGGCTATACTGCTAGTGAACCATAAATCCAATCCTAAACAGGAAATAAATAATAAACCTCTATTACTGTTTAAAAGACCATGAAGTTGTACGAATTTTAAATCTTTTGATTCATGACTGCCTAGCCGGAAGATTTTCTCGCAGTTGGTTTGCGCGTTTCTTTCTGCGGTAGATTAGTTACCGATCAAGGCTACAGGACATAGTCCTGCAATTCAGCCCATAGCTGGATGGAGAAGAGATGGATTCAAGATTTTCCCAATGGTATTCGTGCGTAAGTGTATGTAACGGAGTCAATGGAATTCGAACTCGGCACTCCGAATTTTCATTCCGAGCTGGTATCCATTACCCTACAACACATACAACATCGCTAAGTCAAAAACGTTTTGCAAGATAAACAAACAAGAAAAAAAAAAAAACAAACTCAAAAAACAAACAAAAAACAAAAAAAAAAAACACGATTTGCCGGGTGCTCTGAATTTCTTCTTTTTATATACTGTGCCCCCTCAGGACGTGCAGCGTTGAAATTCCAGTCCCCCATACCATCATTGAAGTTAAGCAACGTCGAGCCTGGTCAGTACCTAGATGAGTTACCGCATGTGAATACCAGGTACTATAAGCTAGTATGTGCGAGTGGTTTAAGGAATAATTGCTCAGAATTGTTACTCGGATAGCCAAGTTTCAATTCCAGTTGGGTTCGTTATATTCATTTACGCGCAATCACCATTGGGGAATGTATAAATCTACTTCTCCTCCGCCTTAGCTGTTAGGTTAATTAGTAATACTTGCATTCCAAAATCATCAGTCAGTCAGTTGAGTGCCATACGTGAAACACGCTTGGGCGATCGTGTCTCGAAAGAGACATGACTGACTGGGCAGAAGATTATCCCGCAGTAGGTTGCCATTGCTTTCTGCGGTAGACTGGTTGCCAGCCAAGGCTATAAACACAATCTGTCCTGTTATTTAACCCATAACTGGAAGGAAGAGACGGATTAATACCTTTCCCAAGGGTATTTGCGCGCAAGTGAATACAATGGATTCAACTGGAATTCGAACTCGGCTCCCCAGTTTCTCGTTGCGAGCCGATATTCACTGTACCACAACGCACATCATCATTTTCCCCCAAAATATTCTTACAATCTAAATATATTTTCTGGCTTTGAATAACCTGCATAGCCGTAGAAAAAAATGAATCAATATAAAACATGACGTGGGCGACCCTGGCTCTCTATAACTTCCTTTCCTTTTTAACTATTAGCAATATTTGTCTCCTGAATGGCAGAAAAGGCTAGGCAATCTCGTCAAGGATGAAGAAGAGACCTGAAGCAAAAGATATGTGGCACTGCAGAAAGATGCTGAGGATACTGTTGTGGAGTTGTGGCGAAACTTCGCCGCAAAGTTGTAGTCACCGGTTTGTGCCGGAAGTAAGACACGGAACCAGAAGGTAGGTTCAAAACAGTATATTAGTATAACAAAAAACAAGATATTAAAAAAAATGTTAATAATAAGTAATATATAAATAAGTCCGAAGGTATTATTACGCTGCCTGACTAGTAGTTGTCGTTAACTGCTCTTGTTAACTGCTGTATTCGACACATCTCTAAAAGTCACCCAGGTAATTTATATATATCAAGAGGAAGATTTCATTCCTCGCAGGAGGGCACCATAACAGATACCATAGACCGAATCATGTGAGCAGCGACGAAGTTTTGAAGAAAATGGAAAAAAAAAGTAAACTTATGCGTAACACCACGAAGAGACAGTTGAAATTTCTGGGACACGAAGGAAGGCTTGGACAATCTGATACTTATTTTTTCGCGGTAGGTTGCCATTACATTCCAACCAAGACTATAGAACCAAATCCGTCCTGCTATTTAACCTATAGCTGGAGGAAGAAGCGGTGGATTAATACCTCCCAAGAAGGTTTACGCGTAAGTGAACGCAACGAATACTACTGGAATTCGAACTCGGTTCTCTGATTTCTCGTTCTGAGCTAATATCCACTGCACCACAATGCATATTTATTATTTGCCAGTATAAAAATAACTATGAAAAGAAAATTACATAAATAAATAGTGTTTAGAATTTTTGTTGTCAAGTTTCGCAAAAAAAAAAAAAAAAAAAAAAAAAAAGAAAAAGAGAAGAAAATATAACAATCCGGTTGCATATATTTGGGTTTTAGTAAGATTCTATAAATAGATAATTTGTTGTGTGCTTATCACTAAAGATGCTGGTAAAATGATCGTCTCCCTGTACCACTCCAGTAAGTAACTGACTCCTCATGCTATTCTTTACCTTTATAAGAGCCAGATTAGATCAGGCCGAAAATGGAGTGCTGTTGCCATATCTGAGTAGGATCTTGTTCAGAGCACACTTTCCAGTCTTTATAGAGTTCAAAAGCGTCGTCGAATCCTTGTTGGAGGAAAATTAATTTCCACACTCCAACCTCTCTCTCACAGGAGAGATGTGGCGAGTCTCTCACTACTCTATCGCTACCTCTATGGAAAGTACTTGGACGAACTGTACCCACTGGGGTTTACCAGGTCTAACTTTCACCGCAAGGACCCGCTATGCCTCTTAGATAGTAGCAAACCACCAACAATCCTTCCGTATTCCATTGGCGAGAAGTTCGACTAAAACAGCTTCTGTTTCACTGTTAATGTGTGACAGACTCCCAAGAGGGTGTGTTCCCCAATTACTACAATTTTAACCTGTTCAAGCCTAAAGTTAACCGTTATCTTTCATATAAACTATCTCTTAATGTAACTCTCTACTTCGAGTGCCCCTCCCCAGCCTTGTACGGAGTGAAGCTTACTAAAAAAAAAAAAAAAAAAAATATGTAGTGGTGTTGAGAATTTGAGAATTTGTTTTTGTGGAGTACGTTTGTTAAACTTTGCCAAAATTTCAATATTGTTTCTTGGAATGGTCGCTTTCTTTTTTCTCACTTCTCCCTTCTTTACATTTTTCTTTTCTCTCATTCCGTTACTTAAGCAAAGAATCTGACGTGCATATTTATTTGGTGGGAGAGAAGAAAAAAAAAATAGAACGTTAATATTGCAAATAGAAATTGAAAGTGAAATGACATAAAATATAAAGAGAAAGCATTGGAGGATCTTTTCTTATTCTTTTATGTAACCGTGGCTCTTTGGGGGTGGGGTGATCATGGCCCTCCACAGCTTCCCGTTCCTTTGCAAACTGTCATCAGATTGAAAGAAAGAAAGATAGAAAGATAGAAACCGATCTGGAAGAAAGAAAGTATCCGGTATTTAGTTGTAGTCGCAATGGACCGAAAATTACCGGCAGCAATAAAATAAAGAAGAAAAATCTAATTAAGAGTTCGTCTAGTATTTCAAAATTAACATTTTAATTGATATTTATCAGTGAGTTCAATAAATTATCTTTCCCTATTTCACATTGTTAATTGGAAGAAAGGTTGATGACTTAACGACATTAGGCATTCACGTTATTAATTTATCTTTATATTGTTTTTTGATTTTTCCATATGGAAAGAATAATGCATCGATTTTTTTCTTCCGTTTTTTTTTCTTTTATTTTGATCAACTATGGAGGGACATCAACATAGCTAGACTAATGTCCTGCTCGAAATACAACCGGGACACCAACCATCACCTGGAGTTCAAATCACCATCCTAGAAAATGTTGAACAATGTCCATACCTTGGTAACGTCAATCAGTTAGTTAAATGCCAGACGTGATACACACTTTGGCGATCATGTCTCAAAAGAGACATGGCTGACTGGGCAGAAGATTATCCCGCAGTAGGTTGCCATTACTTTCTGCGGTAGACTGATTGCCAGCCAAGGTTATAGAACCCGATCTGTCCTGTTATTTAACCCATAACTGGCAGGAATAGACGGATTAATACCTTTCCCAAGGGTATTTGCGCGTAAGTGAATACAGGGAATTCAACTAGAATTCGAACTCGGCTCCCCGATTTCTCGTTACGAGCCGACATCCACGGCACCACAACACACAGTCCCTTGGTAACGTACTAACATCAAATACACACGCTGAAAATAACCTCGATAACCGAATCATTGCCGCTCAAGTTGCGTACAGGAAGCTATTTAAAAGATCTTTAGCAATACTGGGTCAACATAAACACCAAAGCTCATGGTTTACCACCTCTTGTGATCTCGGCTCTCCTTGTACGCCTGTGATACCTGGGTACTCCACCAAAGAGATACCTGAAAATTCCAAAGATGCCATCAAATGAAACTTCGTCAAATTCTGCAGAACAGGTGACAGCACTGGATTGCGAACAACAAAATTCTCCTTCGTGCAAAGGTGGAGAGCCTAGAAACCATCACGATTCGTCACCGACTTCGATTGATTGGGCACCTTGTCCTAATGCAAGGCACTCACCTACACGAACATATTTTCTTCTCATAGCTAGCATCTGACAAGAGACTACGTTAAGCCCCATGTCTCGATTTAAGGATCATCTAAAAACACATATTTGAGGGCAGAAATCGTTCCGGTCAAATGTTAGACGGAAAATATCCTTCGAAAACACCAAAAGACATAGAAGAAACGAAGAGAGCCTGAAGAAAAATCAGAGCTCTCCATCCCCTGAACCCACATACCTTACCATATGGTGGCTGCGGATGTCTCTTTAGATCCAATGGAGGACTCATTTCCCACAAAATGAAATGTCTGTTAACACTATTAACAAATGATTTATTTGTGATTTAATAAAAATGCGTCAAAACGTGTGCGTTGAGTCACTTGGTAGTTTCTTTTGTTTTGTTTTTTACTTTTTGAATATCGCGTCGTCACAAACTGATATGTGAAGATGCAATGGTTAAAATAGGAGACAAGGCATAAAACAATCTGGAGTATAAAGAACCTTATGCGAAAACTATCCAGAAACATAATGAGATTCAAAGTTACTAAGCGACAAATTCTTTGATAATAACTTCTGAACGCCGCAGGTGCTTAGAAGATATTGGAAAATCTATATTTCTGCTCACGTCTGGGATATAGAAAGATTGTCAGAAGCGAAAAAAAAAATACACAGAAAACACAGCAAAAACTTTCGTTATTATTTAACCAAGTTTGCATATATATATATATATATATATATATATATATAACTCTTTAAATGTTATACGCGTATCCACTAAAAAGAAAATAACGTTTAAAGCGAAAAAATCTGTCAGGTTAACAAATAAATCATCCTTTACTCTTATGGTCTTTCTGAGATGCGGTAATATTTACAGTATTTATATTATTCAGACTATTGTCCTCATCTTTGTTACAATTTGTACGACGTTTCGGCCGTTGTACGCTCAGGCCTTCTTCAGGTGCTAGGAATTTTGAACCGAAGCTTTTATTACAATCTCTGGTGCATATCATTCTTATTTCTTGCTTAGAGCCTTTTCTGGTAGTTATGAGTTATCTCCCTCTAACCCTGTAACTTACTTGTTCACCTGTAGCCTGGTGTTGAACTTTTGGTCAAGTCACAGGAACTAACCAACGTCTATATCCCCTGGGCCATGTGTCGATTTGTTGACTTATATACTGCCGGATATATATGACAATCACATCCTGCGGTTAATTGCTTTTCAAGCCGGTTGTCACTTTATGCCTTACATTTTGACATTATCTACAATCACCCTTGTTTTTTGTTGACCCTACCCACGACCGGATGTATTTGTCAATTACCTTTTCTGTTCAAGGCAATATCGCTCATTCAGTAAAGAATTAGAGCACTCAAACTACTGGCGTATGGGTACATGACACATCACACGCTAAAAGTCTGCGTGCTTCTGATGAGCGCCCATAGCTCAGAGGTAGAATCACCGACTGATGCCAATTCGGTCGGGTTTCAATCCTGGGTAAAAGCAATCGGATGTGTAACCGCACTGATTAGCTGTGATACAGCGAAACAGCTCTAACTGCGGAGTGGATGACTATATATATATATATATATATATATATATATATATATATATATACTAATAAAATAGTGGCTGGTTGGAACAGCAGACGGTAGATCGAAAGCAGTGCTCAATGCACAAACAAAACAAATGAACTGAAGATGCAGAACTAACAATATGTCAAAGAACAGATTACATACCACTTACTTGGTTGGTCAAAACCTTAGGTAGCAAGTAAGTGGTGCGTGTTCTGTTCTTTGACACACATACACACGCACACGCACACGCACACTTATATATAAGTAGACATTAAGTTCAACACCAAGCAGCAAGAGTCTGTTTCATGCTTAAACGCAATTTTCAGACCATGGTCCACTCTATTACATTGAGCACTTTAACCCATAAATACCTTAAAACTCAATTTGCGATTTCAACACTTCAACCCACAGCATAGCTTAAAATTATACATATATAGACAAACGTTAACGTTTTTAATATAACACACATACACGCATGCGCGCGCGCACACACACACACACACACACACACACACACACACACACACGCACACACACACACATATATATATACATATATATAATTAACGAAATGGTTTTAACTATTGACATATTGAATTTATTTGTTTGAATATTATTTTCAATCGATACTTGTATTTGAGTAGATATTCTGTTTTTAATAAAAAATTATATTTATTTCTACCAGCCTGAATATTTATGATAAATGTTGTTACAAAAAATAAATGTTGTTACAATAAATGTTGTTACAAAAATGTTGTTACAGGATTCGAATCTGCGACCCCTATCAACATAGAGGAAGCCACTAATGGATCTTGTGCGTCATAGACCACTTGACCACGAATGATTCCCCAATCTAAACGAAGTCAAATCAAGGCTTATATAACACAATTTACGATTCTACGTAAATAATCATCTCTGCTCTGAAATGTATCGTAATGTCAACAAATGTAGACATGCAATGTTACGGAAAATCCCGAAGATTAACGAAATGATTTTAACTACCGACATATTTAACTTATTTGTTTGGCCATTATTTTTAATTGATACTCCTATTTAAGTAGATATTCTGTTTTTAATCAAAAGAAATAAATATATAAATACTGTTTAATTAAAAACCGAATATCTACTTAAATACGAGTATCGATTAAAAATAATGTTCAAACAAATAAATTATATATATACAATAATACTAATAATTATTCATTTTGGGGATGACAATAAACTTCATTAGGCAGCAATCTGATCGGGAGGTTGGAGGTTTCAAACAGCGTGAATCACCTGTTAATTGCCGTTGTTCCTATGTCCATCCTGATCTGGGGTGGTGGCACCTTTTAGGCTTCTACCTATAAGCAAATAGAGAAACCCTAAGCAAAAGTCAACAGTAAATTTTTATAATAATATTATCTATTATATATTTTTATAGCAAAATGACAATCAATACAACATTTAAAAAAAAGAAACAAAAATACATTTTTATAGTAAAATTACCTACAATACATTTTATGATATACAAAATACATATCTGAAAAAATATACCATTACTCACAAAATATGAAATTACGTACAAAATATTTAGATTTTGGCATTTAATAGCCCATAGAGGTTGATATGCCGCCAAGCAAAATCAACCAACTAAAAAACCCACCATGAATGAACTCTTTCGTAATATTAATCCATTTAATATCCTCTTAAAGAAATCAAACTGTATTCCAAAATATAACAACAAAACTATAACATAAAACACACATATCACCACCTCTAGTAATTATGTCTGCACAAACATGGATACCATCTATCATGTATGCAATTGTGAAAACAGATAATTATATCTCATATTTTCATTACTTCAAAGTTCCTATATAATAATAATAATAATAATAATAATAATAATAATAATAATAATAATAATAAATAAATAAATAAAGCAGTATTAATAAGGAAAAGAAATAAAGAAAGGAATTGTATCAATGATTAAGGAGGAGTTTAAAAGCTGCGAAGAAAATTGGGAACATAAAAGAGCCCATTCAGCAAGACCCTACCTCGAGTGACCCTTGGGACTTGTATTGTGGGAATAACAGAATAAAAGGTAGCGATAGTGGGGGATTAGTTATAGGCATAGATGAGACCAAAGGACATGTAAAGTGAAGGAATAATGCAAAAAAATAAAAAAATAAAAAATAAAAAATAAAACAACAACAACAACAACAAAAAGCACAAAAAACACACACACACACACAAAAAAAAAAAAAAGAAAAAAAAAGGGGTGGGTTTTATATTCCAAAGCTTTGTATTATATAAATAACCCAATATTATTAATGAAAAGAAATGAATTTGGCCTGACTCCCTTCTATGCATATGTGTATTTGTGGGGTACTTCGAGGTGGTTTAATGATTAGCAAGCTTGTCTCGCTAGAATCATTGAGTAGTGAGTTCGATCCTCGCTGGGTGTCCCTTACTTTCGGCTTTGTGCCACATCTAAGCTACGCTTAGACAATCACCATATGTGTATTTGTGTGCTCGTGTATATGCTCACGTAAGTCGTATTATTTCACTGAGAAAAAGGCCCTGCGATAAGAGATTATGAACCAACTCGGCGTTGATTAGGACCTCTAGGAGGTAAAAAGCTACTAGGCCAATAGTTTGAAGGATCGGACGGCTCACCAGAATTTTTAAAAACTGGAACAACTGATAAGGACTTTCATCAGGAAGAAAAATAGGAGGCAGCAAGGTATTTATTATACAGCTATAGCCGATATCCTTTCCACCCCAACGCACATCCGTAGCTCTGTAATAGGGTGTTAAATAAGAACAAGGTTTTCTGTTATAGACTTTAGTTTCTGTTGAGTGATATGCATATATACCCCTTTCATGGTTTCTGCTATCATTTCTAACCTAGATCCCCATAAAGCATGTGAACCCAATGGTATCTCAGCAATAGTCATTAAGAAGTGTATTCCCGAACTGACTCCTGTTCTCTCTAAAATGTATAATAAATATCTCACTACCCCCTGCTTTCCTGCCTGCTAGAAGTCATCATCTGTTGTTCCAGTATTTAAGAACTTTGGTGAGCTGTCCAACCCTTCAAACTATCAGCCTGCCTTTTACCTCTTTTTGGGAAACTACTCGCATCACTAATCAATACCGAATTGATTCATCATCACTCATTGCCGGGTCTTTTCTTAAAAAAGCAATACGGCTTTCATTTCTCTTCTAGAATTGAGTTTCTGTTGAGTGATATGCATATAACCCCTTCCATGATTTCTGCTATCATCTCTAACCTAGATCCCCACAAAGTATCTGGATCCAATGGCATCCCTGTAATAGTCATTAAGAAGTGTGCTCCTGAAATTGTTCCTGTTCGGCTCGGAACGAGAAATCAGGAAGCCGAGTTCGAATTCCAGTTGAATTCCTTGCATTCACTTACGCGCCAATACCCTTGGGAAAGATATTAATCCGTCTCTTCCCTCTAGTTATGGGTTAAATTGGGTTTTGTAGCCTTGGCCGACAACCAGTCTACCGCAGAAAGTAATGGTATAATCTGCGGGATAATCTTCTCTCCATTCAGCTATATCTCGAAAGAGACATGATCTCCCAAGCGTGTACCACGTATGGCACTTAACTTACCGATTACAGAGTAATTATGAGTAATTATGAGAGCCAAAGTTGTCTGCTTTATTCTCTTGGACTTAACTCCTTTGAGGAGTCGCTTACATTTATTACAAGCAGTAACGAATAGGCACTTGTGTCGGGAGCTGTGACACTGGTATAGGTGAAAATAGTATTTCCTGTATGCTATAGCAGCCGAGTATGCTGTGTGAACCATGGAGAGGATTGAGGTTTCACTTGGTATTTCCAAGAAGGGATGAAAGCGTCAATGTCGCCTTTGACCCAAGAAGAAACCTCGGTGGTGCAATTTTCAATAGTGGGTAGTTGAAGATATCAGTCCATGGGGCGTCACGAAGAAGACCACGAAGTGAGCCCCAATAAGCATGCTGGTAACGAAAAGAGGTCTTATGGACAGGGGGTTCATGTTTAATTGATGATTGGAACGAACTATCAATAGCTACTACAGAGGGGTCAGGGTTAACAAGGGAGCAGTATTGCGAAGCACAGCAAAAGCGGGGAGAAGAAGTAAGAAATAAATTAAGTCGAAAAGCCAGTTGCTCGGTTTTGCGAGCGAAACGAGTAGGGAAGTCCACGATTTGAATAAGGGATTGGGCAATGAAAATATTTGATGTTTGAATACCGGCAACAACAGTACCTATAGAATGTTTTAGCCACGTGTCATGATGAAGATTAGTCACCTAAGACAAAGATGTTCGCAGATGGATGGAGAGAAAGTGCCTTTTCTATAATGTCAGTTATTTTATGTAAACATAAAAATGGTCTTTAAAACTTTTGAGGAATGTGGAGCCAATAGACTGAATGATTCACTGATGGAATTGTCTTTCTATTTGCACTTGTTCAACAAATATTAATCATAGGGACAAAAGAAGACGGGAAATTAATATTACCTTGAAGAGGATTTATTGCTTTTTATCTGAAAGTCTTTTCTTTGTTTCTACGCTTAGTGATATAAGAAAGAAAGAAAGAAAGAAATAAAGAAAGAAAGAAAGGCGATGAAGGAAAAGAGAACAAGGAAGAAATGATGGTAATGGAAAAAGAGATAAGAGAAAAAGAAAAGATTGGCAGGAAGGAAAAGAAAAGAATATTGATGAAAAAAAGAGAAAACAAAGAAATGGTGGTGAAGAAAAATGATAAACCGAAATGAGGATAGTGAAGGAGAAGAGAAAAAGAGAGTGAAGATGTTTAAAGAGGAGTGTAAAGAAAATGAATGACGGAGAAGGAAAAAAGAAAAATTAATTATGGAGAAGAAAAAAAAGAAGCGGAAAGGAATGAAGGAATAGATTAAAACAAAGGAATGGTGGCAAAGGAAAATAAAAACTTAAATTAAGATTGAGAAGGAAAAGAGAAAAATAAGAAAGGAATGATAATGAAGGAAAAGAGAGAAAGACAAGAATAAAGAGAAGGAAAGAAAGAAAAGAAAAAGTGTGAAGGAAAAGAGAAACGATAATGAGTGATAGTTAAGAAAAAGAGGAAAAAGAAAAGGAAAAGAACGATTGTGAAGGAAAAGATAAAAAGAGTAAAAGAAAGGAATGATAGCGAAGGAAAAGAGAAAAATAAAGGAATGATGGTGAAGTAAAAGAGAAAACGAAAAGAATGTCGAGAAGGAAAAGAAAAAATGATAGAAATATTGAGAAGGTTGAAAAGGAAAAAAAAAGAAAGTATGAGAAGAAAAAGAAACGAAAGGAAGGATAGCAAAGTAAAAGAGAAAAAAAGAAAATGAAAAAAATTATGATGAAAAAGAGAGAAAAGAAAGGAATGATAGCGAAGGAAAAGAAAGGAATGGTGGTGAAGGAAAAGAATGGAACGATGGTGAAGGAAAAGAGAAAAAGAAAGGAATAATCGTAAAAGAAAAGGAAGGAATGATGGTGAAGGAAAAGAGAAAAAGAAAGGAATGATAACGAAGTAAAAGAAAGGAATGATAGTGAAGGAAAAGAATGGAACGATGGTGAAGGAAAAGAGAAAAATAAAGGAATGATAGTGAAGAAAAAAAAGGAATGATAGCGAAGGAAAAGAGAAAAAGAAAGGAAGGATAACTAAGAAAAAGGAAGGAATGATAGTGGAGGAAAAGAGAAAAAAGAAAGGAATAATAGTGAAGGAAAAGAAAGGAATGATAGTGAAGGAAAAGAAAGGAATGATGGTGAAGGAAAAGAGAAAAATAAAGGAATGGTAGTGAAGAAAAAAGGAATGACAGAGAAAAAAACGAGAAAAAGAAAGGAATGATAACGAAGGAAAAGAAAGGAAAGATAGTGAAGGAAAAGAGAAAAGAAAGGAATAATAGTGAAGGAAAAGAAAGGAATGATGGCGAAGGAAAAGAGAAAATGAAAAAAGGATAATTAAAGAGTAAAAGAAAGGAATGTTGCGAATGAAAAGGAAAAACGACAGGAATAATCAGGAAGAAAAAAATGAAAAGAAAGAAAATAAGAGAAAGGAATGAAAAACAGAACGGAATGATGGGAGAAGGAAAAGAGAAAACAAAAGGGTGTATGAAAAAAAAAAAAAAGAATGCTTGGAACATAAAAAGAAAAAGTAAGGTATATAGTGAAAGAAAATTTAAGCGAAAGGAAGGCAATGAAGGAAGACAGATTAAGAAAAATAAAATGGTTTTAAAAGCAGTGATTGGGCGAAAGGAATAAAGATATGAACACATTTGACGGAGTGAAATAATGCAAAAAGGAAAGGCTTTATTGAAAGAATAAATTAGGCTGCGAAAAAGGAAATGAAACGTCATTTATAATAATGGAACGAAGTTGATATTCAAGAAGAAATTGACAGGAACATTTGGAAAACGTGAAGGAAGATGAAAGAAGATAAAGAGAAGAGAAGTTCTTTAAAAAATGAAAGACGATTTTGATGTGAATTGAAGCTGAAAATATGCCGGAAGGAAGAAAGAAACGAACCAATGATTTTAAAACCTCGGAGCTGTACTCACGGTTTTTCCCTTTTTAAATATATATTTTTTTTAAATTGCTATATTTTCAATCGGTTTTCTGTCATATCTTCCACCTTCCATTTTGATTTAAATCTCCTTTCTATTGAAATTCTTCATTGTAATGTGTTACAATCTCCCAGTCCAATTATCCTTTGCAATGACATTTTAATTAATTTGCTCCATTTCAATTCTATTATTTTAAAAATCATCCTTTTTCTTTGCTGTCAATGAGCATTAAAACATTTCCATTTTTTTTTTCGATTTTTCTCATTTAGATTTTGGCAAAAGTGAAATAGTCAAAATTTCTAGCTCTACTTCTTTTTTAAAAAATTCCCAATAAATAAAATTTTTGGTTCACTGTTGATAAAAGGTTGGTCAGTAGCCCTGAAATATAGTCATTATTTGAATTTTAACTATACATTTTCATTATTTCGACAATTTCGGTTACTTCGTTTAGAGTTGAAAAGGGTTGGTCAGTAGCCGCTTAATTTTAACTAGGTATTTTCATTTTATAATATTATATATATATATATATATATATATATATATGTGTATAAAGAAGAAAAATTATTAATTATTTATTATTTATTTTAAATAAATAATTATTAATTATTTATTTAAAAATTTATTAATTTTTCTTATATTTGCTCTATATGTATTTATATGCATATATGTTTAGAGCTCTCGTAGAGAATTATCCTACCATTATATGTAAAGGATACTCCTTTGGATTCTATGTCCACAGGGCATGTTGATGTGTGTGTATATATATATATATATATATATATATATATATATATATATATATATATGAATAGCGACTAGGATTTTAGAATCGTATAGCCGAGTTCTAATTCCAGTCGAGTTCATTAGAATCATTTGCGTGATGAGTTCATACCTATCCTTAGGACAAGAATGAACTCATCTCTTTTCCTCCCAATTATGGGTAAATAGCAGAACAGATCTGGTCCTATAGCTTTGGTTTGCAACCAGTCTCGAAAAAAATATATAAAACATCGAGTAAAAACACAACTCACATGACCTGATGATTGCGTTTAGCATGAATCAGACACATGCTTCTGGGTGTTGACTTCAATCTCCAATTTTATATTTACGTTCATTTTAATCCCTGGTATTGACCATTTTAACACATAAATATATCTTTAAAAACTATATTTTATCATTTTACACACACACACACACACACACACACACACACACATATATATATATATTAAACCATCTAATATATATATATATATATATATATATATATATATATATATATTAAACCGTTTAACTATAAACCGTTTAACTGCGTTGAGTTTCTCTCTCAATATTTTGTATTTTATATTAAATTAGATATATACTAGCAGTATAGCCCGGCGTTGCTCGGATGTAATGAAAGTTTTAAAACTAATCCATGGAGCTCAGACTCAATCTAAAGAATATTTGTGTGAAGTTTGGTGAGAATCGGATAAAAATTGTGGATTTGTATAAAAGACATACAGACAGATAAACACACACACACACACACACACACACACACACACACACACACACACACACACACACACACATCTTGCCTTATATATATATATTATCGATTTTCTGCACTATTGTAAGAACTGCAACATTGAAACTTCTGAATATCGTTTCTTATGTCTTGTCTATGAGTGTATCAAATTTTATTAAAATCAGACCACTCCTTCTATAACCCGATTTTTTCAAGAAAATCGGTTTAGCCGTTTCGGAGTCTAAAGGTAACGGACACACATACAGACACATACACACACACACACACACACACACACACACAGACAAAGTTCCATTTATAAATAAGTTAATATATATATATATATATATATATATATATATGTAATGAATTATTTTGAACATTATTTTTACCGATACTCGTATTTAAGTAGATATTCTGTTTTTAATTAAACAGTATTTTTATATTTATATCTACCGGCCTGATTATTTACGATAAATTTTTATTACGAAAATGTGTGGTATCCAGCAGGATTCGAAAAAATCTCGTCTGATCAAGAGGCTATTCATGGTCGAGTGGTCAAGACGGTACCAGATCAAATGGTATGCTTCCCCTATGTTCGAATCCTGCTGGATAGCACACATTTTCGTAATAAAAAATGTATCGTAAATAATCAGGCTGGTAGATATAAATATAAAAATACTGTTTAATTAAAAACAGAATATCTACTTAAATACGAGTATCGGTAAAAATAATGTTCAAAATAATTCATTACAAATTGTCGGTTGCTTATAACCAAGTTTCGTTAAAATTCGTTAATTTCCGTAACATGTTTATATATATATATATATATATATATATATATATATATATATATATATTGTTTGGCAGTTTTTGGTTTCGTCAGGAGATTTGCATTTAAATACAAATCACCTGACGAAACCTAAAACGTTGAAACAATGGTAGCGTAATTTGTATTTGAATAAAAATCACCTGAGGAAACCGAAAAGGTCGAAAGCATACTAGCGTAATCAAATGATCTATCGAACTTAAATACCTAAAATCTCTACATGTTAAAACTTCATTTCCCTTCAGACATGTATTGAACACTTTCTAATACACTTGTTTACCAGTCTAATGTAAATGTAATTCAAATCTGACCTATAACTGTTTCGGTGACTGGCGTGTGTATACACAGCTTATACACAACACGTTAAAATTTCTGTTCTCTGATTCCATGCGTCGTTGGATCAGGGAGCAGCGACTCCGACTGACACCAAATCGGTTGAGTTTTCTATCCCGACCGGAAGCAAGTGGATTCGTCTAGCCACACTGGTGGAGTGTGATGCAGCGAAACAGGCTTGTATGTGGATGCCTAATATATATATATATATATATATATATATATATATATATATATATATATACTCAAATAAAACTAGGAAAACTACATTCATTGTATGGCCATTTCGGCGAGAATAAATCTCCCTTCCTCAGGAATGATCAAAATCAAGATTTTATTGCAAATATGAAACAAAAAAATCACACTCCGGAAGGTCGCTCATATATATATATATATTAGTCATCCGCATACAAGCCCGTTTCGCTGTATCAGAGCTCATCAGTGTGGCTAGACATATCCACTTGCTTCTGGCCGGGATCGATACTCGACCGATTATATATATATGCGGATAACTATATATGTATATATTATAAATGTTTGGGCGCATTCCTCTTCTTTTTAAAACATTTCGATGAATCGTTTAGGGCACTGAACAAACCTAGGTCGGCTAAACATTTAGATATTTTAGAAACTGTTCATATCAAGCTTCATCGACCAACTCTTTACAGACAGAGAGAAAACTTTCTTCGCTCTTTGTGTCTCGTGGGTGGGTTGTGAATAAAATTTTTCTGTTTTCGATTTATTGTTGCTTGTGTTCTTAATTTAATTTAATTTTTTTTTTTTACCCCACCATGCACTTTTTCAGTTTCACCGCTCGTGATTACATTTCGGGTGTTTTTTTTTTATTATCTAATTTGTCGGCGGAAGTGTTGGGCGCAAAAGTTGCCTTTTAAAAATGAAAAGAATGCGGGCTGTCATTTAAAAAAAAATATATATAAATTCTGTGATATAAATTATAAATTTTTTGTTCATATATATATATATATATATATATATATATATATATATATATATATGAACACACACACACACACACATGTGTGTGTGTGTGTGTGTGTGTGTGTGTGTGTGTGTGTGTGTGTCTTAAACGACTTTTATTTCTTTTCTCACTTTCCGGTTCGCAATCGGCTTTAATTTGTTTTAGAACGGCGAGTCTCTCCTAAACAAACAAACAAAGAAAAAAAAAAAAAAAGTAAAAAAAAAAAAAAAGAGTTTGTATATTCAAGGCTCATCGACTATACGGCCGTCCTTCTCCGGTTTTGCACTTGGCACTCTGCCAAATGACAAGTGGTAGGAAGTAACGTCAGAGTAATAGTGAGAGGCCCCAATTTATTTCTAATTTCTTTTACTTGCATTTCTTTACACGCCATTTTGAAACTTATTCTTTCTTTTAAATCATCAAAAAATCACATTTAATGAAATTAAAAAAATACAATCTAAGAGAATTAATCAAATCAGCGAATAAAAAGCCTTTATATCTATTTAAATTGTAAATTATTCAAATTGTAATGATAAAATATCATTCTAATTATTAGGTCGAGTCATAAGTAATTTCCATTTTAGAGACCAATTATAATGATAAATATATTATCTTCATTATTAGGTCGAGACATAAATAATTTCCGTTTCGGGAAGGAATTGTAACAATGAATTTATCATCCTGACATTTTGATCGTGTCGTAAGTAATTTCCGTTCTGGAAACCAATTGTAATGATAAATGTATCGTCCCAGCTTAGTACTCACAGGTCGGATAAAAGGAAAGAAGAAAGAGGAGAAACAGGGGAAAGCAGCGCGAGACGTACTTGTTGAGTCTGAGCAAATGGATGGCGGAGCGGGGCTTAGGAGAGATACAAAGAGAAGAAATATTGAGAGCGACAAGAGACAGAGCCAAGTGGAAGTCCATGATCGCCTACGTCCTAAAAGGACACCACACAAGAAGAAGAAGAAGGAGAAGAAGAAGAAGAAGAAGAAGGAGGAGGAGGAGGAGGAGGAGGAGAAGGAGGAGTAGAAGAAGAAGAAGAAGAAGAAGAAGAAGGAGGAGGAGGAGGAGGAGGAGAAGAAGAAGAAGAAGAAGAAGGAAGAAGAAGAAGGAGGAGGAGGAGGAGGAGAAGAAGAAGAAGAAGAAGAAGAAGAAGAAGAAGGAGGAGGAGGAGGAGGAGAAGAAGAAGAAGAAGAAGAAGAAGAAGGAAGGAGGAGAGGAAGGAGGAGGAGGAGGAGGAGGAGAAGAAGAAGAAGAAGAAGAAGAAGAAGGAGGAGGAGGAGGAGGTAGAAGGAGGAGGAGGAGGAGGAAGAAGAAGAAGAAGAAGAAGAAGAAGGAAGGAGGAGGAGGAGGTAGAAGGAGGAGGAGGAGGAGGAGGAGGAGAAGAAGAAGAAGAAGAAGAAGAAGAAGAAGAAGAAGATAATTCACGTCGCGACACGGAAATTTCTGTTTCAAGATTTGATTTTCTTTTTTTTTTTAAAACAAAAAGTAAATGCCGGAGAAGTCGGAATTCTAAAACTGTTGGTTCTCTTTACCTGGATTTATATATATATATATATATATATATATATATATATATATATGTGTGTGTGTGTGTGTGTGTGTGTGTTAAACGACTTTTGTTTCTTTTCTCACCATCCGGTTCGCAATCGGCTTTAATTTGTTTTCTAACGGCCAGTTTCTCCTCAAAAAATGAGTATTTATATTCAAGGCTCATCGACTGCACGGCCGTCCTTCTCCGTTTTTGCACTTGGTAGTCCGCCCAATGACAAGTGGTAGGAGGTAACGTCAGAGTGATAGTGAGAGGCCCCAGTTTATTTTAAGTTTCGTTTACTTGCATTTCTTTACACATCATTTTGAATCTCATTCTTGCCTTTTAAATCTTCAGAAATTCACATTTAATGAAATTAAAAGTACAATCTAAGAGAATTAATCAAATAAACGAAATTGTAAACTAGCATCATAGCCCGGCGTTGCCCGTGCAAGTAGGAGAAGATGCCACTTTTCTTTTACATGTTTGGTTTTTGTTTGAAAAACACCTTTTTAAAAAAAAAAAAAAAAAAAAAAATTCTTTTGTTTCAAAATTACGGGGAAAAATATTCACATTTTTTTTTGTTGACCAAATGAATTTTTAAAATGTCGAAATGAAAATTAAATATGAAGGCTCATTTTGTTAATAAAAAATATTTTAGTCGTGTTTGACACGTGTGATTTGATTTCTGTGACGTAATTTAGCAACCCTCTTATATCTTAGATGTTTTACTGAGCAAATGTAAACAATCGGCTCCATTATCCAAAAAGTGCGAAAGGGAAAACTGCTGAACTTAAACTCAAAAAGTATGTGTCGACCTGGCTTCCCTGTAGATATGTGTCCCTAGAATGTTTGAATGGCGTAGCTTAAAAAATGTAGGCGTGCATAGGGAACAGTCACATACAGACTCACAGATTGCCTTTTATATACAGAGATTAATCAAATTGTAATGATGAATGCATCATCCTAAGTGTTACGTCGAATCATAAGTAATTTACTTTTTGGAATCATTTGCAATAAATGTAAGGTGCAAACTATTAAGTCGAGTCATAAGTAATTTTCATTTTAGGAACCAAATCTAATGATAAATATATAATTTTAACTATTATGTCGAATCATAAGTAATTTTCGTTTCGGGAAACAACTGTAATGCTGAGTTTATTATCCTAACTATTTGGTCGTGTCGTAAGTAATTTCTGTTCTGGGAACCAATTGTAATAATAAATGCATCATCTTAGCTATTAGATCGAATGTTAAGTAATTTCCGTTTTGGGAACAAAGTGTAATGATTAATATATTAAACTATTACTCATACATAGCAGTCAATAAATCTGGAGCACATTAACACTACGCTTTGCCTGTCAGTAGCAGCGTACACCGCGGATTAAATAATACATTTACTAAAACCATCAATGGATGGATTGAAAATATATTTACTCCTCATAATGTTATAGGATTTCGCACAAAGGTATAAAGCTATGGGGACATAACTGACCAGAATGCAGGAAATTGGTCTGCAAAATTTCGTTCTTAGAAACGTTGCGTTTCTGAAGTCATTCTTCTTCTTCTTCTTCTTCTTCTTCTTCTTCTTCTTCTTCTTCTTGTGCCGTGTCTCTTCAAGACCTAAGCGACCATAGGCTTCCATTTTCCCCTGTCTCTTGTCACTCTTAATATCTTTCCTCTTGATATCTTACCCAAACTCCGCTTCGCCATCCATTTCCTCTAGCCTATCAAACATGTCTTTTGCTGCTTTCCCCTGCATCTCTTTCCTTTTTTCCGTCCTGTGAGTATTAGAAGCTCTCTGTCTTCGTTACGTGTCTCAGGTAGAAAGTAATCTATGACAAAATACTCAGAAATTAGCCAAGATGTTAAACACATAAACCGACACTAAAAAAAGAGGGTGGGTTAACAAGCTGTTATAGTTCCACACACACTTAGCAAAGAGGACAAAGCGGATCGTTAAAAAAGAACAATGTAAACCTGTTAGAACAAAGAAGATTTATTTGATTTTAAAATTAGTAGTTTCAAGCAAAATGGGATTTACTGATTCTTAATTTCCAACGAAATGGGATTTACTGATTCTTAGTTTCAAACGAAATTTGATTTACTGATTCTTAGTTTCAAATAAAATGTGATTTACTGATTCTTAGCTTCAAGCAAAATGTGATTTACTGATAGAAAAAGAGCCCAAAAGCACTCTGCAGAAAAATTTTAATGTCAACAAAATTCAAGGAAATTCATCTCAGAAGATGATAGCAGGATGTTTTTCCCAGTTGTTGTTTCTCATTTTTCTCTTTTTCGTCTCCGAAGATCTGCCAAAATGGTGAAAATGGACGAAATTTTCTTTTCTAAATTTAGTCTAAGTCCGATTACGTCCTAAGGGGCAAAATGCGTCACACGAAAATATTTTCCACTTTGTCATACTTTTTCTTCGATATATATGCATGATTAATATATTATGCTCCCATTACGATTTAGCTCTCTGGAGAGGAAAATTTTAAAAACAGTTACAATTTCTGCGATTTATGCGTTACTCTTCAGTAATGAATTGAGTTCTCTCGGTGACTGACGTGTGCATACACCGGATATATATAACACCTTAAAATTTACTCTATCTCATTTCATGCGCCTCTGACTCCGACTGACACCAGATCGGTCGATTTTCGATCCCGGCAGGAAGCAAGTGGAAGTCTAGCCACACTGACGAGATGTGATACAGCGAAACAGGCTTTTATGTGGATGACTAATGCATATATATATATATATATAAATTTTTCAATATATTTAACACATATATTTAACACACGCATATATATATATATATATATATATGTGTGTGTGTGTGTGTGTGTGTGTGTGTGTGTGTGTGTGTGTGTGTGTTAAATATATTGAAACATTTCTACTTTCACATGTTTCGCCTATAGATTGGCTTCACCAGAGAAAAGTTTTATTTCATCAGAACAAAAAACCTGATTCACGAAAAAAATTGTTTCACGCCAAATATCCGAATGTTTGAATTTTACTTTCATGGCTTCTGCTCGGATGAGCTTAAGTCACTGATGCCTCCTCAACAGGTGTTTACCCGTGCAACCAGACTGGCAACTGGGTCCCACCCATTCACAGTCAGGTTAGCCAAATGCAGACGAAAATTCTACTCCTGCAGCTTCCTCTCTCGCACTTCCCGCCTGTGGAACTCACTCCCGTATTCTTGCTTTCCTGACGGCTACGACCTCCAGAAATTTAAAAGCAAAGTTAATACTCACCTACTAACCACTGGACTCTAGCTCTCTCCCCTCCCCTGTATAATCTTCACTTTCTCTCCGCCCATGTATGTCATTGCACCTGCTTTCTCAGCTTTCTATTGTTCCTTTCTAACTAGCTTGTACTCCTCACTCTTTTCTAATTAATCTTTCTACATTTATGTAACCCCCTGCACATCAGTGGCGTTTCTGCCTTGCTCGGGGTGAAATGATTAAAAAAAAAAAAATTTTACTTTATATCGACTCGGAACGACAAATCGGGGTGCGGAGTTCTTTGCATTTATTTACGCACAAATACACTTGGGAAAGATATTAATCCGTCTCTTCGCTGCAGATAAATAATCGGACAGATTGGGTTCTGTAGCCTTGGTTGGTAACCATTCTACCGCAGAAAGCAATGTCAACCTATTGCGGGATAATCTTCTGCCCAGTCAGTCATGTCTCTTTCGAGATATGATCGCCCAAGGCGTGTATCACGTATGTCACTTAACTAACTGACTGTACTGTTAAAGAAACAATAATTTGTTTATTAATTTCTTCTTAGTTATTATTACTATTATTGGGTGTGAGAGCAGTTCATCATGTTTGGGTACAGATATACCACACCCATCATGACACAAAACATATAACAGACACATGTGTCACAGCCAAATTTGCGCGACATGGTGACATGCTTTGATAAAAAAATAAAATAAAATAAATAAATAGCCGTGCATAAACTTGCCGGTAGAGCCCAATTAGAAATTCCTTACGATCGGTTAATCCAGTCCCTAGACACCTAGGATGCCTCATCCTTCAAAAAAAGATCTCTCGACCCCACCCACGGTAATCATCCACTACTTTCGTTCACAGAACTTAGTGTACATGTCCAAGTGGTTATGGTCACCTGACGTACAAATCTGTGGTACTGGAAAAATATTTACTGTCAGTCAGTTAAGTGCCATACGTGATACACGCTTGGGCGATCATGTCTCGAAAGAGACCTAACTGACAGGGCAGAAGATTATCCCGTAGTAGGTTGTCATTGCTTTCTGCGTAGACTGGTTGCCAACCAAGGCTATAGAACTCAATCTGTCCTGTTATTTAACCCATAACTGGAAGGAAGAGACGGATTAATACCTTTCCCAAGGGTATTTGTGCATAAGTGAATGCAAGGAATTCAGATGGAATTCGAACTCGGCTCTCCGATTTCTCATTCCGAGCTGACATCCACTGCACCACAAAATGTAACCCATCTTAATTCACAAACTTTCAGTACTTATTTAATAAGATATAGGATAATCTGAAATAGCCCGCTTGCATATTAATTCTACGGACTCATAGATGATACCAGTCAATACATCTTTATCTGCACGTTCTAGTCGATTTTTTTACACGCACATCTCGACTGTGGTACTCTCTTCCAGAATTTTGCTTCCCTGCCACCAACGATATTCAAACAATTAAAATCAACGTCAGTCTCTATTTCCTGTCTTCCTGGATCTTCTTGTTCTTTTATTGTCCTTTCTCCTCACTAAAATCTTCTCATTGCCTTTTACTCTTAGTAAACTATGGCATCTTAGCGATATTATCGACTTGCTTGGGGTGAAATGATTTGAAAAAAATTATACTGATATTTAGAAACAAAAACTGAACTGAAATTATTTAAAATCTAATTTCTATAATGATACAGTTAAAGTAAAATAAAGTGTCTTAGTGACTTTATTGCCTCGTTTCGAGTGAAATTATTCAAATGTTCAGATGCTTAACTGGCTTAGCGATTTCTAGAAAATAAAATTTGGTGCACCATGTACAGAACCTGTGAGAAACGAGAAAGTTTTAAGAAAAATAAGGAAACTGGATGTGCGTAGTGGTGCAATAGATATCGGCTCGAAATGAGAAATCGGTGAACCGAGTTCGAATTCCAGTTGGATTCATTGCATTCACTTACACGAAAATACCATTAAGAAAAGTATGAATTTATCCCTTCTCCCTCCAGCAATGGGTTGAATAACAGTACAGATTGAGTTAGTCTTGGTTGGCAACCAATCTGCCGCACAAAAAATGGCAACCTATTGCGGGAAAATCTCTTCGAAAGAGACATGACTGCCCAAGCATGTATCACGTATGGCAATTAACTGAATGACTGGAGGAAACTGGTCCTTACAATCAAAAAGAGGCAACTAAAGTTTCGGGTAAAGGATAGACGGCTTGGAGAATTTAACATTCTTAAGAGATTGAAAGCAAGGAAATCATGGGGAAACGGTGAGTAACCCCCTTAATGAATTTGTGTGAATGGTTAGCAAAGGTGCAATGATAAAGCGTCTAAGGTTACTTCGAGCAAATAAAAGAAAAGAAATTGTGGAGAGCAATGGAGAGTTGTTGAAGAGGAACATCCTATACTACCCCGTAATGGATATGGCCTAGTCTATAAAAGACCGTGACTAGGGCATACGTCAGCATACGTCACTCGCCTGACGACGCTATGACACTGTCATCTCTCTGCCTTCGGGCAGTGAGCACAAACCCAGTCGTGGTTCCGCCGAAGGGTAGAACTACGACTCGGCAAAAATAGACAGAGATTTTTTGGCCCGGCTATATGGCCGGGAATACCCACTATAAAATGACCATGTGTCACATCCGGCCTTGCGTGGGAGGGCTAGTAAATACAATACGTCACTCGCCTGACGACGCTATGACACTGTCAGCTTTCTGCCTTCGGGTAGAGGGCGCTCTCTGCTTCCGTGCAGAGAGCACAAACCCAGTCGTGGTTCCGCCGAAGGGTAGAACCACGACTCGGCAAAAATAGACAGACATTTTTTGGCCCGGCTATATGGCCGGGAATACCCACTATAAAATGACCATGTGTCACATCCGGCCTTGCGTGGGAAGGCTAGTAAATACAATACGTCACTCGCCTGACGACGCTATGACACTGTCAGCTCTCTGCCTTCGGGCAGTGAGCACAAACCCAGTCGTGGTTCCGCCGAAGGGTAGAACCACGACTCGGCAAAAATAGACAGACATTTTTTGGCCCGGCTCTATGGCCGGGAATACCCACTATAAAATGACCATGTGTCACATCCGGCCGTGCGTGGGAAGGCTAGTAAATACAATACGTCACTCGCCTGACGACGCTATGACACTGTCAGCTTTCTGCCTTCGGGTAGAGGGCGCTCTCTGCTTCCGAGCCGAGAGCACAAACCCAGTCGTAGTTCCGCCGAAGGGTAGAACCACGACTGGGCAAAAATAGACAGACATTTTTTGGCCCGGCTATATGGCCGGGAATACCCACTATAAAATGACCATGTGTCACATCCGGCCTTGCGTGGGAAGGCTAGTAAATACAATACGTCACTCGCCTGACGACGCTATGACACTGTCAGCTTTCTGCCTTCGAGTAGAGGGCGCTCTCTGCTTCCGAGCCGAGAGCACAAACCCAGTCGTGGTTCCGCTGAAGGGTAGAACCACGACTCGGCAAAAATAGACAGACATTTTTTGGCCCGGCTATATGGCCGGGAATACCCACTATAAAATGACCATGTGTCACATCCGGCCTTGCGTGGGAAGGCTAGTAAATCCAATACGTCACTCGCCTGACGACGCTATGACACTGTCAGCTTTCTGCCGTCGGGTAGAGGGCGCTCTCTGCTTCCGAGCAGAGAGCATTAACCCAGTCGTGGTTCCGCCGAAGGGTAGAACCACGACTGGGCAAAAATAGACAGACATTTTTTGGCCCGGCTATATGGCCGGGAATACCCACTATAAACTGACCATGTGTCACATCCAGCCTACGTGGGAAGGCTAGTAAATACATACGTCACTCGCCTGACGACACTATGACACTGTCAGCCCTCTGCCTTCGGTTAGAGGGCGCTCTCTGCTTCCGAGCAGAGAGCACAAACCCACTCGTGATTCCGCCGAAGGGTAGAACGGCGACTGGGGAAAAATAGACAGACATTTTTTGGCCCGGCTATATGGCCGGGAATACCCACTATAAAATGACCATGTGTCACATCTGGCCTTGCGTGGGATGGCTAGTAAATACAATACGTCACTAGACGGACGCATACGTCATAGGCGGAGACATTTTCTACTTGATCGTTATTCCAGTTACTATTCGTTGATTGTTCTTGTACGTCTATTGGTTTATTGTACTGTTGTATAATAAATCTCTTCTGATCTATCTTCAGTGTTAAGTGTTATTCTTACAATATTCTTTTACCTGATATTCCTTCCCCGGATATATCAAGAGTCTTGCGTAATGAAATGGCATAGCATATAAATGAAGTAAAAGTCTTATATGCCTGCTACTTGATTTAACTTCGAATGAAAAATAATTAAAACAGATAAAGACAAAACAGGACAAATATTTGGCAATGAAGAATGAAGTATCGTTTAGCCTGTAAACATTAATACTTTTAAAAAGTTTCTGCCAACGCTGTATTGTAGCTTAAAATATATTTTGGAAAAATGCCAACAATCGAGATTACTTTGATTCATTGTCTCAAAATTGATTTAATCTCTAAATCTTTTCAAGAGTCCAGATCACTGAAAGTCAAACGATATAATCCAATTTGGATAATTGTGATTCACTTGCAGAGTTATCCCAGAACACGTTTTTATTTCAATTTATTTATTTATTCTGCAATGTATGGCTGACCACTCGTATCTAAAGATGTCTCTCTATCAGGGCAGCTAGCTAATGTCCTTACAGATGCCTGCTCAGGCAACAGAGTCCATCTTTTAGCTTATACTGCAACTGCAACAACAATAATTTAATTTAACGAAAGTCAAGATGAGCTGATGTTCTTAGATTTGTGACGTTTTTGTGGTACAGTGGATATCGGCTCGAAACGAGAAACTGGGGAGCCGAGTTCGAATTCCAGTTGAATCCATTGTATTCACTTGCGCGCAAATACCCTTGGGAAAGGTATTAATCCGTCTCTTCCTTCCAGTTATGGGTTAAATAACAGGACAGATTGGGTTCTATAGCCTTGGTCGGCAACCAGTCTACCGCAGAAAGCAATGGCAACCTACTGCGGGATAATCTTCTGCCCAGTCAGTCATGTCTCGAAAGAGACATGATCGCCCAAGCGTGTATCACGTATGGCACTTAACTGACTGACAATCATACTACGATGAAACAGCGGTTCTTGCTTGATCACCGAAGAAACATTGAGCCTGGTTAGTACTCAAGCGGGTGACCACTGAATAAATACCAGGTGTCGAAAGACACATGACATGCACAGCAAGCCAGCGATGGATAGCATCTCGCTACTTGTACTAAGACAAGACCTCGGTTTGTGGAGCTATTTCTTGACTGACAGACGGAGTTGGGTGAGAAAGAATAATATTGTGAGGAACATTACACAGATGATAGCAAGCATTAGACTCACTAAAAATATTTACAAAAAAATTCAGTTATTCAATATACAAGTCTTGACTCCGATTTTTTCTCAAGAAGAAATTATTTACACGAGGACAAATATATATTTTTAATCGTTTCACTCCAAGGAAGGCGATAATGTCACTGAGCCATAAAAGAGTTACTGTGACTGAGAATACTCTATTGAGGAGAAAGAAAATAAATTACAATTCTTCCGTTCATAAAACAACCCGATTAGGCAACCCACTACCTTGAGGGTCTCTTTGGACTTACAATGTGTGAATAGCAGCGTAAAAACCTCTTTCACTCGTACGGCTTTGTTTACAGCGCTTCTAATCAATAGCTGTGTTTGATTGACAAGCAAGACAAAAATATGCTATTAATGCAGGAATTGTTTTCTATTCGTAGCTTGTGGCTTAATGGAAGGCCAGACGTTGATTTCTGTTACACCTTAATACATGTATGCATAAACGTATGTCTGTGCTTAAAGAGATTTGCATTTATACATTAGTTTATATACAAATTAAGGCAAGCAGTCTTTGTAATCACAGTGCTCAATATCAAGTGACAGTGCATTAATGATAATAACAATAATATGATAATAATGGGTGTCTACTGAGATTCGTGGGTATCAGTCTACTATGGCGGCAAGCAAATCACTATTACAGACGCGCGCTCAGGCACGTTTTTGTTTGTTCGACACCGACAGAGCCAACCTGTGGTTTAAACTATATCTATGTTATAGTTTCTGGGAGAGAGCGCATTATCTAGCGTGATCAACAGTTTGAAGAAGCTCAGCACGCTAAAACACTCGGTCACAATGACTTGCTACCCAATTTCACTCACGAGGCTTGGGTAAATCCGTGGTATGGTTTGCAGAGGCTTTCCAAGGTTACATTTCTGACAACTCGACTATGAGTCGAGATTCGAACCCGGGTTTCATAGTCAGAAAGCGAGCGTCTTAACCACTCGGCCACGTACCCCTAAATCTGATAACAGATAAGGATATAGCCGCTGACTACATGTGTGACATTCTCGTGTAGGATGCGTGGAAAGAAACGAGAGAACGCCACGTATGTAATAACAATAAGTAGTAGTAATGCTGGCAAATAAAGTGTACAAAAGACATGGTCGGGTTTTTCTTTTGCATTGGCTCGTATGCAAAAATATGGTTACAACGAGATAGGAACCGAGACAGTGTGTGTGTGTGTGTGTGTGTGTGTGTGTGTGTGTGTGTGTGTGTGTGTGTTTAAGGGGAGGAGTGAACTCCATACTATACTGTACTGTGTCGGAATTCATCCCCGATAGATTGAACCGGCTTCTTCCCTTGAAGTTTCATGAGACTTTTTTGGCACCAGATATTTCATTGGACTTTTTGGACCCAATCGCATGTGGTACTGAGATTTTCCCGCAGTTATTTGCCAATTTTTACTGCGGTAGATTGGTTGTCAACTAAGGCTATAGAACCCAGTCCGTCCTGCTATTTAGCCATAGCAGGGGCGAGAAGAGAAGGATTCATACCTTTCCCAAAGTTATTAGCACGTAAGTGAATGTAATGGATTCGAATGGAATTCGAATACGGCTCTCCAATTTTCCTCAGTCAGAGCCGCAATCTATTACTTCCCCGTGATGTTAAATTATGTCCCTGATGGATTGTGTCTTTATTTAAAAATTGATATAAGAACAAAGACAAGATATTGAAACGGCTGCAAGAATACAATCCGCATCCATATTACTCATTGAGTCTAGTCGACACGTGGCCAAGGGATTTGTGCCAAACACCGATTGACAGGCATTCTCCTTTCTTGATTTCTCCGAGAAACAATGCTGCAACTACTGTTTCTCATATAATGAAGTATGCTGAAAAAAAAATAATAAAATGAAATAAAGACCCTTCCTCGTTGACACATAGCGTTAGAATCTGAAAAATGGAATCCAAAGACGGCATGAAATACAACAAATATAGTCATTTGTAATAAGATGCTTCATAAAATCTGTTTTCTTAAGCTACAATACATGATTTTTATTGGCTTCTTGTATTTATGAATTTACCAGTTTAAAAGCTGCACTTCGTGTGTAATTTTAAGCTTGCTAATGCGGAGGGTTGATTGGGCCAGCGGTCCGAAACTAAAGAAACTTCTGGTCCAACTTATAAAACAGCAATGATAATTTTTAAGAAATAATTTTGAAATCCTCAACTCACTTCATGAAACTTCAAGTCTGTTTCGGAATATAGGTCAAGTTCCAGTCAAAAACAGATTTGGGCCGAAACTCTGATTTCGGGCCCAAATTCTAATTCAGGCCAAAAATTGAGTTTTTCAAATCACAAACTTTGCGAAACTGCAAAATATCACGTTACGAAACCTCTCACTTTAACTCTGATTCCTTGGCATTTTGAAGAAATAAAACTGATTTCCTCAATTCACATATTGAAGATATTTTAAACTGAATCTAAAACAAGTTTTTGTGTTACTTTAAATTCAATAATAAATGTAAAACTTATAAAATCACTAATTTTTTTCAGTTATTTTAAAATTTGAAATTTTTAACGGTTCTCTCCTCATCCGAACACAAATCCTAATGTTGGATGTTTAAGCACCAGATAAAGGGCATATTTACAATCCCGGATCATCTTGATACCAATATGTCGAATAGAGAAAGTGTGGGTCTAGTTAGAGGGATTTCAAACGGACAGACAAAATTTGCTATTTACTTATTTAGAGAGGAGTGAGAATAATTGCCGACTAAATATAAAACAGCGGCAAATTTATTTTTTTTTAAATCAAAGGAATCTGTCTTGAAGCACAAATCTAATAATCACAAACAACGATAGGTATCTTATTTAATAGAAACGAATGGTTATCTTGAGCTTAGTCTATTATTTATAGTGCTTCTTTCCGGAAGCCAGACTGTAATGCATGTTCGCGCATGCGCGGATGTACTCAAATTAAGTCATAACCAGTGAAGTCCAAAACGACAATTTCAGAAGTTTAACCAATGACAAACCGTTTCTGCAAGTAGATGACCAGAGACATCAATACGATTACGTTGCACAAAGTAATACCGACATAGCAGAGCTTTCTTTCAACGCATACCATTCATCTCACATACTTTGCTTTCTCATTATTTCTTACACTCAATTTTCTTTGATAAATTAACGGGTTCCTCTTCTCGGAGTCTATCATTTGTGAGCTTCTATACCTGAAGTGATCGCATATCATGTACATAGTACACACCATAAAGTACTATTTGCACGTTCTCACTGAAGGAGACGCAGGTACACGCATGCGTATATAAAAGTTTTTCCTCGTCTTCGATTTTATGAGTTATGTTCATGAATAAACTTAAGACATGAAGAGTTACTCGTTAAATTTTTCATTGTAAGATATGGTGATTTTCTAAGCTTGGTTTAGATGTGGTACAAGGCCGAAAGAATGGGGCACCCAGTAAAGACCGAACTCATTACTCTTTCGTAATTGTTCTAGCGAGATAATCTTGTTAACCATTGTAGCAATTCGAGGTGTCCCTGTTACTGTAAAATGTGTTTTTACCCATCTCTAGGCACATAAACGAAGCAGACCAACAGCGAAGTCAAATTTAGCAATTTTTTTTTTTAATCATATCACCCCGAGCAAGGCGGTAACGCCACTGATGTGCAGGGGGCTACATAAAAGTGAAAAGATTGGAAAAAAGAAAGCCGGAAACCACATCCTAAACAGGGAACAAGGGATGAGCCTCTACACCTGTTCAATAGACATGGGTGGAGTGTGAACCGGGCGATAGTTTAGTCTATCTACTCCAATTAAAACGTTAGGGCTCGTCGAATTAATCTGGACATAGTTTTTTTCTGTTTGTATTTGTCTATTTTGGGTTATAACTTTACATTTTTAACTCGATTTTTAAAGTGATTTTTAGCCATATGATTTTATTTGTAGAACTTATAACCTGTAAGCGTTAACACGTTAACATGTAAATTCTTATTATCTTTTTAGACTTTTCTTCTTCAGATTTATGTTTTATTATCTTTCTTTGTTTAATGTATTTATTTTCTATCTATGAATTATCGCGATTAAATTACCTTTTATTTTATTTTAAAATATTGATGATATACGCGAGCATAGTGCGAGATTTTTGTGATCTGTTTTTAAGGAAAAATAGGGGGTCGTGCTATAGACAGGTATTATTTTAATTTTGTGAATATGTTAAAAATCATGCATTGCGAGTGACCGGTTGTATATAGCAAGCAAAGGGAAGAAACTTAGTCTACGTACGAGAGGCAGGCCTTGGGTAAAGGAGCTGCCGTAGTCAGGCATGAACAAAAACAAAAGTACGATCTCTAAATCTTCGAATAATATATTTTACGGTGTTTTTTTTTAAAAATATAATTTTGTGGTAATTGAACATTGCTGCCACATCTGATTGGGTGCTCTTGCTATTCACCGAGGGGGTTCTTGACAAAATTCAACGGAGAATCTGTAATGTGATCGATCCCAATTTGGCAGCTCAGATGCAGTCACTTATAGCTTCCCTGTATCTCTTCTACAAATACTTTCACGCTTCTGCTCCGATGAACTTAGCTCACTGGTGCCTCCTATGTATGAATTTACTCGAGCTACTAGACTAGAAACTAGGTCCTACCCTTTTACAGTGAAACCAATAAAATGTAACCTTAACTTCAACCCATCAGCTTCTTTTCTCGCACTTCTTGCCTGTGGAATTCCCTTTCGTAGACTTATTTCCCCGACAGCTACAATCTCCAAGAATTTAAATGTAAGGTCAAGAGTCATCTCCTATCTCACTGACTCGCATCCTTTCTCTCATGCTCTTTTCTCCGTCCACTCCACTCTCATCATACCAGTATTCTATATCCCTCTTCCTGATACCCACTATAATATGTCTATCACTTTCTCAACACTTTCCTTCTATGTAACCCATGCGCACCAGTGTCAGTAAAACTACCTTACTTGGGGGTGAAATGATTAAAAAAAATTAAAACAAAAACAAAAACAATAGCAAAAAAAAAATTATTTGCAATAAAATATATCCAGGATGATACCTAGTATTGCAATATTTGACTACCGTAGGCTTACTAGTATTTTTCAGAGTCTTAGGTCGCATTTTACATGAGCAATATGAAAAAAATCAGTTTTTTCACAAAATAATTTCAGGTGTCACACTCTACATGAAGCAGCCTTTTATACAAGTATATATGGTACATAGAACTAACTTTCATTATTATTTCATTTTCTGTAACGACAAGAAGAACAAAATAATAATTATTTATTTATATCTATAGATACATATAATTACCTCGCCTGTTACTGCGTTTTATTGACATGTTTCTGTTCATAAGAAAGAAAATGTTCTCTCCGGCTGTGTTGGAACCTATGTCTTCCTTTGTGGGAGAAACTACCGTTTAATCCGGCGTGTCTTAGGGAGCTCGGCCATAGAGAGCACACTTCTGATCAAGATTTTATTTCTTTTGTTTTTCTACGAAAGTCTGTATCTGCTCATTTTCGTATCCGAAACGTAAAGAAAGTAATTTCTAAAGAATTCATGAATTTATTTCTAACCCGATATCTATTAACTCAAATATTATTTTTAACGGATATTCTTATTTGAAATAGACTGTCCTCTTTTTCAATATATCCTGTGAGTTCAAATTCTTGAAGCCCTCTTTCCTCATTATTTTCTCTAGAAAGTTCAATTGCCCCTTTTTATTCTGTCTTTTTTGTTTCTGTTTTCTCTAAAACTTCTTAGTTATTCACATATTCAGGCCATCGTATTATCAGTATCCTTCTGCAGAAACACATTTCTGTAACGTCAAGTTTCTTCTTCTGTGAGGAGATTGTCCAGCATTCACAGTCATATAAGAGAACCAATATTACATAACAATTCAGTGTTCTTTTCTTTGTTTCTAAGAAAATTTTCCTGTTTCTTAATACTTTCTCAGCTTTTGGAATACATCTTTGCCTATTCCAATGCACTTTCGGATTTCAGTGTTGTATTTTCGATCCTCTGTTACAGCATTTCCTAGATATTTAAATACATGTACTAGATTAATTTTGGTAATTCCGATTTGTAGTTTGCATCTTGAGTTCTTCTGAAAACCATACATTCTATATCCTTAAAATTAATGAATAGTCCATTCTTCCCGCTTTCTTTTCCTGCCCTAATACGTTGTTTGCATGTTACGCTGTTTCTCTTGCTGAAAATCATACATTCACTCTTCTTAAAATTGATGGTTAGTCCTTTTTTCCTGCTTTCTTTTACAGCCTCCAATACGTTGTCTGCATATTACGCTGTTTCTCTTGCTAAAAATCATACATTCACTCTTCTTAAAATTGATTGTTAGTCCTTTCTTCCCGCTTTCTTTTACTGCCTCTAATACATTTTTGCATGCTACGCTGTTTCTTTTGCTGACAATCATACGTTGTCTTCTTAAAATAGATGGTTAGTCCTTTCTTCCCGCTTTCTTTTACTGCCTCTAATACATTTTTGCATGCTACGCTGTTTCTTTTGCTGACAATCATACGTTGTCTTCTTAAAATAGATGGTTAGTCCTTTCTTCCCGCTTTCTTTTACTGCCTCTAATACATTTTTGCATGCTACGCTGTTTCTTTTGCTGACAATCATACGTTGTCTTCTTAAAATAGATGGTTAGTCCTTTCTTCCCGCTTTCTTTTACTGCCTCTAATACATTTTTGCATGCTACGCTGTTTCTTTTGCTGACAATCATACGTTGTCTTCTTAAAATAGATGGTTAGTCTTTTCTTTTCGCTTTTGATGGTGATCATGATAATAATTGGTTTGCTTTCAGCGCTACTAGTATTTATTTAAATAAAATCCAAGCCGTCGATTTTTCTTTCGTTTTTCACGTTCTTCCATCATTCTATCTGGATTGACATTTCGAACCTTTACTTTCCCTTCTAAAGTCGCTACATTCCCGTTGTTGCAAAACGTGGCTGTTTATATCTCATTGTCAATAAATCAATCGGCCCACGTTTCGTTATTATCGACCAAGATTTTATAAATCGATTCTGATAATTCTATTTATCAATGTCTTCATTGATTTATCCTCCTACAGAAATATATTGACGTGAACTCACATAGAGACGCACACTGAGACATTCCTTTTACCCTAGATTTGTTCTCGCATCAATACACTCGGGCGATAGTGCTTCCAGCACTCGGTGCGAACCGTGTGTGGGAGAGAATTTCACTGGCTAATAAAAGGCCAAAGGCTGAGAATGTCTATAATGCAGCTACCCATATTCATATTCGGATGATTGGAAAACACACACACACACACACACACACACACACACACACACACACACACACACACGTATATATATATATATATATATATATATAAGCACACACTAATAAAATGAAGCTTTATTCCATTTTGTAGCTTCGACAAATCAGCCAATTGAAATTCAGTTTGAAAAACGGAATTTTGTAGGAATTGTAAATCCGGATGTATTTACAGAACAATTCCTATGCACGAATGAGCGCACACATGCAGTAAACGTAATTATCGAAAACATTTTTCTTGATATTATTATTACTAGCATAGTACCCGTCAAAATTGACAGGATTATTTACATATTGATCGGCACTCTTGTGTATAAGCATTCTTGTGTGTATCTGTAGTTTCTGCCAAAGTTAAAAATGTCAGTCCTCATCACTTCTACCCATGATCAGAGTTTTAGTAATTGTGCTTTCTGTGAAAGTATTACACACACACACAAACACAATATATATATATATATATATATATAGTCATCTGCAGACAGATCTGTTTCGCTGTATCACAGCTCATCAGTACGGTTAGACCCTGATTGCCTTTTAACCCAGGATTGAAACCCGACCGAATTGGCGTCAGTCGGCGATTCTACCTCTGGGCTACAAGCGTTCGGTAGAAGAAGGCAGGCTTTTTAGCCCGTATAAACACGCCCAATAGCTAGAGTGATCCAATTCATTATCGAATGAGCGGTGCGTAAATGCCGGAGTAGCTACTGTTTTCAAAGTCTCCCATTCTTCCAGAGTGCTCAATCAGGGTGTGAGAGCGTAAATACTATAGTCATCCGCAGACAGATCTGTTTCGCTGTATGGTGAAATTTAGTAGAAGGATCTGTACGGAACTGTTGATGATTGTGCTGGCACGAAGTCACAAGTCATCGTGATCGAGAGTTTGAGAGAACTGGCTTCGTTAAAAAATATATTTCTCCAGATTTTCCACTCTTTCGCAGGAACTGTAATTACGGTTTGTTCAGTCTAATTAAGATATAAATATATAAAATATATAATATATAAATATAATAAATAAAGTGCTCTCTCTCTCTCTTTCTCTCTCTCTCTCCCTCTTTATATATATATATATATATATATATATATATATATATATATATATATATACGAGGTGCAACAAATAATTGGGGACAAAGCTGTGTCTCTTTCAACGCTATTCACCCCAAAATCTTTATTTCCGTAACAAAAAACTTACCGCGAAAATATTACACATAAAACTAAACGCCGAGGAAACAAAACGCTTCCTGTCTCCAATGCATCTTGCAGGTAAGAAAGAAAGCGAGACTTTTGCACCCTTTTTCTTATATCCTGATTTAGCAACATCATCGCGCGGCCATTAGCAGAATTTCTTTAGCATACAAGTAGGCTAATCCTACATATACATCAGGAGTGTTTTGATAAAAGTATTGATCAATGGAGTAAACATTTGTAATACAATAATAATAATGACTTTGACAATTACAAGGGGGTACGATATTATTTTACATGCATTTTGAGTTAGGCAAATATAGTAAAAACAAACTATTAGAACCAAATCATTAGTTAGCCTGAAAAATATTTTGAGCGTTCTAAAATTAAAAAAAAATGTTAACCTAACGATTATTTTTTTTTACTTCCGTTTATAAATACATGTGAAAAAAAAATCATTACATTTTGCCTTGATAAACTCCATCAGAGGATGAAACGTGTTGGTAAAGAAAAGTTTTCTTTTTTTTCATAAGAACCTATATTTAAAAGATAAATTCCAATATTTATGAAGGTTATTAATCACTATATTAGCAGTCATATTACCCGTCAAAAAACGATGGAATTACCTATGTATGGATCATGACTTTTGCAGATTGTCTGTGATCAAATTGCTTCTATTCAACTTTCTTCATAAGGAGTGTAGTTTATGACGATACCAATTTCACTTCAGTGCACTGTTTGATGACATTTTTGATATACGAGGTGGGAGAGTAAAAGGTTCTCGGTTTGACCAAGAACGGAATCCTTTCTTAAAAAATGTTTACTGTTTGGTCAATGAGAATTTTAGCATCTCGACGAACGCGCATGCCTGAAACTGCTTGGAATGAACAAGCGAAAAAAAAAAAGAAAAAAAAGTGACGCCAGCCTTTCTCGGACAATTTCTTTCCCTACTTTATTGAAAATTTCTCTTTTTTATGCGCTGTGTCCCCTCAGGACATAGGCGATCAAGGCTCTCCATAACTTCCTGTCCTTTGCAGCTATTTCTTTTATTTCTCTTAAACTCTGTTCCGCCATCAAGTATGTTTTTCTCTGTCTCTCTTTCCTTCAATTTGTCCGCGGAACAAAAGAGCCCGCAACCACATATATTCACTATCAGTGATTTTACTAACACATAGCAACTTAAGCGGTAAAAATGTAATTTACATGACAATTTTTAAAGCATATTTTAATAGTTATTTCAGATGATATTTATTTTTAATTCAAATTTTAAAAAATCTAAACTTATTTATAAATGGAACTTTGTGTGTGTGTGTCCGAAACGGCTGAACCGATTTTCTTGAAAATTTACACAGTTGAACTATAAGCGTCGGTGAGTGTTCTTAGCTAGGTTTTGTGTCGAGGTACCCCCGATAAATATCGAAAATCGAAAAAATCGGGTTATAGAGGGAGTGGTCCGATTTTAAGCAAATTTGATACACTCATAGACAAAGGCATAAGAAACGATATTCAGAAGTTTCAAGGTTGAAGTTCTTACAATAGTGCAGAAAATCGATAATATATATATATATATATATATATATATATATATATATATAAGGCAAGATGTTTGTGTGTGTGTCTGTTTATCTGCCTGTATGTCTGTATTTTCTTTTCAGCCCTTTTATTTTAGTTTTTGCTTCGGGTTTGGCTCTAAGTAGGTATAATTGTAGTTCTTAGTCTCAGCCATGATACCATTTACTCATACGACTTATTTAGCCTTCAAAATTCAGTTTACGACGAAAAAAACTTATTTGATATCGACACCAGGAAATTAAAATTTGACTTACATCCATTCATTTTTCTTTCATTCTACGGTTTCGCTTTAACTGGAAACAACTATTGCTTGCCAACGTCAAAAGAGAACCATGGATTAGTTTTAAAGCTTTCATTACACCCGAGTAACGCCGGGCTATACTGCTAGTATATTTATAAATGGAAGTAGATAGGTTTGCCTATCACACATCTTCCCGGTTTTTGTACAGGTAGAGAGGTTTATCCATTGTTTCCTGTTTAGGATTAGGTTTCTGTTTCCTTCTATATTCTTTTAATTCATTTCACTCCCTGTAGCTCCTTGCGTTTTAGTGGTATTATGACTTTGCATGGGTGAGCTAATATAAAATAAGGCAATCTTTTTGTTAATAAATCTTTTAAAAAATCATCGTGCTTTTATAGAAATAATTTAGAACTGCCTACCCATGATCAGAGTTTTAGTAATTGTGCTTTCTGTGAAAGTATTACACACACACACAATTTTTTAAAATTTAAATAAAATGTAAAATAAATGTAATCTTGGCTTCTTAAAATGTTTCCTTAGAAGCGGACATAAAGCAGATAATCTTTAAAAGATTTATTGGAATTCTATAATTTTTGGTCCGGAAACGTGAGTCATGATCTTATTTTCAGCATCGTTCTTAGTAGCCATTGTTATTGTCTCATATTTCACATCACTACAAGTTTGTTGAGCGGAACTGAAAAAAAATTCTGAATTATTTAAATAAGTGAAAAATAATGATATTTTCTTTTAAGCAGATCTGCATTTCGTGTTAATATTTTCAGTATGTTTGCTTGGTAATTTCTAGTTAGCAAGAAATACATTGGTCCTGTGTATCAAGAATAAAATGATCACTTTTAATACTGCTCTACGTAACAACTGATGGGTTTGGGGTTTCTCTCCATTAGTTTGTTTGGTACGAACAGAATGTTGACCATGAAGTGGCTTATCTTGCCATCGTTTCTGCATTTGGTACACTGCGTTTTCTTTTATCATTTTTTTTTAGGTTCTTTGACTCGACGACAAATGCATTAAATTTTACTTGTACTTCATTCACTTGAAATTCTATTTTGAATTGGTTGGTTTCCTTTATTACTGAATAGAATTTCTTATTTATTTCATGTTCTTTGACACAGATAATCATCCAGGCTTCTGTAGTTTCCAGTTATCTTTGAAGATCGATTGTTGTGGTTTTGCAAGACAGCTCAAATTGAACTAATCCTCTGTCTTCGCGTTCTGGACACATACAGACGATCAAATTCAGCCATAGAATGATGCATGCGGTATATTATTATTATGTTGTCATTTTTCATCATATTTCGATTTCTGCTATGGACGCACTACCAACGTCTGCGGGAAGACATAAGGCAGGTCTTGACGTGTTGCTATGGCTCCATTTCATGTTTTTTCTATCTCCCCTATTATCCCTAGTGTCACACAGACAAAGTTCTCCTTAGTGTGTGGGCTGTACTTAATAAGACAATTTTTTGTATGTCACCCAAGCTGGGGTTTCCAGGGATTCTTTCAATGTGTTGTTTTGTTCCATTTTTTATCATTCCAAGTGCACCTACTATCACTGACACGAATCTTGTTTTCAATCTCCACATTTTTTCTATTTCAATTTCCAGGTCTTTATATTTTGACAGTTTTTCGAATTCCTTGGTTGCTATGTTACAATCCGCTGGACAAGCCATATCAATTAATAGGCAAGTTTTTTCTTTCTGGTTTTTAACAATAATGTCCACCTTATTTGCTTCAATTCCTTTGTCTGTGCAGATGGTGTAATCCCATAGAATGGTGTTATCTTCTATTTCTGTAACCGGTGCTGGGCGATGTTCACACCAGTGTTTGTCCACAGATTTTCCATAGTGTTTGCACATTGTCCAATGTAAATATTGCCCCACTCTATCGTGACGATTTTTATATTCATTTGGGGCAAGTACAGAACAACCTGAGATTAGATTATTATTATTATTATTATTATTATTGTGAACATTAGGAAACTATACAAATGTTTCTATCTGGTTCGGCCTTTGATGTAGCTATTTCTAGAGTGGGAAAATTTGACTTAACATAATGATAAAAACAATTGTGGAAATTAGATGTCATGCTGAAAACGTTGTTTATACGGAGACATTATAGAGTTAAAAAGAACGCCTATGACAACCTATCTTTGTCCGTAGAACGGGTATTCAGCTAGTATATAAAAATCGAAAAGCCTAGGATTATTACATCAACTAAATGAAAGAAAAATAATAAAACTTTAATTATGGTAATGCTTGATGAATGGAATTCGAACGTCGTAACATCACAGTTACGACTACTCTTACTACTACTCTTATGACTGGCTGCTCGTATTCAAGGATGCCAGTCTACTAGGGCGATTACCTAATCCCTGTTGCAGACGCATGCACAGGCACATTTACGTTTGTTTAACACCCACGGAGTCCACTTGCAGTTTATACTGCAACTATGCTGAGCGGACAGTTTCTGGGAGAAAGCGCATTATCTGGCCTGATCAACAGCCTGAACAAGGCCAGCACGCTTAAACCCTCGGTTACCCAATTCCACTCACAAGGTTAGGGTTAAATCGTTGTATGGTTTTCAGGCACTTTCCAAATTAAACTCTTGTTCACGATGATAACCATCAATGCCTCTGTAAATAGTCCCGTCTACCCAATTTTACTCACAAGGGTCAACTCGTGACACAGTTTTCAGGCACTTTCAAATGGAGTCGCACGCTGAGATCGCCTCACTCCGACCGATAACATCAAGAAGTCCCTTTCCTGAAAAATCGACCACGGTGAGTTTCGAACCCGTGTCGCATGGTCGGAAAAGCGATCGTTCTGACCACTCGATCATATCCTGAAACTCTTTTGGATAATCAAAAGTTGAACACCTAATTAGATCTTTTCGTTTACAAAGAGAAAGCTAACAAATATCGAGAATGGAACATAAGGTCAAAAAGTAAAAGCGTAAGGATTCTAATAAAAATTTACGATTAAAGATTCCAAGACAGCTTTGTGATAAATGCTCTAAAAATATGAAAAGAAGAAGAAGAAGAATATTAAACCGAAAATTTCTGTAAGAGGATTATCGAATCCAAAGAAGATTTGGAAAACCAAATTTCTTATAAATCTTTGTTTCCATGATAATTATATCCCCGTTTCAATCTACTATCGTTAAAAGCTTAACACATTTACGTCAGACAAGGCTCTTGTTAGTTTTTTTTCTTTCCAAGCATTGTTTGGAAAACTAAGCCTCTTTGTATTGTTGATGTATTAGGTTGAGTCATAAGTATTTTCCGTTTTTGATAACCAAATGTAATGGAGAGTGTAGTATTCTAACTAACCTTTCCTTAAATATCTCCCAGCAGGTTATGAAAAGTGGATTGCATGCCAAAATATTCAAAGCAAAAAAAAAAAAAAAAGCGTTGGAGTGACAAGTATACATTTCCACAATTCATCATGTTTGCATAGAAAGAATGTCTTGTTAAAATTCAGGTGTGTTTAGATTTAAATAAAACGTAAAATAAATGTAATCTTGGCTTCTTGAAATATTTCCTAACAAGCGGACATAAAGCAGATAAATGAAAAAAAAAAAAATTAATGTAATTTTTGGTCCGGAAACATTGGTTATGATCATATTTTCTTCACCGTTCGTAGTAGCCATTGTTGTTGTCTCATATTTCACATCACTACAAATTAGTCGAGCGAAGATTGAAGATCTTAATTACAGAAACGTAATGTTTAGTGTGTGGTAGTATAGTTAAGGTATCATTCATTTATAGCTCTTAAAATGCATTGCAACACTAAATGCACATTTATATGGCCAGCAGTCTCCATAAAATGTTGGTCGAAACGTGTCCTGCGCTCATTACTGGGAAAAATGTCGTTCTTTTTTATAATAATAAAAAGAACTGATTTTACTTCGTTCCATTCACACTTAACACAGATTTTCATGCTATTTGATGAATTTTACTACCATTTCATATGTTTGTCCAGACTATTTTCTATGTATCGTGTCCCTTCAAAACGTTGGCGGTCATGGATCTCCTCATTTTCCTGTTCTTTGTAGCTCTTAATTAATTTTGTCTTTTTCTTATATTTCCTAGAATCAGCTCTACCACTCGTTTAAAAGCTGTGCCGTGAGTGTCAAATTTTCCAAGCCCTCTTTTCTCATTATATACCATAAATTTCAACTGTCTCTGATGTTAAGTATAAGCGTTTTGTTTCCCTTTTCTCTGAAACTCCGTCGTTACTCGCATGTGAAGCATGGATTACATGCAATAATGACAGCGCAAAGGTGAGAGTATTGACAAGAATAAATTTCCATAACTGACCCAAATCCCGAGTTCCACAGAAGAAAGGTAATGTTGTGCGTAAGTGCCGGGTATTATTCATGTGGAGTTCTTAAAACGCATTAAAACGCTAAATGCACATTTATTTGTCAAGCAGCTGTAACGTGTCAATAAAAGTTTGGTCTTAACCCTCTAGGGCCATTCGTATCATATTTGATACAGTATGAAAACAAGCCCTGAAAGAAATATTTTCCTGAAAAATTTTTTTAAGAGAAATATTTTATAAATTTCAAATGAAAGCAGTACTGACTGCTCAGTCAATGAATACCAAATGTTTCCTTATAGGGAAATACCAAATGTTTCCTTATAGGGAAATACTGTATCAAATATGATACGAATGGCCCTAGAGGGTTAAATTGACCAGAGCTCGTTAATAAGAAAAAAAAAATGCTGTTCTCTACTCTGGTAATACAAGGATGCATACATAAGAAATAACACAAGAAAAATAATTGAAACTCGTTTAAACACTTCTCTCCAAGACTCCAAGACTCCAAGACTCCAAGACTCCAAGACTCCAAGACTCTAAGACTCTAAGACTCCAAGACTCCAAGACTCCAAGTCTCTAAGACTCCAAGACTCCAAGACTCCAAGACTCCAAGACTCTAAGAATCTAAGACTCCAAGACTCCAAGTCTCCAAGACTCCAAGACTCCAAGACTCTAAGACTCCAAGACTCCAAGACTCTAAGACTCTAAGACTCCAAGACTCCAAGTCTCCAAGACTCCAAGACTCCAAGACTCCAAGTCTCTAAGACTCTAAGACTCCAAGACTCTAAGACTCCAAGACTCCAAGACTCCAAGACTCCAAGACTCTAAGACTCCAAGACTCCAAGACTCCAAGACTCCAAGACACTAAGACTCCAAGACTCCAAGACTCCAAGACTCCATATTCACTTGACATTGTGCCAACCAATCATTACCTTTATTTCTTTCTTTGGTCGATGCAAAACGCTTTGACAAGAAGAAAACCTTATCCAATAAAAATCAGATTCAAGTGTTCATCGAATAATTGTCTTCCCATCAAAACTTGTGGAATTTTACTCAAAAGCTGCCTGATGAGTAGCAACATGTTATTGCAAATGACGATGACGCTATAATTGAATTAAATGTAACTGTAGTCTATTTTTATGAAGATTAAATTTGATAAACAAAGACAGAAATTGTTTTTGACTTAGCCTAATATTTACTAATTTTTGATCTACAATCTTCTTCAGATATATAACTCATTAGAAAAAACGACCAAACAAGGCCTCAGAAAATAAGGGTTAATATATCGGATGGATCGGTTCATTTCCAGTAATAGGAGGTGTACAAACCAAGTGTGGGTTAAATAGGTTATCATAACACAGTGTAACCCGGATATAAGATAGTTGTCGAGACATGGTTAACTTCTCTTATATCAGGGTTTCTCTTATAGCATGGTTTGGTCTATTTTATATACATTACCACAGGCTCTAATTTGGGACAAGATAAAATCTATCTTACATCCGGGTTTCTCTTATATCCGGTTATCTTATATACGGGTTATACTGTAAAATAAAAGAAAAACCAATTAAAATTAAATAGGATGATGGTCGTATCATGTTGACACATCGGTCTCGTACGATCACCAAAGCTAAGCAACGTCAACCGTGTTTAGTTAGATACTAATATGGACTGGGAAGATCAGGTGTTGGAAGCTTGGATGTGCCGGTGGTGTAATGGATATCGACCTAGCGAGTGGAGTTCCAATTCTAGTCGGTTTAATTATATTCACTTAAGCGCAACTACCCTTTGGAAAAGTATGAATCCACCTCTTATCCCCCTGCTATGGATTAATTAGTAAGAATTGTATCAGTACATCATTATTATCTCCAAAAACTCTAACAATGTAAAAATATTTTCTGGCTTTAAATAACCTGCTAAGGGTTGATAAACCACAGAAAACGAATCAATCCTTCAGTGAAATACAGATTAGCTACATAAGCATGTCTTTTTAGATTTATTCTGGAAAATAAATATTTAAAATCTACTTTGGCCACAAAATGAGGGATCAGTTTATATATTGATTTTAATACAGGATTGATTTCTCACTTTATATTTTTATTATAATATCTTGTCTGAAAATAAAATTCTGATTAGGTATGAATTCACCTCGTTTTCTAAATGTTAATTAGTAAAATTAAATAAATATTATCTAAAAAATACATTCTTACAATCTAAAAATATTCTCTGGTTTTAAATAACTCGCAAAGGGTTGGTAAACCGTAGAAAACAAATCAATCGATCAAATACCAATTAGCTATATAGATTTTAGATTTATTTACATTTACTGGAATAAATATAAATATAAAAACTACTGTGACCACAAAGTGAGAGATCAGTTTATATATTGATTGTAATACAGAATTGTTCCCCCACTTTATGGCCTTATTTTGATTTCTTGTTTGTTTATAAAATTCTGATTAGGTATGAATCCAACTCTTTGTCCCCAAATTATGGGTTAATTAGTAGAACTAAATAATTATTTTCTAAAAAAAAAATTCATAGAATCTAAAAATATTTTCTGGCTGTAAATAACCTGCAAAGGGTTGATAAGCCAAGAAGACGAATCAATTAATAAATAAAATTAAATAATCTAAACTTATTTATAAATGGAACTTTGTCTGTGTGTGTGTGTGTGTGTGTGTGTATGTGTGTGTCTGTGAGTGTGTGTGTCCGTTACCTATAGACTCCGAAAAGGCTGAACCGATTTTCTTGAAAATTTACACAGGAGTACTATAAGCGTCTGCGAGTGTTCTTATATAGGTTTTGTGTCGAGGTACCCCCGATAAATATCGATAATCGAAAAAATCGGGTTATAGAAGGAGTGGTCCGATTTTTATCAAATTTGATACACTCATAGACAAAGACATAAGAAACGATATTCAAAAGTTTCAATGTTGCAGTTCTTACAATAGTGCAGAAAATACATAATATATATATATATCTATAAGAGGCAAGATGTTTGTGTGTGTGTCTGTTTATCTGCCTGTATGTCTGTATTTTCTTTTCAGCCCTTTTATTTTAGTTTTTGCTTCGGATTTGGCTCTAAGTAGGTATAATTGTAGTTCCGAATCTCAGCCATGATACCGTTTACTCAGAGGACTTATTTAACCTTGAAAATTCAGTTTATGACGAAAAAAACTTATTTGATATTGATACCAGGAAATCAAAATTTGACTTACATCCATTCATTTTTCTTTCATTCTACGGTTTCGCTTTAACTGGAAACAACTATTACTTTTTAGTCTTTCGTGCCAACGTCCAAAGAGTCTGAGCTTCAGGACCATGGATTAGTTTTAAAGCTTTCATTACACCCGAGCAATGCCGGGCTATACTACTATTAATGATATAATTATTTCTTAGAAATCTTAATTAAATTTATTCCCAATAGCCATCTCTGCAGAATCCGCTTGTGTTCAAGCAATTATCTTTTTGAGGGGCTTACAAGTGAGTTGGTCTTTTTAGCTAATGAGATTCAACAAAGAAATAAAATCAGAAACCAATTAAAAACCTCAGAAGCCATAAAAGAAAATTGGATCTGTGAATATTAATCTAGCTTATGTGACAGAATGCTCGCGGATAAATATAGGTCGATCTACAAGCATCTACCTAAGTTTTACCATGTGTCATAGTGTACTTTTGCCAACATCCAGTTGCGTTACGATGGCGTGTCAAGGGACGTAACTGTTACTTATGCGTTTATTTCCTGGGCCAACACGTAAATCTAATTTAGGATAACAAGAAAGTTTATTGCTGGTTAAGTTTTGATCATACCATTTCTAACTAATGTCTGTTTTGTCTGTTTTATTGATCTGTTTTTTTTTACAGCTTATCAACCTTTTGCAGGTTATTTAAAATCAAAAAATATTTCTAGACTGTTTCTTTTTGGACATAATAATGATTTACTGAAACAAGTCTTACTAAATAACCCATAGCTGGGTATTTTGGGCGTTAGTCAATATAACGAATCTGAACGCGGCTCTCAGACTTCAAATTCGGATCCGCTATCCATTACACTACCAACTCATCCTCCGAAAACCGGTGTTTCAACGTTATATGGCTGTAAGCTTAACTAGTACCTATTATCTACAAAATTAGTTAGAAATGCGCCCACAGCAAAGTTGAAACAATGGTTCATGTACGATCACCTAAGTAAGGTCGAGCCTGTTCTGTAGCTATAGAGGTGTCCACTTGGTAACACCAGGTGCTGTTAAGCTTAGATTGTGGGTAGTATAACGGAAAATGGCTCGGAATTCTTAATTGGAGAGCTGAGTTCGAATTCCAGTTGTTTATTTTTTTATATTCACTTATGCGCAAATACCAAATTGGGAAAGGTAGAAATTCACCTCTTTCCCCAGCTATGGGTTAATTAGTAAGATTTGTTTCAGTAAATTATTATTATCTAAAAAAAACAAAAACAAAAAAAAAACCCAAAAACAAGGAAACGTTTTTACAATCTAAAAATATTTTTTTTACTTTAAATAACCTGAAAAGGGTTGATAAGCTGTAGAAAGCGAATCAATTAATCAATAAAATTGGTTGGTAGGATATGTAAGAGGGTCTTCCTCCTTCGGTAATAGAACTGGATGATTCTGCATCGGTGAGTTGATAAACTTTATCCGTAGCGACCATTCACACCATTTCCATTCATTTGTTTATAAGTCGCTACAAGTCTCAGATATGTTTTTTTCTGTTAGAAACACTTTTAAGATTTGCAAGTTATTGTCCCCAAAATAAAATACGAAGTGTTAGGCTTGAACATATGTGGAGCCATTTCTCTGGGGCATGGCATTTTAATAAATTCCTTTTAAATCGATAATGCAGACATTCAAATGAATACGAACATAAAATAAAATCAACGGTCACACCATAATATGACCCACTAGACGCTCTGTCTGTTTCGTTTACCCGGTTGTGGAAATACCATTATAGTTGAGTCCCTGCAGTTTTTTTTTTATAGCTGCGAAGTACTGGATTATATGTATTTTCAGTACCGGTAATTTGATTCTAATACTTTCTTATTTGTCTGTACTTCTGAGATGAGGTAGTATTTATACTATTTACATTGTCCGGACTATTGCCCTTATTTTTATTGTCATGCTTACGATGTTTCGCTCCGGACTTCCTTAGGTGCTAGGAATTTCGAAACGAACCATTTTAAGGACACATGAATAAGTGGATATTGACGTTGGTTAGTTCCAGTGACTTGGCCCAAAGAGTTGTGGGTTTAATATTAGGCTACAGCAGTGGTGAACAAATCACTTGGAGACTTAAATTAAAGAGAGATAACTTCATGGCTACCAGAAGGAGCATCGCACATGGAATGTGAATGATATACCCCAGTGATCGTAATAAAGGGTTCGGTTAAAAAATTATTAGCAGCTGAAGAAGGCCGGAGCGTACAACGGCCGAAACGTCGTAAACATGGCAATAAAGATGAGGATAATAGTCCGAACAATGTAAACACTGTAATACTTTCTTACACCGAGAGAAAATATATATATATATATATATATATATATATATATATATATCTGAGGATGATTATATATATATATATAACGTCTTTGTAAAACAGACTCTTATTTATATGTTTCTACTTTCGAGAGTAACTTGTGCAATGAAAATAAACTTTAGACATCTTTCCGGTTTGCCAGTTACAATAAATAAAAGAAAAACGGACCTGCATAATTCTAATTCTAAAACGCAAATGATTAGAATCAGCTTCTCTTAAGAATGGGTAAATGTAATGGAGAGTAATAAAAAAGAAAAATCAAACAAAAAGAAAACCCCAGAAAGCCAAAGAAAAGTAAGAAAAGGAAATGACAGAAAACGTGCTGCAAAATTAATCAAAAGTGACAAGGAATATTATTTTTTTTTAATCAACCGAACCCGCAGAAGCAATTTAAACGTAATACGCTGTTGTAACAGAAAAGAAGGTGTGGCTAAGTCAAACAAAATATACAGCCAATCAGATGTAAGAAAAGAATTTAAATAAATAATAATTTAAATATTTAATTTTCATTTAAATTTTATTTAAATAAATAATAATGAAACCAGAGAAATGAATATCGGTAAATCCGTTGGGAGTCCTTAATAACAAATAAAAGTGCACGAAATCTTACTTGATAGGATACAAACTTTAGTTTCAGGTTTAATTTCTTACCCATTTTCCTCATGTTTAGTTTTAACATTAACCCTTTAGGGCCATTCGTATCATATTTGATACAGTATTTTCCTATATGGAAACATTTGGTATTTCCCTATAAGGAAACATTTGGTATTCATTGACTGAGCAGTCAGTACTGCTTTCATTTGAAATTTATAAAATATTTCTCTTAAAAAATTTTTCAGGAAAATATTTCTTTCAAGGCTTGTTTTCATACTGTATCAAATATGATACGAATGGCCCTAGAGGGTTAACGTTTCATTTTTCGGTACAAATGCTTCTAAGTTTTCACCATTGAATACTGAAGATTTTATATCCTTCTTCATAAAAAACAGAATTTATTTAAAACTTTAAGCTTGTGCTCATTTCGAATAAATAATATACAGTACTTCTATTTGCATTCGAACCCTCACCGTTGATTAAATAACAGGTTCGGTTCTAAAATTTCCTGTAAGTTACCCAGACAAATATACACATGAGGGAGGCTGCGAGGCACATCGAATGAAATGTTGTAATAACAACAAAGATAAGGACAATAATTAAAATATAATAAGTTTAAATAATGATAACTCCCAGAAAATGTAATACTTCCTTGTTTATTTTTATATCTCTGTATTGCTAATATTAAATGTTTTAATTATTACGAATAAACTGAATCATTTCTAATGATAATGTTAATATTAGTCGTTTCATTATAAGGAAACTTTTAACATTCATTGACCGAGCAATCAGTACTATTTCTGGTTGAAATTTATAAATTTTTTCTTCTAAAATAATTCTTCAGGAAAATAGGTTTCTGAAGTCCAATAGCTGTTATCACTTTTTCAATTACTGATGGGGATTGTTTCCTTCCTTGCCCTTGGTTTGAAGTCATTTAAAACAGGGGTTTTCAAACTGTGGTCCACGGACCACAGGGGGTCCGCAAGAATAAGATAGGTGGTCCGTGAATTAACTCATCACGTGAAATTCAAAGTATAAATAAAACTTGAAATATAAAGGGGTCAAAAGTTTGAAAACCCCTGATTTAGAACGTTAGTATCTTGGTACAAGTGAAGTATAAAATTATATATTTTATTATTGTTAGAATTCTTGTTTAATGAAACAATACCTAATACATCTGATATATTCTACATAGACGTAATTGAAAATTAAAGCTCTGATTTCAAAGTCAAATGTTCTCGTTGATATGCCATTTCTAATTACTTGTCACTCTTTTGTTTGGCATTTATTACAGTTAATATTTTCAGTCGTCCTGTCTGAAGGAATCACAGAACGTGGCAAAATGAGTTCGTGGAAAATAGTCGAAAATAACCGACGTGTAATCAACGGATAAAAGAGATTTATAATTTTTGCTGTTTCTGTTTTTGCAAGAAAAATGAATAGACGACAATGACAATTTATGACAATACCAACTAATATAGGACAACTATAATATATGACAATACCAACTAATATAGGACAACTGTAATATATGACAATACCAACTAATATAGGACAACTATAATATATAACAGTGACAAATAATCTCGAACAACAAAATATATGAGTGACAAATTATATAGGACAACGATGATATATGACAATGAGTTAGAGTTTGAGTTTTGTTTAACGGCATATTAACCTCTGTGGATTATTTAATGCCGAAAAGATGGGGTTTAAAGGTATTTTTTAATGTTCGGTTATAGTTAGAAGGTTGATTTAGTCAGATTTTAATGAAAATTTTTCTGTTTTTATTCTTTTTTTTTTACTTTAGAAAACTGAAAATGTTTTCTAGTTTTATATTAAAAAATGTTTTGCTGAAGAAATTTTTTTCCTTCAAAAATATATTGTTGGTAATATTTTTTTTTTTAAATGTATATTTTTCTATAAAAAATCTATTTTTATGTATATATTTTTATAAAAGTGTATTTTTATACTTTCATACTGTTTTGACCCCAGTTTCGGGGTTGACTATTTGCCCATAGCTGGGACCCTAACATGTGCTACCACTCTGAGCCATATTATATGTGACAATACCAACTAATGAAGGACGGCGATAATATATAGCAAAGAAATTATAAAGGACAACGGTAATATATGACAATGACACGTTATACAGAATAACAATAACATATGACAATGTAACTAGTATAAGTCAACGATAATATATGCAATGACCCGATGGTATAAAACAATGATAATACATAAAATAAGAAATTTAATAATATAAAAATAATGTCAGCCAATGCAAATTGATACAGGAAAGCGATAATATATGACAATGCCAACTGATATAAGACAGCGACATTATATGACAAGCCAACTAATACAGGACAACGACAATATATGACAATGCTAACTTATAAAGGATAACAATAATATATGACAATGTTAACTGATACATGAAAGCGATAATATATGGGTTATGTTATCTGATATAGGACAACGACAATATATGACAATAGCAAATGATATATGACAATGTTAACTGATACATGAAAGTGATAATATATGGATTATGTTATCTGATATAGGACAACGACAATATATGACAATAGCAAATGATATATGACAATGTTAACTGATACATGAAAGCGATAATATATGATCATCAGTTATCTGATATAGGACAACAACAATATATGACTGATATCTGATTATCTGATAATATATGACTGATATCTGATTATCTGATATAGGACAACAACAATATATGACAATAACAAATGATATAGCGTATCTTGCCTTTTCCGAAAACATGAGACATTTTTTTAATCATTTCACCCCAAGCAAGGCATTCCACTGCCACTATAGCGCAGGGGGTTGCATAGGGGGAGGTGGTGAGAGAATGATTAGATATAGGAAATGTCAGAAGGAGGGTGATAGACGAGTAAGGCGGTACATAGGAAGAGTGTTTGAGAGAATGGGTGCGAATTAGTGTGTTAGGAGGTGTCTATTGACCTTACATTTAAATTCCTGGAGATTGTAGCTGTTGGGGAAGCAAGTATACAAAAGAGAATTCCACAGGCGGGAAGTTCGAGAAAAGAAGCGGTTGGAGTAGAAATTGCGGTTACATTTTATCGGTTTCACTGTAAAAGGGTGGGACCTAGTTGCTAATCTAGTATCTCGTGCAAATTCCTACCTAGGGGGCACCAGTGATTTAAGCCGTGAATGTATTTATAGAAGAGGCACGGGGAAGCCACGTCACGCCGGTGAGAGAGTGACTGCAGCCTTGCTTATATATCGTTTTAGAAAGACGTCAATAAAAGAAATGAAATGATTTTTTTTTAACTTTGAGGTTCAAAAAGACGGGAAGGAGATTAAAATGATCACTTTTATAAAATATTCAGGAACTTGATCGATCTAAAAGAATATAAAAGTCTAAACACTTTAAATGCAGCTATCTTAAACTAAATCAATGGTTGTAATGTTAAAACATGATCGCTTTACCTCTGTTACATTTGATATTAACTGGAAAGAAGTTATGTCAGTGGAAACGGAAGTGAAACAGGGACAATGTTTTCGCCATAAAATGATATCTTCTTAAGCTTACCGTGATTCCTGAATCCAAGTTTATTTTTATTTAGTTTAAATATATGAACGAGAAAGAATTTAAACACCCAAAACCATACTTTAAAACTAAAACCTATGATTTAAGATTAAATTATCAGTGAAGTAAAAATTTTTAACACATACACTCTTGATTTAATATGAAAATATAAGGTGGAGCAAATTTTTAAACAGCAAAAGTCCCCTTTTGGTATGAAACGTGAGGCGAGTTAGTTCTTTTCTTTTTTTAGACTAAAGCCTACGATCTAATATGAAAATATGAGGTGGGTTAATTTTTTTATCACCAAAAAACTTGATTTTTCAAAAATTATTTCACCCCCAACAAAGACAATATAGCTGCAAAGATGCAAGGTTTTACTGAGTTTTTTTTTATATAGAGAGTATAAGAAAAAAAGAAAATATACTATTAAGGAGAGAGAATGATAAAAAAAAACAAGTGTTAAAGAAGACGAAAAGTAACGGTTAATATTACATTTTAATGTTTGAAGATCTGGGAAGATAGAAACCCTAAAAGAGTGCCACAAATGAGGAGTACCATAGAAAAAACTGTTAGCATAGAACTTTTTTTTTTTTTAATCATTTCACCCCAAGCAAGGCATTCCACTGCCACTATTGCGCATGGGGCTACATAGGGGAAGGTAAAGAGAAGGAGTGGTTAGACATAGGAATGTCAGGAGGAAGGTGACAGATGAGTAAGGATACCGAGGATGAGGGTTGGGCAGATGGGAAGAGTGTTTGATAGAATAGGAGCAGGTTAGTGTGTTAGGAGGTGTCTATTGACCTTACGTTTAAACTCCTGGAGATTGTAGCCGTCGGGGAAGCAATCGGTTATACCTAGTCATTTCAACCATAAAATGATGAGACCTTGCCACGAGATTCCGTAGAGGAAAGTTTGCCAGATCCTTCTTTGGATTTTGTCAAGAACCTCAAGATGAATAGCAGGAGCACCGGGCCAGATATATAATAGATTTATAAATGTGAAAAATGGATTCTGAAAAAAAAAATCCTTGCTTGTCACAGTAATTCAACGTTCCTAGCAGTAGATGAAGTTATAGATTCGATCTAATCATTTGAGGCCGTTTGAAAGAGTGAAGCCAAGGAGGCAAAAATCGTAGGTAGGAAAGTTTCTCTATGATGGTTAAAGAAAAGCAAATCCTTACACCAATCATCAACTACCTCTTCAATTTCCTTTATAATTTTTGTTGTCAAAATAACTAATTTTATAATTTGGGAGAAAATCATGCATAACGTGATCACTGTTTCTAAGATAATCATATGTTGGTCACAAAACTGTGTTCCCTGTACCACTCCAGTAAGTTCCTGACCCCTGCTATTATCTACCTTTACAAGAGCCACATTAAGCGAGAAAAGAAGTACTGCTGTTAAATAAGGTCAGAATCTGTCCAATCTTCAACTACCAGTCTCGATAGAGTTCAAAAGCGTCTCCGCATCTTTGTGGTTGACGAATTATTTTTCGTCGCACAATACTTTTCTTATAGGCGAAAAGTCGAAAGCATCTCGTTACTCTATCGCCATTTCCATGGAAAGTACTCAGACGAACGGCATTGCTAAGGCCCGCCAGTTCTAACCTTCAGGGCTAAAACCCGCCATAGCACACACATTGTAGCATATCTTCACATTACCTCATCAACTGTGCTCCTCACCTTGTAACTCTCTATTTTGAGAGTTCCTTAGATTTTGTACAGAGTGTCAGTCAGTTAAGTGCCATACGTGATGCACGTTTGGGCGATCATGTCTCTAAAGATACATGACTGACTGGGCAGAAGATTATCCCGCAGTAGGTTGCCATTGCTTTCTGCGGTAAACTGGTTGCCGACCAAGGCTATAGAACCCAATATGTCCTGCTATTTAACTTCTAGCTGGAAGGAAAAGAGAAAGATTAATACCTTTCCCAAGGGTATTTGCGCGTAAGTGAAGGCAATGAATTCAGCTGGAATTCGAACTCGGCTCCCCAGTTTCTCGTTCCGAGCCGATATCCAATGCACCACAACGCACATCCAGAATCACACATTCCAGTCTCCATACACTCCAAAATGTCTCTGTGTCCTTGTGGGTGACATATTACAACCCTTTTTTCACAGATGAAACGCCGCAAGCCTCGATGTGTTCTATCGCCATTTGCATGGAAAGTGTTCAGTCATATTACATCACTTAGTCCCGCTAGGTCTACTCCTCGTGACTATGACTCACCATGCCATGCTCATTGATTCGAACCTCGTATTCCATTGGAGAGATCTAAGTTTAACTCGAGCAGCTTCTTCTCTCGAATCACTGTTTTGTGGAATCGACACCCAAGAGGTTGCTTCCCCGATTATTACAATCTTAACTTGTTCAAGTCTAGGGGTAACTGTTATTTTCTTCACATACGCGCATAATTTGTGCCTCTTACTTTGTAGCCTGCTACCCTGAGTTTGACCTTGTACCGGGTGGACATGATTGTAAAAACAAATACTATTTTGCATAGTAATAATTGCGGCTATGTTATTATCATTATTGGCAGTAATAGTAGTAGTAATAGTAGTAGTAGCATCAGCGATGCGCACATGTTTTGAGGGGATGCAAAGAATCTACGAAAACACAAGAAAAAAGCAGGTGTCTTTTCAGGAAATGAAAACATTCATTATGACTAATTAAAATTTCTTCTCCATTCTCGACCTTTTCGTCCTCCCACGGACATCCGCTCTGCTCCAACCTCTTTCACTCCTCGACTTTCTTTCTCCGATTCGCGACTCGATTTTATGATTGAATCAGGTCAGATGGAATTTGTTATCGATCTCAAATCTTAAATCTCGCCTTTGGCGCCGCCGCTACATCAAGTCTCGTAACATAACGTCAAATCACGTTAGTTGCTGTCTTGTCTTGAAAACAGAATAAAAATATATTCCTTCTCCTGACTGCTTTTTCTTCCTTATTTTTTAAAACATGTTCCTTTTGTGACTTTTATTTTTACCTCATTTTCTTTTAATTTATTTGAATCTGTATCTTTCTTTCTTTCATTCATATTTATTATATTACTTATCACTATTTTTACCTCTTTTTCTCAAGTCTCATAGTTTATTGCATTTCATCTTTGACTTTTCATATTTTCCTTTTTACTCTATTTTTCTTTTTTTTTCTCCCTTCTTTACTTTATTTCTTACATCAAAATTTCGTTTCTTTTTTTGTCTTTTCTATTTTGGTGCATTTACCATTTTTTTATATTTTCTTTTTTTTCCTTTAGTATTCTTCACGCATGCGCTTATATACGCATGCGCAACAAATAACTCACTTTTACAAAAAAGTATGCGCATTCATATCGTTGGCTTGTTGTCTTCGCCAAAGTTTTGTGTCTACTCTTCTCATCACAAAAATATTTATTATTATTATTATTATTATTAATTCTTTTCTTGTTCCCTATTCTTATATTATTTCTTTCTTTCAGTTTTTCTTTCTTTTATCATCATTATTCTGGCCAGTGCTTAAATGTTTCCTTTTTCCTCGTTTCTTTCCTTTTTTTTATCTTTTCCACAAATTTGCCTATCTTCTTTCCCTCTCTCTCCTTCCGTTTCCACATGCGATGGTTGAATTACATTCTATATGTAACTATTCCAGACTGCTAAATTCTCCACATTATATTTATCCATCTTTTCTTTCATTATCCACTTCTCTCTTTCTCTTTAGCTCTCTTTATATTTCTTTCAGTCTTACTCCCCACCTCTCTCACTTCCTGTAGCTTAAACGACTTAAAAAAACAAAACGAAACAAAACAAAACAAAACAAAAAACAAAAACAAAAAAAACAAAAACAAACAAAACAAAAAACAGTGGTTACTGCATCAACATACGTATTAATACATTATTTAATGCTTAAATAATAAAGTATAGTGTTGTAAAATGACTGACATCCTTGCAACACTCTCAATAATGGAATAACCCATGGTTTGAAATGGTCTATTTAAGTAAGAAATAGTAGGCCGATTTCAGTTCGACCGTCTTATTCAAACCACCGGCCCCAAATTCGCTAATTTTGTCTTTCACCTCGGTTTTATTAAAAAAAAAAAAAGAAGCTCAGAACTGGGGTTGTAAAGGGTAGTTACGGGGGTTTCAATTTTTCCATCAATGTATATCTCTTACCAGTTATCCGTTTCGACTGAATCTTCGGGCCCTTCACTGATGAGGGGGAGAGAACTTACTATCTGTTATCACTTGTCTGTCTGTCTGTCCCAAAAGCTCAGTAGCCCAAGACAGGAAATTCTCACAGTCCAATTTTGACGTAGGGTCATGATTTGTCAAAAAGGATGACAATATTATGGCTATCATTGTTTTACCCAGATTCAATCAATTTAGTTACTCTTCCCTGTAAAGAATAATTGTTTTTTCCAATTTTACCGATTAGTTTTCCCGACAAAAATAATTGTATTCTCCAATTTTTGAGTAATCTTTTTTTACCTTTAAAATTGATAAAAAATTAATACCAGCCATCTGAAAATAGAGTTATAGTAATATACGTTTAGGCGATTATGTGTGGAAAGGGACATGAATTTTTCCGCAGTAGGTTGTCATTACTTTCTACGGTAGACTGATTGCCAACCAAGGCTATAGAATCCAAACTATCCTGCTATTTAAGCAATAGCTAGAGGGAGAAGCGATAAATTAATACCTTTCCCAGGAATATTTGCGCGTAAGTGAATGCAACGAATTCAACTGGAATTCGAACTCGGCTTTCCGACTCGATATCCTCTGCACATACTACAATTCCTTTATCAAACCTCTCAGACCAGAGCATCAAATTCACGAACGAACGTTTTAACCACAATTAAACACTATATATATATATATATATATATATATATATATATATATATATATATAGTCATCCGCAGACAGATCTGTTTCGCAGCTCACGGTTAGACTCCGATTGCTTTTAACCTAGGATTGAAACCCGACCGAAGTGGCATCAGTCGGCGGTTCTACCCCTGGGCCATGGGCGCACGGTAGAAGAAGGCATACTTTTTAGCATGTATATTGTCATTATACACTCCCAATAGCCAGAGTGGTCTAATTCATTAGTGAATGAGCGATATATATATATATATATATATATATATATATATATATATATATATATATATATTAAAAACAGATGTAGGGGTTGTTCCAAAAAGAGAAATTGGTACAGAAAAAACAAGTGCTAGAAGCCGTGAACGTTTTGTTTAAAGTGTAGATTCATTGTTGTTATTATTATAAACATTACTTGCTTTTTGTATGATATATTAAGTTTCCATTATGGTAGTTGTGTTGCTTCACGTGTTTCGAGTCTAAAGTTGACTCTCTTCTGGCAAATAAACTTGTGACTTTACATATCGAGATCCGTTTTTTACACTGACTTGCGAAATTTGATTTCGTCTTCATACTTCAAAATTGTTTGTGAATTTTGAATCGATTTTACTCTACGAGTCATCTATTGTTTTTTTGTTGTTTTTTGAAAACTATTTTATCTTTTTTTTTGCAACGGTACGCGAATTTTTTTTTCTTTTCTGATCTCGTTTGAATTTAGTGTGTTTGTGTGTGCGTGTTAGGTTTTTCATGTTGTTTTGTTGAGAGAGGCTTATATTTTCTAAAAATATTTCTTCCTGCATCATGAGCGTGCATATGCAAAGCACACACACACACACACACACACACACACACACACACATATATTTGCACACATAGGTACATACATACACAAACATAAACACATTTCGTCGTCAAATAGGTCTCTTATTGTAGTTACTATTATCAAAAATTAAAAAATATACATACATACATACATATCAGAAACGTGTCTTCTAAGTAGATAGTATTCAGCCATATTTAAATTATAAAAGTTAAAATATTTCAAGATTTATTGAAAAGTTATAAGTTAATGCACTAAATTCGGTGTAAATTTTAGTAAATTTGTACTATTATTTTTCGCATGCATAATTCTACTGAGTTTGTTTTTTAATCATTTTTCCTTAAGTAAGGCTGATTCACCACTAGTACGTAGGGGGTTAGAGTGAGAGAAGAAAAACAGGGTGCAAGGAGTTTTGAAGAAAAAATGTGAGATGGATTAAATTCAAGGAGCTAGAAGATGGCAATTGACATTGCATTTAAACTTGCTGAGGTTCTAGCTATCGTGAAAGCAAGTGAGCGGAAAGAAGTCCAACAAACTGGAAGTGCGAAAAAAGAAACTATTAGAGTAGAAGAGATAGTTACATTACTATTTCAGCGGTAAAAAAGATGAAACCTTCAGCCAGTCTAGCAGCACACGTAAATTTATGTGGTTGTGGCACCAGGGGGAAAAAAAGCTCGTCAGAGCAGAAAAATATTTGTAGAAAAGACAGAGGGAAGCCACGTCAAAAGGGACTGAAGTCGAAATGCCAAGTCAGGATCGATTACATTGCAGAGCCTTCTTTAGATTTTGTCGAGAACATCGAGGTGAATATCAGGAGCTCCCGACCAGATCTGCACTGACGAATGGTATATTTATAAATATCTGTAATTCGTGTCAGATGGGCGTAATTCTGCTGTATAGTTTAATATTATTCTAGTATATATACAAGGCATTAACTTTATATATATATATATAGTACGTGTCATAATGTATAGCACACGTGAAGTGGACGCTACCCCAAGCCACATTTTTTAACGAACCATAAAGGCAAAAGAAAATCGCCCTTCGCGCTTGTCTTTCTTGTATAAGAAGGAAGAGAGAACTTAATTTTTTTTTTTAATCATATCACCCCGATCAAGGCAGTAACGCCACTGATGTGCAGGGGGCTACGTGAAAGTGAAAAGATTGGAAAAGAGAAAACCGGAAACCACATCCTAAACAGGGAACAAGGATGAGAAAATGTTTGTATTTTTCCTCTCAACTGACAATTATGTAATCTAGAAGTATCCGTGAATATTTTACAGTTTTCCTATTTGAATTTTACGATAAATCTTAATTCATTAGATTGAATAAGCTCACAGCGAATTCTACGACAATAAAATATCAGCAGAAATTTACCAGTCGTCCATGTTCTGCAGACATTGATAAGCCCCTTTTCTTTGCTAGCTAGACAGTCTATGTCGCCTGTAAAGCGAAGGCTTGTAATGTTGCCCCCTCCAATGAGTCTTGTTGTTCCTCAAGGGCATCAGTCATGATCTATTCAAGTGAGTTGTTAAAGAGCGCATGTTCATTATCTAAACTTATTTATAAATGGAACTTTGTGTGCGTGTGTGTGTGTATCCGTTACCTATAGACTCCGAAATGGCTGAACCGATTTTCTTGAAAATTTACACAGTTGTATTATAAGCGTCTGCGAGTGTTCTTAGGTAGGTTTTGTGTCAAGGTACCTCCGATAAATATAAAAAATCGATAATCGAAAAAATCGGGTTATAGAAAGAGTGGTCCGATTTTAATCAAATTTGATACACTCATAGACAAAGACATAAGAAACAATATTCAGAAGTTTCAAGGTTGCAGTTTTTCCAGTTCTTACAATAGTGCAGAAAATTTGATATCGATTCCAGGAAATCAAAATTTGACTTACTTTCATTCATTTTTCTTTCAGTCTACTGTTTCGCTTTAACTGGAAACAACTATTGCTTTTTAGTCTTTCGTGCCAACGTCCAATGAGTCTGAGCTCCAGGACCATGGATTAGTTTTAAAGCTTTCATTACACCCGGGCAACGCCGGGCTATACTGCTAGTAAAATATAAATCAGGGTTGCCATTTTTAATTTATAAATGTATAATTTAATTTGGTTTTCAATGAAACTTAAACGTGAAATTGGAAAGGAAAATCGTAAAAGTTAAGTTAATTAAATTTTTGTTACGGGCAAATTTTATACATGCATTCCACTTGTAATTTATTTTTTTGAGGAACAAAAGTCATTAAAAAAATAATTAAATACATGAAAAAATGTATGAAAAATAACTTTTACGCTGAGGGTATGGTATTAATTTTTCGTCGCCAATTACGACATGATGGAAATAACTTAGTTTTTTTGCCTTTGAAGCAGCTGTTCACACGTGACAAGACGTCTCTCGGCTTCAACTCGTACGGCGCCCAATGTCCTTGTATTCGAATCATTTCTAATGCTTTCAAACATTTCGAAACTTGGGTGATCAACTCTTAATGATACTGCAAGTTCAGCTTGCGTCTGACATGAGTCTGCATGAGGTAATGCCTTCAAATTTTCGTCTTCAAACTTTTTCGGTGCGCCATAGCGTTCTTTACCTTCAATAACAAAATCATTATGTTCGAAGCGTCTAAACCAATCACTGCATGTTGTTTCCGACAAAGAATGCCACCGTAAGTCTTAACAAAAATTCTGTGTATTTCAGGTGCAGATTTCTTTTAAATAATGCAATGCAGTAAAATTCTCTGCAGATACATTTTCTTTTGCACGAAATCCGACATGTTTAACGCTATGAAAAATAAAGTGCATTATCATCAGAAACTACACGCACGCAGTTCTGAGAACACCATCTATTCGAAAACAGTGAGAACTTATGCAAGGACACACACACACACACACACACATTCATATATATATATATATATATATATATATATATATATATATATATATATAAAATTAAGATAAAATTTAGAGGAGGAAAAGCCATTTTCAACATGTCATTTTAAGACATGCATTCTCAGTCTTATTTAAACAAAGAATGAGGAAAAATTCTAAGTCCAGAGGTTTGCTCTAGTAAAAGAAGGGGTTGGGGGATATTGGTTTTTATAGGTTTATGCTAGCGGAATTTTAGTAGTAATTTCTTCTTTGGTAGTGGGAGGTATGTGGCTTGACTCTTGATTTAGTAGTGGTAGGTAGTGGGGAAGTAACTGCTTAGCCAAATTAAAAAAAAATCTTATTGTGACTAATTGGAAGAATAAATTTATATTTAGACAGCAAGTATTTTTTTGAATCATTTCACCCCAAGCAAGGCATTCCACTGCCACTATTGCGCAGGGGTTTACATAGGGGAAAGTGATGAGAAAGAGTGGTTAGTTATAAGAAATGTCGGAAGGAGGGTGATAGACGGATGAGGATACCGAGGATGAGGGTTGAGTAGATGGGAAGAGTGTTTGAGAAAATGGATGCGAGTTAGCGTGATAAGAGGTGTCTATTGACCTTACATTTAAATTCCTGGAGAATGTAGCTGTCGGGGAAGCGAGTATATGAAAGGGAATTCCACAGACGGGAAGTTCGAGAAAAGAAGCTGTTGGAGTAGAAATTGCGGTTGCATGTTATCTGTTTCACTGTAAAAGAGTGGGACCTAGTTGCTAATCTAGTATCTCGTGCAAATTCATACCTAGGGGACACCAGTGATCTAAGTTCATCGGAGAAGAAGCTGTGAAAGTATTTATAAGATATCAGGTGAATTAGTTTGAAGGAATGATTCTACGCTGTAAAAGTTAGCGTGGATAAAAGTTTTTTTTTTAAAGAATCGACAAGGTCTATCTGTTTACTTTTTCCACAACTATAACCAGCATGAAATTAAACAAACAAAATAGCAAGCCTAAACCAGCTAGTCGTAAATCGCCCAAACCTATTTGCGTTACGTTCACAAATATACGAGGTATTCGCAGTAACTTTAATAGTGTAGAATCTTTCCTTCTAACTAATTCACCCGATATCTTAGCTATATGTGAGACTAACCTTGACCCTTCTATCCCCTCTTCAGAGCTGTTCGTTCCTGGTTACCTTCCTCTCTTCAGGAAGGACTCCAATGTCCATATGCATGGGCTTGGTGTATATGTCAGCGAACAACTCCCCCTAGCCAGGGTCACATCTCTTGAATCCCTTGATCATTCCTTCATGTGCTTCCGTCTCTCACTTCTAAGCTCGGTTAGCTATCTCTTCTTCCTCTACCGCTCCCCCTCCTCCTCTGACTGTAAGGTACTTGATAGCATCTCTACTAATATCGACAGGGCCATTTCTTCTCACCCATCTGCCCATATATTTGTGTTTGGCGATGTTAACGCCCACCACACCAAGTGGCTTGAAAACTCAGCCACCGACCTTGCTGGGATCCGCACCATGCACTTTTCAATAGCCCAAGCTCTAACGCAAGTGGTGGACTTCCCCACGCGTTTCTCTAAAAACCCTAACGGAAGGGACTCTTTACTCAACCTTTGCTTTACCTCCATCCCAGACTCCTGCACTACCAGACAACTCTGCCCCCTCGGAAACTCTGACCACGCCGTAGTCTCCGTAAACATATCAATCAGCACTAACTCTACACAAGAAAACCAGACCAGCAGAATATTATACTGCTACCAAAGAGCCGACTGGGACTCGTTCAGGGACTTCCTCTGCGACGTCCCCTGGAACAACGTCTTCGATCTTCCTGTCGAAGACTGTGCCTCCGAAGTCTCCTCTTTAGCATCATCTCTAGCATCGATGCTTTTATCCCGGCCAGGAAATTCCAACGAAAACCAAATTCGTCCCCCTGGTTCTCACCCGCTTGCTCGGCCGCCATTGCCCACCGGAACCATTTCTTCCGGCTCTATTGAAGCTGCTCGTCGAACCAAAACAGGCGCCTTTGCACCTCAGCACGGAACAAGTGTAAAAAAGTACTGAACGAAGCCAAGAGGGCGTTTGCTACCAGAATTAGGCAACGCATAGCATCCTCTAAGTTGGGCTCCAAAGATTACTGGCGTCTCTGCAAAAGCGAGCTCAGCAGGAACAAGACTTCAATACCCCCACTAATCAATGAATTTGAAGTTCTCACCTCCCCAGCCGACAAGGCTGAATTCTTTGCCCGTAGATTCTCAACCAATTCGACACTGGACTCGTTAGGAATACCTACACCAGACTTCCCACCCAGAACTAAGGCTCAACTAAATAACGTCCACATAACACCCTCGCTGGTCGCCAAGATAATTGCACAACTTGACCCACACAAAGCGAGCGGCGGTGACAGAATCCCAGTCATAGTACTGAAGAAATGTGCCCCAGAACTCTCCTCTGTCCTCTCTAAACTCTATAACCTCTGCCTATCTGCTTCCTGCTTTCCTGCCTGTTGGAAGTCCTCCTGCGTAGTTCCTATATTTAAGAATTCTGGCGAACCCTCAGACCCCGCCAATTACCGTCTTATTAGTCTCCTTCTAATCTTTGGCAAAGTTTTCGAAGCCATTATCAACGCCGAGGTAATTCAGCATCTTATGGCCAACGGGCTTCTCTCTGACAAACAGTACGGGTTTCGCTTCACCAGGTCTACTGCTGATATGCTAACGACCATTACCGAGTACATATACCAGGCACTCGACAAGAATGCTGAAGCCCGAACCGTTGCCTTGGATATCTCCAAAGCATTCGACAGGGTCTGGCATGCTGGCCTCTTGTGCAAACTGCGGAGCTATGGGATAACTGGACATCTGTTTGACCTCATCCAGTCTTTCCTCTCTAACCGCACATTGAAGGTGGTATTAAATGGGCATGCCTCCCAAAACTACCATACGAACGCGGGCGTCCCTCAAGGTTCCATCCTAGGTCACATGCTCTTTCTGATCTACATTAATGATCTCCCCGACACCATTAGATCCCAAGTTGGCATGTATGCCGACGACACAACAATCTACTCTCGCATCGATCACAAACCAGGTCTGGACGACAAAGTGAACCTCGCTGCCGTACTTGAAAGGGACCTCCAATCCGTAGTGGCCTGGGGTAGGAAATGGTTGGTAAATTTCAATGCCTCTAAAACAAAGCTGTTATCAACTAACCACCATAGACAATCGCATCTACCTCCCATTCGCATGGGACAGGCTAACCTCCCAGAGAGTAAAATACTACGCCTCCTTGGCCTTACACTCTCGGCGGACCTCAAATGGAATGACTATATTGAATCCATTGCCAAATCTGCTGCTATGAAAGTCGGCTCCCTGTGCAGGGCCCGGAAATTTTTCCCACCTGAATCTATTCTGCACATATACAAATCTACCATCCGCCCGTGTATTGAATATTGCTGCCATATCTGGTCGGGTGCCCCTGCTACTCTCCTTGGGCTTCTTGACAAAATACAAAGGAGGATCTGTAACGTGGTTGATACTGACTTGGCAGACCGGCTGCAGCCGCTCTCACACCGGCGTGATGTGGCTTCCCTGTGCCTCTTCTACAAGTATTTTCATGGCTTCTGCTCCGATGAGCTTAGATCACTGGTGCCGCCTAAGCACGAATTTACACGAGATACTAGATTAGCAACTAGGTCCCATCCTTTTACAGTTAAACAAATAAGATGTAACCGTAAATTCTACCCCAACAGCTTCTTTTCTCGCGCTTCCTGCCTGTGGAACTCCCTTCCACAACTCTGCTTTCCTGACAGTTACAATCTCTAGGTGTTTAAATGTAGGGTCAATAGACACCTCCTATCACACTAACTCCCAACTATTCTCAGAACACTCTCATCTACCCAACCCTCATTCTCAGTATCCTTACCCGCCTATCACCCACCCTCTGACATTTCCTATATTTAATCAGCCTTTCTCCACTCTACGTAGCCCTCTGCGCAGTAGTGGCAGTGACATGCCTTGCTCGGGGTGAAACGCTTATATACATAAAAAAAAAAAAGTACTTAACATGAACCGAACACATGAGCAGCAAAGAGGTGTTGGAGAGGATGCAAACGAGAAGAAAACTCATACTTAACCTCAAGAAGAAACAACTGAGGTTTCTGGGACACGTAATGAGGAAAGAGGGCCTAGAGAATCTAATACTCACAGGACAGATAGAAGGAAAGAGAGACAGTTGAAAGCAGCGCGAGACATATTTTAGCAAATTGATGGCGGAGCGACAAAAGACAAGGGCAAATGGAAGTCCATTATTGGCTACGTCCTGAAGGGACACGCCTCATGAAAAAGAAGTTGAGTATTGTGCTCGAAGTCGTGGATAAACTGTTCAAAGTCCATATTTTGTTATTTTTGTTAAAGTACATTCAACTTTCGCAGTCATTATCAAAAACCTATGTGGTGTCTGTGGGTAGTTATAACACCTTTGTCAGCATCCTGTACCATGAAAGAATTAAACAAACAGATGTCGATTCATTTTAATTAAACTTCTTTGGATATATATATATATATATATATACGCTCTCACACCCTGATTGAGTACTCTGGAAGAATGGTAGACTTTGAAAAACAGTAGCTACTCTGGCATCTACGCATTGTTCATTCAGCAATGAATTAGAACACTCTCAGCTATTGGGCGTATATAATGATAATATACACGTTAAAATGTCTGCCTCCTCCTACCGAGAGCCCGTAGCTCAGATATCTGCGCAAATATCCATCTATTCCTCCTTGAACTATGAGTTAAATAATAGAACATTGAGTTTTATAGACTTGGTTGTCAACCTTTCTACCTCGCTCGGGGATAAAGGGATTTGCGTAGGGTCAACACACTTACCTGTAAAAAAAGACAAGTTACAGAAGCATTGACGATGGATGAAGCATGGCGAGGGGTCGTCGATGGTGAGGGATCGTCGATAGCGAGGGGTTGTTGATGGCCTATGCTTCACCGGGAGCAATGAGGTTTAGGTTATATATATATATATATATATATATATAACCTAAACCTCATTATATATATATATATATATATATATATATATATATATATATGTGTGTGTGTGTGTGTGTGTGTGTGTGTGAGTGTGTGTGTGTTTATGTGCGTGCGTGTGTGCGTGCGTGTGTGCGAATGTGGAAGAATTCACAAGATTTTTTTAAACGAAATTTTGCGGCTTCTTTCTCCAACGCCTGCAATATGTTCTCTCTTTCCACACACACACACACACACACACACACACACGCAAAAAAAAAAAAAGCATGAAAAGAAAAGAAAGTAGAAGATAGGGAAAAATGCCAGGAAACTTTGTGAAACTCTATGAAATTTTTTAGAATAAATCAATCTGGTGACTTAACTGCAACGAATATAAAGCCAGACTGGATCAAGCCAATAGTTGCACGCAAATATTGCAGACATTTAAAATCGCTGTCCGATTTGAAAATGTTAACCTTAAATACAGTAAGGTGAGCAGCACGCAAATTTTTTACACGTTATTTTTAGTTTGTTCATATCACTTGTTTTAGATTCTATCGTCTAGAGCTGCTAATGATCATTTCTATTGAGTTATTTTAGGAGTCGTGGAGAGAATTTGTATTCGATTATTAAACATTGTTTGTCAAGCAATATATTGTGAAATACAGTTTGACCTTAAATCAGCTTAATTAAACTGTTTGCTAGCTTTAATAAGTTCTGTTCAGTTCCGTTAAAACATTCAGTCAGTCAGTTAAGTGCCATACGTGAAACACGCTTGGGCGATCATGTCTCGAAAGAGACATGACTGACTGGGCAGAAGATTATCCCGCAGTAGGTTGCCATTGCTTTCTGCGGTAGATTGGTTGCCAGCCAAGGCTATAGAACCCAATCTGTCCTGTTATTTAACCCATAACTGGAAGGAAGAGACGGATTAATACCTTTCCCAAGGGTATTTGCGCGTAAGTGAATGCAATGAATTCGACTGGAATTTGATCCAATAAAACTTTAGGCATTACTCATAACAGATGATATAATCTTGACAATGAATATGCATTTCACAAGATTTTCCCCCTCTCTCCTCTTCTTGACCTATGTCTGAGAAACTTTCCTCAGCCCTTCCTTTACTAACCTTTACTTCCGGAATACAAAAATTTTTCCTCATTTTACGTTCGACTTGGGTTGAATAATGCGTGTCTCTAATAGGCATGTTGAAATAGCTATTTTTTAAATTAAATTTACATCGATATCTCTGTTATATCAGTTTTAATATTTGACTGATATTATTAAGATTGATTAAGATTATTTACCAATATTCTATTGTTTTTTTTTACAGATATATATATATCTGTACCATGTAGATATATGCTGGTCTATAAATATATATATATATATATATATATATAGAGAGAGAGAGAGAGAGAGAGAAAGAGACAGGGAGGAAAAATGACAAACCCATAAAAAAGCAGACGATAATCCCAACATTTTTTCATCTAATTAATATAAAATATCAAGTAGAAAAAATTGAGAGCCCAATGGATATTATCCAGAGCAAATATGAAACATTGAGAGACAAACTCACCACACAATTAAACGTTTATAAATCCAGAAATTATTTCCGCAGTTGTAAAAATTGCACACTACAAGAAAAAAAAAATTGTTTAGATTTTTTCAGTTTGACAAAGTGTGTAATTTTTACAACTGCTGAAATTAATTCTGGATTTATAACCGCTTATTTGTTGAGTTTTCCTCTTAATATTATATATACATATATGTGCAGATATATATATATATATATGTGTGTGTGTGTGTGTGTGTGTGTCATCCACATACAAGCCTGTTTCGTTGTATTACAGCTCATGTGGTTCGACACATCTACTTGTTTCTAGGCGGGATCGGAACTCGACTAATTTGGTGTCGGTCGGAGTCGCTACCCACTAGGCCATAGGCGCATGGAATCAGAGAAGGGAAATTTTAACGTGTTGTATATAAGCAGTGTATATACACGCCAGTCACCGAAATAACTCAATTCTTTCATAAAGAGTAATGCATATATCGCAGAAGTGGAAACTGTTTTTAAAGTTTTCTTCTCTAGAGAGCTCAATCTCAATGAAAGCACACACACACACACACACACACACACACACATATATATATATATATGAATATATAGCGCATTCGTACGCAAGTACTCCTGTTTTAGTGAGTCAAAGTGGGACAGAGAACAATATCAGATTATTAATCCACTTCGGCGTAATAAGTCTTTAGTGATTACGAAACCTGATAAAAGCTCAAATGTCATTCTTAATTATCAAGGTTATATAAACATGATGATGACTATTTATGGGGAAGTTTCCAAATTTGTTCGGTTAGGCCCAATAGATAAATATGATTATACAATATCTATTGGGGCTAAGTTCCAAAAACGCCCAGTTAAATAGGCTAAAAGTAGGATTTTACTCACTGAAATTTCTAATGAAATGAAACCCTAGGGTTATCTTCGTCACCGTCTTCATGATTTACCCAAAGCACATAAAGATAAGTTTCCATTGAGACCTATTTTATCTATTGGCTTACCACCATATTACAGCCAGTTTTTGAACCGTTATAAAACTTTCTGTATTAAGGATTCGTTTGAGTTCTCCGACTTTATACCGCATTATCCGTCAACAAACAAATTTATGTGTTTTATGATATTTTTAAACATTTTACCTGCGTCTCTCTTGCTGAGACTATTGGTATATGTATTGATGACTTATATCGTAGTCAGTTGTCACATCCTGTTATTCCTGAGGAAATGTTTTGTCGAACTGATGACCTTTACCGGTTGAATTTGGTTTCGGCGGCGTCATGTATAGGCAGAGCGATAGTGTTTCAATGGGTTCTCTCTTTGAACCCATTTTAGCGAGCATCTTTGTTGGATTCCATGAGGAGAGTGAGTTACCTAAATCTAATAAACCTGTTGTCTATTTTCGTTACATGGATGACATTTTTTGTTTCTCTAATGATAAGCGGACTGTTTCCTTTCGTCTTTCAATAATATGCATCCAGCTCTAAAATTTACACAAGAAAAGGTGATTAATTCTTCTCTCCCTTTCCTTGATATTTCGGTTAGCAGATCTTCCGGTTTTCTTAATTGAGTTTATCGAAAACCAACATTTACTGGTTTGTATATCAGTTGGGACTTTTTATACTCCACAAAATGTAAAATTGCATTAAGAATCTTACTCATGGGGGCTTTAATGATTTGCTCTAAAACCAAGTTGGATGATGAACTCAAGTTTATTACTACTACTTTCTGAAACAATTCCTATCCACTGAGCATTGTTCAATCAGTGATTAAAAACAAAATGTTGGCGATCAATAAAGTTAAACAAGTTCTGGTACAAACGTATCCTGTGTACCTGCGCCTGCCTTGACTGGGTAACATCAGCAATAGATATGCTAAGCGGGTTTCTTTGGCAGTTCGACATTTTTACTTTGCTGCTAACACTCATGTGGTTTTTTTTCTGCCAAACTTGTCTTTTCCTCTATACCGAAAGATGTTCTTCCTTCACATTATAATACTTCCTTAATTTATTCTTTTAGATGTAGATGTGAATCGCACTACAAAGGGGGGGGGGAGAGCAACTCAAAGACTGGATGCCAGAATTACGCAACACGTACCTACAAAAATCCGAAATTCGAACAATTCTTTTTCAGACAGGCTGATTAACACAAACGGGGTTTCATCGCAGAACACATTATAGATAACCATAATTGTGCCGCTAATTTTAATGCGCACTCATTTTCGAGTGAACCACCATCACTTTTCGAGTGAACCACCATCACTTTTCGAGTGAACCACCATCACTTTTCGAGTGAACCACCACTCTCTATTGATCAAATCTCTACCTCAAGGCGAAGAAAAGCCCAAACGAAGCTCTGTGATGATCAGACACAAGAGCCCGTTCTTGCCTTTATCAGAGTCTACGGAATATTTTTGGTCGAGCTTACGGGCTCGGAATTCTCACTTTAATTGGCTTTGTGCCGCATCCACCTTTGGCATCTGCCCCACTAGGCAGGTAATAAATACCAGTGTGTACTCATTTTCGAGTACTCTCTTGATCAACTCTCTACCTCCGGTAGAAGAAACACAAACGAGTTTCCGCCGAAGTATAGAGTCTCGTCTAGAGTGAATAGACAAGAACCTTACCTGACTTAGGCAGGGTGTGCAGGATATTTTGGCCGAGCTTACAGGCTCTGATTTCCCGCTTTAATTGGCCTTGTGCCTCATCCGCATCGGGCATTTGCCATAGTCTAAGGGTAGTAAGTACCAGTGTGAACTCATTTTCTATTCTTAGTTTGTCTAACTCAAATTAGCACTTTAAAGTGTTGGAGGCCAAATATATTTTATCTCTAAAACCTTCATTATGCAAACAGAAGGATCATATATTTGGCCTCCAATTAATTTCCATTTGATAATTTTTTCTATACATATTGCCTATTTACCATTTTACTGATAATTATTTCTTTGTCTACCTTGATTTAGGTCTGTTGAGCGAGGATTGAAACCGGTTAGCTAGCGCGTTTTTCAATTTTAATTTTTTAAATATTATCATGAACTGTAATAAAAATATAAATTTTTTTGTCTATTAATGGCGGTTATGAAATTTTGTACCACCAACCATATCTTCAGTTACACACACACACACACACACACACACACACACACACACACACACACACACACACACACACACACACACACACACACACACACACAGATAGATAGATAGATAGATAGATAGATAGATAGATAGATAGATAGATAGGTGTGAGTTTGTAACCCTGGGTTTCACGCTCTTGCGATCGTCAGGCAAACTGATTAATTTCTTTAAAAATTGGCTATATGTAGGGTTGCGTATATTCGTATATTTTTGTGGAAGTGGGGGAAAATCTGCCGTCATGACAGGCGCAGACAAATATATATACATTTGTACACCCATTGTGCGCTTTCAAATAAGTACCACGCATATATAATATATAAATTATATATAACAATTTGCATATATATATATATATATATATATATATATATATATATATATATTTATAATTGTATACATACACTTTTCACACACACACACACACACACACACACACACACACACACACACACACACATATGTGTGTGTGTGTGTGTGTACGCATGTGTGTATTTGTGACAGTGTTGTAAGTGTACTGTAGTTTATAAGTCGGTACTTTCTATTTGTTTGTGTAGATGGGTGTCATTATGAGCAGAAGAAAAAAAAAAACGGAAGAAAAAAATCGATGCATTATTCTTTCCATATGGAAAAATCGAAAAACCTTATAAAGATAAATTAATAACGTGAATGCCAAATGTCGTTAAGTCATCAACCTTTCTTCCAATTAACAATGTGAAATAGGGAAAGATAATTTATTGAACTCACTGATAAATATCAATTAAAATGTTAATTTTGAAATACGAGCCGAAATGTTGATTAGATTTTTCTTCCTATATTGCTGCAGGTAATTTTCGGTCCATTGTGATTACAACTAAATACCGGATACTTTCTTTCTTCCAGGTCGGTCTCGTTTTCTTCGTATCCTTCTTGCGCGCCAGTTTGATGAAGGGGTATGAAGTTGTGGAGAGCCATGATCTCCAACTCTGTTTTTATACATTTTTTAATTTCACTTTAATTTCAATTGCTTTGTTCAATGAATTTATTTTTTCTGCTACAATCTATCTATCTATCTATCTATCTATCTATCTATCTATCTATCTATGTTTAATCCTTAAACATCTATATATGTCTAATCAGTATCTATCTATCTATCTATCTATCTATCTATCTATCTATCTATCTATCTATGTTTAATCCTTAAACATCTATATATGTCTAATCAGTATCTATCTATCTATCTATCTATCTATCTATCTATCTATCTATCTATCTATCTATCTATCTCAGTCTATTCATTATCTATCTATCTTTCTATCTATCTATCTATCTATCTATCTATGTTTAATCCTTAAACATCTATATATGTCTAATCAGTATCTATCTATCTATCTATCTATCTATCTATCTATCTATCTATCTATCTATCTATCTATCTATCTATCTATTATAATACTGTACGAACCAAATAAATATCGGCTTAATTCCACTCATTAAATTCTAATAACGGCTTTTTACCTTTGATGGAAATTCAAAGTCTCTTTAACAATGTCCCCGTGAAAGAAACTATATAGTAATACAAAATGCATGTCCACATTCTCCGCCCTCACCTTCGAATATAAGAAGAATATTGTTAGAAATGTTGTCAGAATATTATTTAAACAATTTAACGTGGACTTCTATCTCGCTTGACTCACGTTCCATTTTATAATAATTGGGACAATATTTACACAGAGACGCCATAAAACCCATCGGTCCCAGTGGAGCATAAGCCATCGACGAATGGTCATTGATTCTTCTGTAACTTGGCTTTTGTACAGGTAGGGGTGTACACAAACCCCTTTATTCCACGGGTGAGATAAACTGGTTGCCAACCAAGTTTATAGGACCTAATCTGTCTTGCTATTTAACCCATATCTAAATGGGGAAGAGGTGGATTTAAATACCTTTCCTAATGGTATTTGGGCGTAAGTGTTATGCAACGAATTCAACTGTAATTCGAACTCGGTTTCCGATTTCTCATTCCGAGCTGACATCCACTGCACCACAACGCATATTATATCGAAAGTACTTGGGTAGGATAAAACTACGGTGTTTTTTCCTTATGAATTTCATCTTAACATCAAAAAACGGATTAGAGAACTGCAAAGGGTCAGCATAAAAATAAATATAACGTGTCTATATTATTCAATGAAGTATGTTTGAATAAAAATATGTTGCCTTTATATATATACTAGCAGAATAACCCGGCGTTGCTCGGGTGTAAAGAAAGCTTTAAAACTAATCCATGGTCCTGGAGCTCAGACTCTTTGGACGTTGACACGAAAGATTAAAAAGCATTAGTTGTTTCCAATTAAAGTGAAACCGTAGACTGAAAGAAAAATGAATGGATGTAAGTCAAATTTTGATTTCCTGGTATCGATATCAAATAATTTTTTTCGTCGTAAACTGAATTTTGAAGGCTAAATAAGTCATCTGAGTAAATGGTATCATGGCTGAGACTAAGAACTACAATTATAACTACTTAGAGCCAAACTCGAAGCAAAAACTAAAATTAAAGGGCTGAAAAAAAATACAGACATACAGGCAGATAACCAGACACATACACACAAACATCTTGCTTTATATATATATATATATATATATATATATATATATATATATATATATATATATATTATCGATTTTATGCACTATTGTAAGAACTGCAACCTTGAAACTTCTTAATATCGTTTCTTATGTCTTTGTCTATGAGCATATCAAATTTAATTAAAATCGGACCACTCCTTCTATAAGCCGATTTTTTCGATTATTGATATATACATATATATAAGAAAAATTAAGGCAGACACGTTATTTCATGGTAAATCAGAAGTATAGTTAATTTTTCTTATTTTTGCTCTATATATATTTATATACATATATATTTAGAGCTCTCTTAGAGAGTTATTCTACCACTGTATGTACAGGATACTTCTTTGGATTCTTTTATCTATATATATATAGCATAATGATGATCCACGTATACTGTCTTAATATGTATAGGAAAAACTACTAAAGAGTTGTAAGTTTAAAAATGTATTTTTTGACAGTATTTATTTATTTCTATTATTATATATATATATTTTTGATATTTCAAACCGGCCTTGGCCTTTCATCAGAAAGAAATGATTTGAAAATTTCAATTAGAAGCGTTCATCGAGAGGAGCGTCTGTCGCGAGATATTTACATCACGTGACGTAGAAAGCGATAGAGTTTTTTGAATATTTTTAAACGTAAACCTAACTGTAATAATACTTTTAAGTGTTGTTTTAAAGAAAATTTTTTAAGTGGATCTAAAAAATGTTATATATATATATATATATATATATATATATATATATATATATATATATATATATTGTTAAATATAACGGACAATGAATGTCTATTATGTTTAATCATGAATCGTCCTAAACATCGTATTATGGCATTATTTTCTGGTGGAAATAAAGATAAAAACTTGTCCGACATTTAAATATTTGTTTATTACGTTGCTTCTAAGCTTTCGGTTCACATGAGCCATTTCAAATATTAACAACAGAACCATATGTCTAAATGCATTGTAATGTGTTGTGACTAGATTGAAATGTGATTTTATTGAGTGTGGGCTGATTTGATTTTATGTAGATGGCCTCCAATATCTGAAGTTTCGTTTTACTGTGTGCATGTGTGAGTATTATTGTGTTATCGACTAAAATCTGTCTAATGTTACATACATGGCTATGTTTTTCGAAAAAATGTTGTTTAATTGAACTATCATCAGAAAGGTGACTGGTAAGTTTACGGGAGAGCGTGGTTGTAGTAAAACCAATATATGTAGTGGGTTTATTATTAGTATCAGATATAAAATCTCTGAACGGGCATGTAAATTTATACACTACATTGGTTTTCTGTAGAGGATTTTGTTGTGTGGTTGTAGGGTTATTAGAGACTATGAGGTCAATTGTTTTAAATTTTTTATAATATATGATGAGCTTAATTTATTATTATTATTGATGGGTTTGATATTTCTACCCGTGTATTTTGTTCGTTTACTTTATCAATATACATCGCAGCTGTCGTCACACCTGTATTCTCTTGCCCTTTCTCTGACAGCCCCTGTAACTGGTTCGTCTTTCTTTTCACTCTCCTCCTACCCAAACTTTTACTCTCTTATATAGCTCCTGCGCATCAGTGACGGTATCGCCTTGCTTGGGGTGAAACAATTAATATATATATATATATATATATAGCTGCTCGCTTGTGTGTGTGCGTGTGTGTACGTGTGTGGATAGATAGATAGATAGATAGATAGATAGATAGATAGATAGATAGATACTCCATCCGTGGACATACTTTGTTTTAATTTTCATTAACGACGTTCCCAATGACATCAGACATCGACTTGATATAAATGCCATTTACTCCAGCCTCGATAATAAGTCTGACCAGTTCGATATGGTCAAATTGGCGGCTGATCTCAAAATGCCGTACGGTTTGTTGTTAACTAGGGCAAAGAATGGCTTGATAATTTTAAAGCCTCTAAAAGAAATATTCTCTCTATTAATAATTTCATTCTGTCTTCCATCAGGAGAGTGACTTATTGCACCTTCTCGGGTTAATATTTCTCAACTGATATGAAGGGGAAAAACTATATTGAATCTATTGGTCAGTCAACTGCTAAGAAAGTATATAATAGTAGAATAATATATATATATATATATATATATATATATATATATATATATATATATATATAGTGTTGAGTTGTAAAAATTTTTTAGCGCCAAGATTTTTTCAGAAGTTTTACTGAAAAAAGTATTTTGGCAAACAGGTCTTTGATTGCAAAGTGCTCGATATTGGGAGGAGATAGAGCGTAGATAGTTTTAGTGCAAAGAATTTCTCATTTTAACTGAGCAGGTTCATGCCGACTTCGAAGTTTCGTGAGGACACAGTTATGATGTCTTCACTTATCGGGGCTTGTTTTTTTTTATAAAAAAATACTCAGACCAGGATCTTCGTAGTCGGTCGGCATGAACCTGTTGAGCTGAAGTGACAAATTGTTTGCACTAAAAATATATATATATATATATATATATATATATATATATATATATATATATATATATATTAATTACTTAATAATAGTCATAATGAAATTAGACCAGTATTAAAACTGAAATTAAGATAGAATTGTACAAAACAAGATTGCTAATAAAGAATGCAAGTGCAAGGATAAGAATAAATGCCCACTTCAAGGATTTTGTAATACAAAAGAAGTCATTTACAAGGCAGAAGTACCTGACTTAAATGGTCAAAATAAAATATATTTGTGATCAACCAAAGACATCTTTAAGACCAGGTGGTTCAATCACAAATCTACATTCAAAATAGAAAACTTAAAAAAAACTGTACAAAATTGGCTAGTTATGTGTGGAAATTGAATCAAAATAAGAAAAAACAAAAAAACAAAAAACAAAAAAAACCCCAGACATAACGTGGAGTATAGTAAAAACAGCCAAGCCTTACAACGGTGGCAAGATACGTGGACTGTGCCAGGAAGAAAAGTTAGCGATTATGCTATTCCCAAACAAAAATGAACTATTGAATGAAAGAACAGAAATTATGACTAAGTGTAAACATACTAAAAAATACCTATTAGGTTCATACAACCATAGATGAAAACGTTATAATTTCTTGTAATTTTAAAAATTGCGCGTTCAAAAAATTCTCCGTCACGTGAGCATTAAAAAAAAACACCGTTACGTGTGCGTTCTTAAAAAAAAAAAAAACGGTAAACAGTAAAATCAGTTATTGCAAATTGCCTAAAGGCACTCCATGGTAGAAACCTGGGTCGCGTAATAACACGCACGTTTACAAATGGAATATATATATATATATATATATATATATATATATATATATATATATATATATTGTAATGGTTGTTAGAATGGTTTATAAAAGCATAGTATCACTACACAAAAATCTATGTGTTTCGGAGCTACGTTTGCTCCTCATCTGGTGATAAGTTGATCATCAGATGAGGAGCAAATGTAGCTCCAAAATGTGAAGATTTTTGTGTAGTGATACTATGCTTTTATAAACCATTGTAACAACCATTACAATATAAAGCTCACCGTTATATCGAGCACTCTTTATAAAAGTAAATGCGTGAACAGTGGGTTTAAAACCTACGTGTTCCATAACTTTCTTACAACAACTATATATATATAGAGAGAGACCTTACCTTTCAAACAAGGCTAACACAAAGTTTTAATTAATGTTTCAAATTCTAACATACTACTGTAAAGATCTTTGTAATGTCTATGTTTATTGTACATAATGTTCGCTTCGGTACTTTACCATAGATTTTCAATATAATTAAATTCCACCAACTGAACTGGCAATATTTTATTATTACCCTTTATCTAGGCTCTACTGGGTCTGTTGGTATATTTTGGGTCGTTATCAAAGAAAAAGAAGAACGAACAACAGCCAGCCCATATCTTTTGGGGTGTATGGGGGGTATTGTCGAATATTCCTAGATAAGAAATATTCATAATTCCATTAAAAGAAAAAAGACAATTACCATTTCCAGACAGACAAATGTACACCATAATACTCTCTACTAAGTGTTTATCTGTCCGTGTGTTCTGCTTCTATGTGGCTTCTCCTTTCAGGACGTAGGCGATCATGGCCTTCCACATTTCCCTATCCCTGGTGGCAAACTTTCTCCTGTAACACCACACAACCCACGTTCTGTCATCCACCTGATCAGGTCCTTCAAATATGTTATCCGCTGCTTTCCTCTGTTTCCTTTTCCCTCTATCTGGCTTGTTAGTATCAGGTTCTCCAAGCCCTTCTTCTTCATTGCATGTCCCAGGAACTTTAGTTGCCTCTTCTTGATGTTGTGTTACACTTCTAAAATTCCGTTACCCATCAAACGACAAAATATTATATTTTTCTTTTTAATCGGGTTCACCCCAAAGCCACTAAAACACAAATGGTTACTGGGCGTGGAAGAATTTATCAAACAGTGAGAATGAAAGAAGAGTAATCAAGAGGACAGTAAAGAGCGATTGATATTGCATTTAAACTTTTGAAGATTAAAGTTGACTGGAAATCATGAAACCGGAAGCGAGAAGTGTCAGCAAAGAAACTGATATATTATTAGATAACTGAACTGTAAACTGATGAGACCTCATCCTCAGTCTAGTAGCATGTTTAAATTCAATTATGGAATTCTCCTGTCATTTTGACACACAAATACCTTTGGGAAAGGTATTAATCGGTTTCTCCAGCTGTGGATTAAAGAACAGGACAGATTGGGTTCTATAGCCTTGGCTGGCAACCAGTCTACCGCAGAAAGCAATGGTAACCTACTGCGGGATAATCTTCTGCCCAGTCAGTCATGTCTCTTTCGAGACATGATCGCCTAAAGCGCGTATCACGTATAGCACTTTACTGTTATATATATATATATATATATATAAAACAAAAAAAAGATACATATATATATATATATATATATATATATATATATATATATATATATATATTTTGTTTTTCTTCAATCCGAAGTGGAAGAGTAGGAAGGTAAATTCTAAGAACCTGATCCTAATTAATATTAAAAAAGTTTTAACATTAAAAAGTGATGCAGGCAGAGAGCTCAATGTATTAAGAATACAGAGCCAATATAAATTAGAGAAAATTTTCAAAATTCAAAGGTGTCGGATGTACATTTCGACATAGGATCTCTAATAGAGATTCTCCGTCACGTCAGCGACATTGTTTTGTTCCAAATGGCGAAGGCCCTGGGGTAAAGTGTGGAAGGGGCCAGGTTAACAACGGTCACAAAATAGAACAGGTAGTGGTGGGGTTACAGGGCGTAAAGACAAGAGGTAGGCGGGGTATCAAAAATCAAAAATCAAATGTAATATCTTAAAATTTTTTAATTAAGTTTAAATTAAATTCATGACTTATATAATGATGCCAAGCCCGTAAACAGAGAGGTTAATCCAGAAAGACCTATTTAATACAAAATATTAAGAGATAGATCTGTTTAGAGAGCTTAACGAATATTATACATAGCAGTATGATATACATAAAGGAAAACTCAACGCATCATAATTTATAACCACTTTAAATGATGTATTGCGTTTTCATATATATATATGAAAACGCATATATATATATATATATATATATATATATATATATATATATATACAACAGCCTTTATTATAATAGAGGGCATATATATTCTTCACTACTTGATAACATAATTATTGCAAATAAATGAATAAATAAATAAAATAATAAAGTACTGTTAAAGAACAAACACGCGACAAGAAGTTTCATAACTGGCAGTAAAGTTTAATAACTGATAGTAAAGAGAACGAACTGAGACAGCGCCGCTACACTGGACGTGACAGGAGGTACACACACACACACACACACACACACACACATATATATATATATATATATATATATATATATATATATGTATACAAAAATAAATACACAACGGTGAAGAGCATTATTATTATTATTTTGATTATTATTATTATCCTCTCTTTTTTTTCCTTCTTCTCCAAATTTTCACTTCCATTTTTCACTTCCATTTGTCACGAAACGCATTTTCAAATAAGTTTAAAAATCGTGCCAGCAACCCATTGTTTTCAACGTCTTTTACACGGAGAATTTTTTGTCGATTTCATGTTGTGCAGTCTTAGCAGTAAAACTGATCTTCAACAACAGTGTCTTGTTATTTTGGGCGGTGACGATGTTCTTTTTCGTTGTACTCTGTTCACATTCAGAATCGGTTTATTGATTTTGCTCAGAACATTTATTCAAAATGTTGTTCCATATCTGACATACTGCCATGAATCGAAGTCACGTACCATTTTGGTTACCTGAAAGCATTACTCTGAATCTTCTCGGTCCAAGTCTCGCAAACAAACGGCGAGATTCTAAGTTATAATATTTCACCTGCCTCATGGGCAAAATAGTTTCGCATCGTGACGGAAGGCTTGTATGATGACAAGGCATGAGGCGTCTTGCGAGTTCCCAGAGCTATCTTTTTTGAGACATAGTAAACTGTTGTTTTTTTAAACTAAAATTCTTGGAAAATTGTGCACATACCTAACCCTAACCCATGACTGCCAATGTGATGTTTTAAGAAAGCAGACTTTTATTTTTGTCAGTATCGAAATTACAAGAATGAAAATTAAGTACTAGTAACCTCTAAAATCAGAACATATTATAATGTCTGCTTTATTATTGGTTTTAAAACTGAAATAAACATTTAAGCTACACATTCTTCCTATTTCTTAGATAATCTATTTCGATTCAGATCCAGATTACTTATATTCATTTCTCACTGATGTTCATTAGAAAGGCATGAACTTGTATCACTACCGAAGATACATCACCACTTACTGTCATATGCATTTCACAAGGATTGATGAAGAAGAAAGTTGGAAAGTAAATGAATCAACTACCATTTACTGGACACGCGTATATATATATATATATATATATATATATAATGAATTAGAGCACTCTAGCTACTGGGCGTGTATAATGATATATGCGCTAAAAGGTCTGCCTGCTTCTACCAAAAAGCTCGTGGCCCAGAGGTAGAATCGCCGAATGACGCCAATTCGGTTGGGTTTCAATCCTGGATTAAAAAGCAATTGGAGTCTAACCGTACTGATGAGCTGTGATACAGCGAAACAGATCTGTCTGCGGATGACTATAGTATATATATATATATATATATATATATATATGTGTGTGTGTGTGTGTGTCGCCGCTTAGTGTTAATTTAAGTGTCTATTTTTATATTTACATACGCTCTATCTGGGATATTGAACATTTTACTTACATATATATATGGGGTTGAAGACAAGAAATTTTTACTATAATAGGTCATGATAAATTTTAAAACAAAAACACCAGTCGACCAGTTTCGTTCCCTTTCGTCAGAACTGTAAACGGGGAAAAATTATGAAAAGAAAATCTGTCATGGATGATATGAATGAACGGAAAGAGAAAAATAAAAGTTATTACATCTAAAAATGCTAGAAACCCAGAAGAACAAGTCCAAGTAAACAGTCCTTTTGTTTACAAAGAGAGGGTCGCCTGATAAACAGCGTCTCCAACACCTTCAGATGTAACAACAAGTGTGCTCTGGCCAATACAGAAAACCAGTTTGCACTAAAATCCGCAGCACAACTCAGATTATTTATCAAATGATCCGCAATGGAAGACCCGTATGTATTTCGAATGGCATCACCAGACGAAAAAATTTTATTGAGTATTTTAGCAGGCACATGCTATTTAATCCTAACATCCAAACGCTGCGTCGTTCTACCTATGTAGTCGAGTCCACAACTAGATATAAAATGATAAATAACAGAATTAATATAGTGGGTGGGTAAAACGTCGTTACGCATAGATGAAAGGACAGACTTTGAAAAACAACGCGAAGATTATTATTACGTAAATTAGATGAAATCCGCTTAGCGAAGAAGGACTCACTAACCCTAGAGATAGACCGGACATTTACTAACCGTTGCAGGTGTAATTATATTAAACTTAGCAATCTTATCTCGAATAACCTATTGAACAATTTCCGAAGGATAACTATTGTTCACAAAGGTACTAGTTAAACAACTGATTTCATCTTTCAAGGTGTCATCTGAACAAATCATTAGCGCCCCATGGGTCAAAGTCCTAATCAGATTAAACTTCTGTTATTTAAGACAAAAAGAATCCCATCGAGTATAGAGACCCGTAAAGGTAGACGTCGAGCTGACGTTCTAAGACGGCGTGTAGTTTTCAGAATAAGTTAAAACAGCTCATCTCCAAGAGATTTGGCAGTATGGTTGAATCAAATGCTACAAAGAATGTAGTTAATTTGTCTTCTTATTGTTCCTCAGAGATTGAGCTTGCTGTTCTGGCCCATGGCCTAGACTTTAGCATTCCTTTTTACCTTGATTGATAGGGAACAGATTTTTTCAGAAGTTGAGTTATTTTACGCACAATTCTGTAAGCTTCAACCTGTGTCCATCGATAAATCTAGCGACTTTCGAGCCAAATTAAATAATCCGAATCATTCTTATGCCAGTTCTATTTCTTTCTCTGAATCGAAATAGAGAAGTGAACATCATCGGATCATTAGATCCCTTAAGAATAACCACTCTTTGGTTATTACGAAATCGGATAAGGGATCTGGTGTTGTATGGTTATTCCATCTAGCCTTAAAAGACTCTTTTAAAGCTAGATAGAATAACCATAAGTTTACATTTAAAAAACACTTTCTCTCGGAAAGAGGTTGAATTTATTGTGCAGTGCTTGAGGCGTCCTCAAAAAAGAAAATGCCGAGGAGGACAGTAACCCTTCTTTTAAGCATGTTTTGTTAAAACAGTCATCAAGGAAGATTTATTAATTTGTTATATAACTTTCCTAGTATACTTACATGTCTCTTTTTTTGCTGAAACGTAAACTGTTCCGTGTTATTATTTTTTCAAACGCTGTCAGCTACTTCATTGGCCATTCTCAAGGGTGTTACATTTTCCATGTTGTTATTTTTCCTCATATTTTGACTATAACCTAATTTATTTTGTATTTTTGAAAAGTTTTTTTTGTATTCCTTCAAAGCTCTTACGTAAAACGGACTATTGGAATCGAGTGTGAACGATATATATATATATATTGAACTTTTGTTTATAAAGGCATTATATCACTACACAAAAATTTCCATGTTTCAGAACAAGACTGTTCTTCTTCAGGCGATCAGTTAAAATAAATAGCGAAAATGATTTATAAAAGTACATGCTTGAACAGTGGGTTTTAATCTACGTATTTTTTCACTTTCTTATATATATATATATATATATATATATATATATATATATATATATATCCGAGTGAATACAGAACAAAGAAAGAATTTTTACAACGTCCAAAACATTAATTTAATTAAACTAGCCCCCACCAACATCCCACACACAACTGACCAAATATAAGAAAAGAGGCTTTCCATTCCTATCCATACCGCCTGATGAGACATTGAAGTTTCAATGTCGAAACAAATGTACGATTTGCAGTATATATATATATATATATATATATATATATATATATATATATATACTGCAAATCGTACATATATATATATATATATACATGTTCTAAAATAAAATTTTCCTTCTCTGATTCCCTGCGTCGATAGCTTAGGGAGTAGCGACTCCGATTGACACCAAATTGGTTGAGTTTCGATTCCGGCCAGAAGCAAGTGGATGCGTCTAGCCACACTGATGAGCTCTGATACAGCGAATCAGGTTTGTATGTGGATGACTAATATATTATGCTCTCATTATGATTGAGCTGTCTGGAGAAAAAAATTTTAAAAACAGTTTCCACTTCTGCTATATGCGTGACTCTTCAGAGATGAATTGAGTTCTTTCGGTGACTGGCGTGTATATACATTGCTTATATACAACACGTTAAAATTTCCCTTCTCTGATTCCATGCATCGATGGCTTGGGGAGTAGCGACTCCGGCTGACACCAAATTCGTCGAATTTCGATCCCGGTCAGAAGCAAGTGGCTGCGTCTAGCCACACTGATGAGCTGCGAAACTGGCTTGTATGTGGATGACTAATATATATATATATATATATATATATTAATCTTAACTTCTAGTTGAAATTTGAAATGCTTTGAACATATACAAAAAAACTTTTCAAAATTGTATCGTGTGTTCTTTTAATTTAAAATACAATAATTGCATTAAAATATATGTTTTTATATGCTTAACATATTAAATACACAAGTTTTATAGTTAGAGTTCTATAAAAAATATCATACATACTGATCAATACGTGTATAGGATTCAAAGTAAGGACTGAATAAATATCACTTAAGTCACATATTAATACAAAGTATATCATCCTTGGCGTTAATATAAACTTATTTCCCCGCATGCATAGGATAGCATATAGATGGCAAATTCCATCCTGGATTTTTGCAAGGTATGGCCGTCAACCTCACTTTAAACCTCGACATTGTGCCACAACCGGTTGCGACGTGGGTGCGGTTGTAAATTCCATTAATCCTAACTTTGAAAACTAAACTACTAGATAAATAATAGTGAATACTTTTGACTAATTACAGTTTGCAGCATTCTATTCACGACTATTTTAGAGTAGTTTCGTCTTCAATATTAAAGTCTAAATTATAGTTTAGTCTACAGCGATGGTAGAGATTTGCATATGAAACTCACTTCTCGGATTTTCAATTCTGAACCGTTAAACCATTACACGACCCGCAAATCCAAGCTTACAGCTCCTGTTATTCCCAAGCGTTCACTATTATTGGTACTTTACATGTTCGACTTTGCTTAACTCCGTTGTTCGTACGAGAACCGGTGTTTTAATGTGATGTGGCCGTCAGGCTTGTACATGAAGCAGGGTATGAATACTTATAATAAGAAATACACAATTGAATTTCCTAGAGCATATAAAGCGGAAACAGTGCTTGGAGAATATGACACTCAAATGACATATTGATAGCAAGAGGAAATCAGCGAATAACCTACCAAATGAGCTTGCGGAAATGGTTGGCAGAACGGGGATTAGGGGAGATAGCAAAAAGACAAGCTTACTAAAAGCTAGAAAGCTGTGAAGAATCATGAACTGCCACGTCCTGAAGGAAGATGGCACAAGGAAGAAGTAGAAATAGAAGGATGCTGCCATTTTGTTGTTTACAGTCACTTCATTTCCATCAGTCAGTTAAGTGCCATATGCGATACATGCTTAGGGCGATCATGTCTCGAAAGAAACATGACTGACTGGACAGTAGATTTTCCCGCAGTAAGTTGCTATTACTTTCTGCGGTAGGCTAGTTGCCAGCCATGGCTTTAGAACCCAATCTGTCCTGCTATTTAACTTCTAGCTGGAAGGAAAAGAGAAAGATTAATACATTTCCCAATGGTATTTGCGCGTAAGTGAATGCTAAGAATTCAAATTGAACTCGAACTCGGCTGTCCTATTTTTTTCCGAGCCGATATCCACTGCACCACAATGCACATACGTTTTTACCTTCGGAGTGTGCTAGGGGACACGGCTGATGGAAGAAATTTCTGCCCCACGAGAGAACCTATTGGACGGAAATGATAAAAGCTACGTGTTAAACTAATTTTTTATGGTAGAATTCCTAAAAAGCTTGGATAGCAGTTAGTGTGTGTATGAGTGAGTTCGTGTGTTTGTATGTATATGTGCCTTTGTATGTGCACATATTTTCAGTTTCTTTGGTGCAAAAACGGATAATATATTCGCAAAGAAATGGACTATAATGAAGGGACATATACAGAATTTTCAAAACTATTATAAGAATAAAGCAAGGATAGAGGAAAACACGGGAACAGCTGCATGGGGTATACAGAATAATCTGTCGAATATTCCAGACCAGTGAATCGGTTAGTCGGTCGAAAACTTTGATAACGAGAAAGGACGTAAATTTTAGGGAAAAAAAAAAAAAAAAATAAAAACAGAAAGAAGATACACACAAAAGAGAGAGAGAAAAAAAGAGAAATTGCTGAAAACGATAGAAAAATAAGAAAATGAGTATGGTCGATTAATACAGATCTCAAAACTGTCATTTGTACATTTTTAGAATGCCAAAAAGATCATATATATATATATATATATATATATATATATATATATATATATATATATATATATTGTACCAAGAAGAACAAGTTGGCTATATTTCCAGAACGACAAAAGCTACTAAATGCAAGGTTGCGCAATCGGATGATCTTCCCAACTTAAATATCTACCCACCCCCATGTTAAACCTTCATTTCCCTTCAAACATGTATTTGAGAACTTTCTAATACAACTACTTACTAGTCTAATGTAAATATAATTTAAACCTAACCTATAACTGTTTAATATATATATATATATATATATATATATATATATATATATATATATATAGGTACCTCCACTAAATCGCTGTGAAAACAGCATAGTATGAATAAAAAAAGGCCTCAAACTTAATAAGAACGAACATTTTCCATCAAAATGTTTATATCATTATTATTAAGAGGAAAGATCAAATTAGTTTTTAATTATATAAAATTTTTTTCCATTCTCGCACATTCGAAATTTTGGTAAAAATCTTGTTTTGGTTTTAGTTAGCGTATAAACAAATCGTTAGGAGAGTTTATAATGAAAAACCTAATAGATAACTCTAGGTTTTTTTCCGGTGAGAAACAGATTAAATTGGAATTTCTTGCAAAAATCAAATAATTGTCGGATTTTAGTGAAATCTTTAGGACTTATTCACAAATGAATGAAAGTATTTTTGAAATAGTTTTTTTTAAATATCTTAGAAAAGTTGTTTTTTTTTAAAATCTGTTACCCCAACTCTACGTAAATTCATGAAATTTTAAGAAATTAAACTTTGTTGGGAAAATTGGTTTTATTAGTTAAAGGCATTAGTCATTGTGGAATGTAAATCATTTATTATTTTTGAAAGTGTTTGTGAAAAATTTTGCCTCTATTTCCAAAAAACTGCTCCCAATAGTAAAATAAAAAAATGTAATATAACTATGGCATTATTTAATTTGATAAGCTTTTAATTGCTTAAATAATTAATATAGATTAAGGACATTAAGTCTGAAGAAAAAAAATCAATTAATAATGAAATTTTAAAATTTTAAAAGAATTGTTTTCATTCTTTTTTTAAATTCTAACAATTTACAAAGTTTCAAAAATATTCTAAAAATATTTCAAAGATTTGTTAGGGTTAATTTATAAGATTATTAAGTAAATATTCTATTTACTAAAAGAAATGAAAACGTTTTCTAAAAATCGTTGTGCCTCTCTATTTTTAAAATTATTTTTAATTTTTGTTTTTGTGCATATGAATTTTTTTGTATGCTAATTTCTATGTATAAATTAAAAGATCATGTGTGTCAGAGTTTCTTCCCCTTACCAGAAAAGATTTGTACAGTTATGTCACTTGAGATCGCCATACACCTTATCTTAGCTGGCATCTATAAATTTGTCAACACATACGGTGGAAAGGTCAGAAAGTAGAACTCTTTAAGAAATATTTTTTATCCTAAATTTCATGCTATAAATAAGCAATACATGTGCAAACCAGATTAATTTAGCATTAAATTTGCTAATTTTTCAAAAATAACGTGACACAGATGTATATTTTCTTTCTGCAAGATTTTTAAAACCGAGAATTAACTTTTGTTTACAAATGAGTCGATCGCTCAAAAATGGCTGAAAAATCCCAAAATTTTAGATTCCAATCAATATAATCTCTGTTTGAAATACACCAGCGTGTTTTGCTTACTGGAAATAGTAAATCTAATCCTTTAGCTTTTAATTAAAACTAAAATAGAATTTTCAAGAAAACTTTTTATTTTTAAAAATTGAAATTGAAATTTAGATATCGAAAATGAGTGGAGGTACCTAATAGCTTATAAAGGCAAATTTACCTTGATAAAGTTTCTTAGAGGACGGAATACGAATATTAGCTTTCCTTGTGTCTTTTTATATATATATATATATATATATATATATATATATATATATATATATATATATATATATATATATATATATATATATATATATATATATATATTAGCATACACTTCATCGAGCTTAATTCGTTACCTCTTCGTCGCCAGGGCCCGTGGTACAGTTGGTATAACATCAGCTTAATAAACAAGACTGTCTGGGTTCAATTCCTGGTAGTGGATGCGCACTGCTGATGAGTCCCAAATATAGGACGAAACGGCCGTCCAGTGCTTTCTGCATTCTGTTGAGGTCGAATATAAAGCTCGATGATTTACTTAATAATATATATATATATATATATATAAAGGATTTCCTTTCTTTTATTTAATTTTACATAGACGCTCACATGTCCATACTAGAACATTTGTAACGGTTATATCCGAAAAATTTCTCGCTCATTCAAAAAAGAACCCCAAAGAAAGAGGAAGCGAGGATAAAGAAAAGATAGACGATTGATTAATGCAAAGAAGAGAAAAAAGTTGAAAAAGAAAAAAGGGGAAAAAAGAAAAAAAAGGGGAAAAATAGGAAAAAAAAAAGGGGGAAAACAGAAGAAGAGAAAAAGAAAGGACAAAGAGATACAATAACAGGAAATACCGTATCACGAGAAATAAATGTTGACACCATTTCTCCAAATAACGTTTCAAAACCCCTAACTGTTTTCATAGAAAAACCTGGAAAAATTTCACTATGAAATTTAATTTCAAATATACTGGGATATATATATATATATGGATCCAGGTGAGAGAACCAACAGTTTTAGAATTCCGAGTTCTCCAGCATTTACTTCTTTTAAAAAAGTGCACAATATAACAAATGTTTTTTTTTTTATTGAAAATAAATATAATTCACATTGCGACACGGAAATTTCTATGTTTCGGGATTTTACCTCTTCATAAAGCAATGTTAGTTTATTGTTGTGAAAATTATTTTCATTTGAATATAAGAAACAATACGTTTGTTATTTATGGCTTTGGGAAGACCGAAAAATTTATGTGTGTGTTCAATTTAACAAATCAGAATAGAGATCGACTTTAAATTTGAAAAAATAGGTTATTTTTGGTGGGGATACATGATTTCTTCTTTCAGTCTAAACGGAAAGAATGTCAGTCGATCAAAACACTTGTCTCGAGTGCATTTCCATTGACATATTCATTATTGTTACAAGATTATTTTATTTTGTAACACTAACCAGAGCGTCACTGTCGGTTTACTGCCAGCAGATGGATGAAATGAACATTTAGTTAAGGAAAATGCGACTAACACTTTTTGACGATGGTAGATTGTTCTAAACCTCTGGAATATAGATATTCCGATCGTGTCTACAGTATGCCTACAACATTTGTTATACTGCAAAGAAAAAAAAGACCCCCCATCTTAAAAAAAACACAAGAGAACATAAGATTTGGTTTGTTGATTAATAAAAGAACCACTGAAATTGTTCAGATTACAGTTGCAAGTATACTGAAGAAGACACTGTACCAAATTTGATAATGTTTGTCCGAAATTTCGGGATAATGGTGGGGATACCGTTATTTACATTATTTGCACTCGAAAACCTTTGTTGTTATTACCATAGCATTTCGGCCGCTGTGTCCTCCGGCCTTCATCAGGTGCTTGTCGATCCGGTAACATTCAGGGAATTTTCAAACTAAACACTTTATCTAATCTAAAGGGGTATGTTGTTTTCATTCCTCTGACCATAACTAGCGAAATCTAGTCTAGTCCTTAATTATCACTGTTCAGTCATTGCTTGACCTGTCCTAACTTTATCCATGTCTGTAGCACCGGAACCAGAAATTGAACACACGATTACTGTCAACAAATTTACGAACCAATGCTTCAACCCACAATAGATTAAAGATAACAATAAGTATACGAGATATACCCAAGTTCCAGTCGAATTCGTTGCATTCACTTACGCGCAAATACCCTTGGGACAAGGTTTTAATCCGTCACTTCTCCCCCAAGCTACGGGTTAAATAGCAGACAGATTGGGTTCTATAGCCTTGGTTGGCAACCAGTATTCACCCCCAAGCTACGGGTTAAATAGCAACAGATTGGGTTCTATAGCCTTGGTTGGCAACCAGTATACTGCAGAAAGTAATGGCAACCTACTGCAGGGAAATCTTCTGCCCATTCAGTTATATCTCTGATTGACTGACTGATAACCCAACATAGAACAGGCTTTCTCGGCAGGGTTAGGGTTTTTCAATTGGAGTAGATAGACTAATCTATCGCCCGGTTCACACTCCACCCACGTCTATTGAACAGGTGAAGAGGCTCATCCCTTGTTCCCTGTTTAGGATGTGGTTTCTGGCTTTCTCTTTCTCAATCTTTTCACTCTTACGTAGCCCTCTGCGCTTCAGTGGCGTTACCGCCTTGCTCGGGGTGATATGATTAAAAAAAAATCAATTTAGCCACGTAGATTAAATAAAGGGGTCTGATCAAAAATCGATGTTACTCCGATCGACAAACATGACCGGAAGGCACAACGAATGAATCATTGTTATAATGACAGCAAAGATGAGGATACTAGTCGGAGTATAATTAATATAGATAAAATGGTATGGCCATCAGCGACAGCCAACAAAACATGTCTGACAAGAACTTAAAAAAATGCATGAAATATAATAAAGTAACAATAATAGTTGCGAATATAAGAGAAAGAAAGAGGATATATCATCGTTTGAAGAATGGAATTGTCTCGACTATCAAAGAATTTGAGAACTTCACAACGAAGTTCGCTATTGCAGAAGAATCACGACAGCTAGAATTTGCAGAAGAATTGAGAAAAATTACAAGTGTTCAACCTGGAAACTCAAATACAAGAAGACAAAAATAGAAATAAAATCTCCTTGGAGATTTCAAAGCACAAATAAAAGCAATTACATGTAAAATGACATCGGCGTTCTTACTTAGTCACATAAAACGAAATCACAATTCTTAGCAGATGAGAACAAATGTTTTTTAAGCAAACTATTGATAGATATGACGAAGCAGAGTAGTAGGCTGGAAAGAAAATCTTGTTGCATTATTGATAAGATTACAAGATATGGTCATGATCCTCCCACACACATACACACACATATACACGCACACGAACATACAACTCTCACTCTCTCTCTCTCATACACGCAGGCGCATACATGTATATATATTTTAACAAATTTGATAAATGGAAAAAGTTTTATTGAAAGTAGATTTGATTACGCGTTTCACCTTTTTAGGTTCATCAGATCCAAGAACGAAAGAAAAAGAAATATGTGTATGCTTAAATAACAAACCATTGTACATTTTCCCTAAGCTGGCGTTTCTCGTGATTAAATAAGAAAGAAAATGAATGACTTTTAAAAAGTCTTTAATATTTATTCTTTGTCTTTTCTTCATAATTTTTAGTTCATGTCGAAATTTGTTAATAGATTTTCCACAGGTTTTCTGTATCGAATTAAAGGTAAATCCTCATCTCATTTTCAGAATGGCTCGAGAGAAAAAATTCATATAGTCTTTTCTAAAACGTGATAATGATTTACCTGGGAATGAAAGGAAATATAATTAATAATTTAATTTTTTACTGCTTATCAGCCCTTTCATGAGTTATTTACAAGCCGGTATATCATTCGGGTTTTAAGAATAATTCTCGTCCTGGGTATGACGATGGACTACATCCGGTAGCAAGGACTCTGATCGGGAGGTTTTAAGGAGTGTTGAACCACCATTTAATTGCTGTTGTTCACTCTGACCTGGGGCGGGAGCACCTTCTATTGCCAAAACTAAACCTTCAAATTACTCGAGTTCCTAAAAAAATTAAATTTCGGCATTAAATGACCCATAAGGAGTTGATATGCCGTTAAACAAACAAACAAGAATAATTTCTTTTTTTGCATTAAAAATTTTCCGGAAGTTATTTGCGAGTAAGTAAATGTAAAGAACTTCATTATCTGAGTTCTCATTCCGAGCCACTGTCCATTAAACCTCATCTTTGTTGCCATTTGTACGACGTTTCGGCCGTTGTACGCTCCGGCTTTCTTCAGGTGCTAGGAATTTCGAACTGAATCCTTTATGACATTAGTCCGAATAATGTAAATACTTAAATACTACCTCATCTCAGAAATATAGACAAATCCATTAAACCATCCGCACGTATGAATTATATCTAAAAAGAAAGAAATAAGATTTTGATAAGATTTCTTTTCATACGTACATCTTACTAAAACAACGTACACACACACACACACACACATATATATATATATATATATATATATATATATATATATATATATATATACTTATAAAATGATTTTCAAAGAACAGACGTTCTAACAACTTCACTTCTGCTTCCTGTTCTCCTTCTTGAAGTCTTGTTTTGAAATTTTCAAAGTAGGTTTCCAGTTTGAGAGTGTCGCATAGATGCTTCCAATTTAGTTATTGCATTAAAAGCCTTGACAAAGAAAGGAGTAAAAAAAAAAAAAGAAAATCCAATTAATTTACGGTTACGAACATAAATCAAATAGATGCTTATAAATAAAGTGCTTTGGTGTAGTTACAATCGGCGCAGCATTGAGGTGTCGCGTTCAAATTCCAGCGGAGGTTCTTGTTCGCTGCACAAATAATCTTAGGAACAATGTATCTCTTCCCTCTGATTTCTCAGTCTCTCTAGGATTGTTTGTTAACCATAGAGAAAAAAACGTTTTTGAATTCAAGACCTGGGAATGGCTGTTTGAGTGCTTTTAAAAAATAATCATTTCACCCCAAGCAAAGCAACAAAGCCGCTAAGACGCAGAGGTGGGGTTACCAAAAATATGAGAAAAAGTAAAAGGTTTTTAAGGAGCGAATGCAATAAAAGAATAAGAATTAAGAAGACAGAAGATAACGCTTGGCATTGCTTTAACATTTATTAAACTTGACTGGAAAGTAAGTAGCCGGAAGAGAGTTCCACGAACAACAAACGCGAGAAAAGATAGAATAGAACTTTAGGTTGCATCTAGCCATGTCAACTCTAGAACGAGAAATCGGGGAGTCGAGTTCGAATTCCAGTTGAATTCATTGCATTCACTTGCGCGCAAATACCCTTGGGAAAGGTATTAATCCGTCTCTTTCTTCCAGTTATGGGTTAAATAACAGGACAGATTGGGTTCTATAGCCTTGGCTGGAAACCAATCTACCGCAAAAAGCAATGGCAACCTACTGCGGGATAATCTTCTGCCCAGTCAGTCATGTCTCTTTCGAGACATGATCGTCCAAGCGTGTTTCACGTATGGCACTTTACTGACTGACTGACTCCAGAGTGATGTCAAATTTATGTCAGTATATATATATATATATATATATATATATATATATATATATATATATATATATGTGTGTGTGTGTGTGTGTATGTCATCCACATACAAACCTGTTTCGCTGTATCACAGTTCATCAGTGTAGCTAGACATCCACTAGCTTCCGGCCGGGATTGAAACCCGACTGATTTGGTGTCAGTCGGAGTTGCTAACCTACTAAGCCATAGGCGCATGGAATCGGAGAAAGGAAAGTTTAGCGTGTTATATATAAGCGGTGTATACACAACAGTCACAGAAAAGAACTCAATTCATAGATGTAGAGTAATGCATAATTTTTTTTAATTTTCTTATCTAGAGAGCTCAATCGTAATTTTCTTATCTAGAGAGCTCAATCGTAATATATTCGTCATCCACATACAATCCTGTTTCGTTGTATCACAGCTCATTAGTGTGGCTAAACATTCACTTATATATATACTAGCAGTATAGCCCGGCGTTGCTCGGGTGTAATGAAAGCTTTAAAACTAACCCATGGTCCTGGAGCTCAGACTCAGCCTAAAGAATATTTATCTGAAGTTTGGTGAGAATCGGATAAAAATTGCGGATTTGTATAAAGGACATACAGAGAGATAAACAGGCACACACACATACATATTCCCTTTTATATATATATATTATGGATTTTCTACACTATTGCAAGAACTGCAACCTTGAAACTTTTGAATATCGTTTCTTATGTCTTTGTCTATCAGTGTATCAAATTTGATTAAAATCGGACCACTCCTTTTATAACCCGATTTTTCGATTATCGATATTTATTAGGGGTACCTCGACACAAAACCTAGCTAAGAACACTCGCAGACGCTTATAGTACAAATGTGTAAATTTTCAAGTAAATAGGTTCAGCCGTTTCGGAGTCTATATGTAACGGATACACAAACACACACACAAAGTTCCATTTATAAATAAGTTTATATATATATATATATATATATATATATGTGTGTGTGTGTGTGTGTGTGTGTGTGTGTGTGTGTGTGTGTGTGTGTGTGTAGTTATAGTTATAATCACCAGTAAATGTATAGAGCTCGCAAGAAATAAGCGCACTGAAAATATATAAGTGATGTTTACATTGTGCAGTAATATGAATTTATTTTCGAGCTGTTTGATGAAACTTGCACAGGAAAGAGAGGGAATACTGAGAATTTTAAATTTAGTTTGAGGTTTAATATATGTTTTCTGTATATAGTATGGCCGATTTCTATTTGCTATTTACTATAAAACAAACCTCACTGTGATAATAGAAAATCTGACAAGAAAGGAGACAAGGTAGTATTTATACTATTTACATTATTCGGACTATTGTTCTCATCTTTGTTGCTATTTGTATGACGTTTCGGCCGTTCTACGCTCCGGCCTTCTTCAGGTGCTAGGGTTCGGTTCGAAATTCGTAGCACCTGAAGAAGGCCGGAGCACACAGCGGCTAAACGTTTTATAAATGGCAACAAAGATTAGAACTATAGTCCGAATAGTTTAAATAGTGTAAGAAAGAAGACATGTTAACAGAACTCGGACGTAAATTTACTGTGGATAGCCTAGCGATTAAAGCCATTTCGATACATTTTCATCTTAGCAAAATAATTTCTCTTTTAGTCAGCATCTTTCTGAAATCAAAATATATACAGAAAATCGTCAAATATATGTTATTTTCATATTTTCTACGGGAATATATTAAAATATATGATTTTCAAATAATGTTTTTACAAGTTTAAAATTTTCAACTTAATTCAGTGATCTTTTTCTTCTTCTTCTTCTTCTTCTTCTTCTATGTGCCTAGTCCTTTCAGGACGTAGGCGATCATGGCCTTCTACATTTTCCTATCCTTGGTGGCACACTTTCTCCTGTAACACCACGCAACCCCCGTTCTGTCATCCACCTTCTCAGGACCTTCAAATATGTTATCCGCTGCTTTCCTCTGTCTCTTTTTACATCTATCTGGCCTGTTACTATCAGGTTCCCGAAGCCCACCATCAGTCATTGCATGTCACAGGAATTTTAGTTTTCTCCTCCTGATGCTCAATATTAATTTCCTTTTCGTCATTGCTCACATGCTCGGTCCATGATATCCGCAGCATCCTTCTATAGAACCACATTTCAGTTGCCTCATGTTTTTCCTTCATTGATGATATTGTTCAGTATTCACTGCCATATTGAAGAACTGACATCACATAGCAATCCAGTACACTCTTCTTTGTTTCTAGTGAAAGTTTCCTGTTTCTTAATACTTTACTCAGCTTCTGGAACGCGTCCATCGCCATGCCAATTCGCCTTCGGATCTCTGTGTCACACTTTCCGTCTTCTGTTAGAACACTTCCCAGGTATTTAAATTTTTGTACCTGAATGATTTTAGTATCCCCCACCTGTATTTGGCATTTTGGGCTGCTCTTTTTGCTGATGACCATGCATTCGCCCCACTCCACTTAAAAACATAAACTGTATCCCCGCCAAATCAAATACAAACAAACAACAAATAAAAGCAGCAAATTTAAGTGCATTTTAAATCTTAAAAAGTTACGTACCCCAGCATAGTCGATAACTGATGTCGTGATGATTGTAAGATTTATTTATTTTCAAAATACACTTCTCAAGCTTCTAATAAGGTTGCGTGTTTTAGTAATTCTGTGGCTGATTACCGTGGGTCATTAAAGTGTAAAGCTTTGGATTTCGGCTTCTTATCACGAACCAAAATTTCATACACAACGAAAAAAAAAGACGTTAAAAAATTGCATTTTAAATTAGAAGATAAAGGAAATTATCTAGTGTTTTAGACTTTTAAGGATATATATATATATCTTTTTATCTTTTAAGGATATATCTTTACGTGTCAAGATAAAATTGATTCTGATGCATCTAGAGCGTTAAAAGCAAGAAAATAAAAGGCGATTACTGTTTTCCCATAATAGTTGCGTCCATTACTGAAATGAATGCAGAAGATAAAAAAAAAAAAAAAAAAAAAAAAAAAAAAGAGAAGAAATGAAAAATTGTGAGAAGGATGATAAAGGTAAGGTGAAGAAGGAAAGACAAAAAGTAAAAGAAAGAAAACTGAAATAAATAATTGAAGAAAAACAAAGGAAAAAAGACGAAGAGAAAAAAAAAAGAAAGTAAGGGAAAAGAAAAAAACGGATGAGTAGAATATAAGGGGAAAATTAGAAGGAAAGAACGCGCGCGCAAAAAAAGAAAAAAATGAAAAAGTAAGAGAAGAGAAACAAAAAAGATAGCGAAGGTGAAAGACAGAGAGAAGGAATAAATTGGAACGAGAGAAGAGTGAAGGAAAAAATAAAAGATTGAAGCAATTGAAATAACAATGTTAAAGATAACGAGAGAGAGAAAAAAAAGAATAAGAACTCCCCCCCCCCAAAAAAAAAAAGAAAAGAAAAGAGGAATTTAATAATAAATCGTAAAAGTGAATCAATGAAAGAAACACTAAACAAAAGTATAATAGAATCTGATATTCATAATGGCCCCTGTCAAGGACTGACAATGGAAGCACAGGATTTTGCTTCTGCTGATCAGGAAAACGACTTGACAGTTTTCTTTTAAGATTATAATGCTTTAGTGATCAGTCAGTTAAGTGCCATACGTGACACACGCTTGGGCGGTCATGTCTCGAAAGAGACATGACTGACTGGGCAGAAGATTATCCCGCAGTAGGTTGCCATTGCTTTCTGCGGTAAACTGGTTGCCAGCCAAGGCTATAGAAGCCAATCTGTCCTGTTGTTTTACCCATAACTGGAAGGAATAGACAGACGGATTAATACCTTTCCCAAGGGTATTTGCGCGTAAGTGAATGCAAGGAATTCAGCTGGAATTCGAACTCGGCTCCCCGATTTCTCGTTCCGAGCCGATACCCACTGCACCAAGTCTTAAAAAAAAGAAAGTTTACTAATATCCACCCAATAAATAGCGCAAGGGTCACTCAAGGTAGAGTAGAATCGTATTAGCTTGAAAAAGGGCAAGGTAACGGGAAAGATAGACAGCTTATTCTAGACTTGAAGACGTAAAGATTTAATTCGCGAATAAAATTCAAAAGTTCAGGCTGATGGGAACTCGATGTAATGTAATGGTTAGAAAGCTTATCACGCTTTTTCGACCCTCACTCGGTGCCTCATAATGACACATCTAAGCTACACTTAGAAAAATACCATAAGTTCAGGCTGAGACGTTAGGAGTATAGAATTGAAGTTGACTTTAGAAGGGAACCGAAAACCCAATCATAAAAAGAAAGCAAGGGATGAAATTCTACTCCTGTTCAAAAGAGGAGCGTGAACCGGATGATAGACAAACCTATCTACTTCTATTGGGAGAGGAAAAAAGTAATACTTACTGAAAAAATTTCACATTTCAAACTGAGACGTCAAAAGTACAGAGTTGAAGGAATCGTAAACCCAATCCTAAACAAGAAACAAAAGATAAACCTCGACCTCAGTTAAAAAAAAAAATGGTGGATGAGCCTGAACTGGGTGATAGGCGAGTTTATCTATTACTATTAGCCTATATATTCATTTAAACCTATCTACTCCCATTAAGTAACCCATAAGAATTCATACCTGTCCCAAGGGTATTTGTGCGTAGGTAAGTATAACGAACTCAATGGGGATTGAAACTCGGCTCTCCGATTAACGATTTCGAGTCATTATCTATTGCACCACCCGCACACAAGCTTACAGCACCTAATATTCTTAAGTGGTCACCCCGGCTCAACTTTGCTTAACTTCGGTGATCGTAAGAAGATCCTATCAATTAAAAGTTAGCGAGTATCGTCTGGTGAAACATTAATAATAAGTTCGGTTCTCATTGGTTGGTCTATATCAAGTTCAACATGAAACTCGGCTGACAACAGGTGGCATGTTGTGAAATCAGCCAGTCTAATCTAATTACAAAGTAATGATTGCTCATTCATCTTGATCCACTATTGTAGAATACCGGCGGCGTTATATTTCCTCATTGTATCTGGTAGTGGGGGAAAATGCAGGGAGATGCTGATTTGTGCCTCTTCCGAAAGAAACCAAACTAGATGATTGGCATAAAAGGCTAGATATCCCAACCTATCCCGCTATAGAATGCATCTCTAGTGGGAGCATGAAAGGATGACCAATAAGACCGAAAGTGAATTCAACAGGCTGGGTCGGAATGGAAACTCGGTTTCCCCGTTTCACTTTAAACGTCGATCGCCGTTACACTACTCGCACACCATTTTTATTGCAATTAATGTTTTTACTTTTAACTCTTCTTCGTTTCCTCCTCTACAACAGATTAATATGAAGCCAAACCTTTTGGCTTCTGCTCTTTCTAAAAGATTTCATTGAAACATTGTAACTTCAAGCGCAATCTGTTTCATTAAGCATCAATTGTGTACAGTTTTTTTTTTCGATGACTTTGCAGATTTCACAAAAGAAAGATGGAGGATAAATTGACTGAAAGGACTCGGGAAATAAATGAATATGAAAAAGAAATGTGAGAAAATGAATATGAAAGTAAAAAAAAGGACAAAGAAAAAGAAGGATAGCAGAAACTGAAACTTAGCAATGAAAAGGAAAAAATAAAAAAAACAAAAAATCTTGGAACAAAGAAAAGAGAATGGGAGAAAATCAAAGAAGAAAGCAAAATGCTAAAAGAGAAAAACAAAAAACAAACTTAATAAAAAGAAAGGAAAAATTGAAAGATATAAAAAAAGGAAATAAATGTTGAAAGACATAATCAAGAGGAAATGAAAGAAAAGAGAATGAATTAAATGAAAATAAAACAGAATAAAATAAACGAACGAACAAAAGAGGGGAAATAAAAAATACGTAAGATGAAAGCAGACAAAGTCATCCTGCAGAACGAAGAAAGAAAAATGGTGTTCCCATTGCATGCGAACATAAGACGGATGCTTCGTTGGAATAATGAGAAGAAAGAAACTAAAAAACAAAACAGAATACCAACTCCGTAGATTCTCACACATTTGCTTTCTTATTTATTTTTTGCGGACGCCATGAACGACGTTTGGCCAAGCAACGCAACCGGAAGTACTCACCACCGTTTCGGGAAGCTTATAAGATCACGTGACATGCATGATTTAATATTATTCAAGTGTGCTGCATAGAGATGACTTGCTTGGTAGCAGAAAGAGGAAGAGGAAAATAAAGAGGAGGAGGAAGAGAGGGGGAGGAAATATAACAACTTCTTTGAATGATTTTATTTTACCTTCTTGCTTTTACTTTGTAATTCACTAACGCCATGTCTGGATTTTTCTTATGCAATTCAATGTTTTCACAATAAAATTGACATTAACCGACTGAGATTTAAAATAATTCAAGATCTTGCTATATTTATATATTTGGCCATAGGAATTTCAGCACATAAAATCTGTTTAGATTTTGCAGATGTGTAATGGTTAGCGGTTCGGAAGGAGATGTCAGTTCGAATTCCAGTAGAAAATGTTACACTCACTTTCGCACAAATACCAGTGGGAAAAGTATGAAATCATCTTTTATGGGATGGTAGCACCTATCAGTGTCCCAATTATGGACAAGTAGTAAATTTTCAAACAAAACACTTCTTCTTCTTCTTCTTCTTCTTCTTCTTCTTCTTCTTCTTCTTGTTCCTCCTCCTCCTCCTCCTAGAGATATCACACAGCAATCCAATACTCTCTTCTTTGTTTCCAATGATATTTTTCTGACTTTCATTACTCTGGTTAGCTTTTGAAATGCATCCTTGGCCATGCGTCTTTGGATCTCAACATCACACTTAAATTTACATTTTTATTGTAAAAATACCAGAGCAACAACACATATTTATAGTAAAATAACCAAAAAAGCATTTTGAAAGCAAAAATAGCCAGGAACGCATTTTATATGAAGTTAAAAGTATGCAATTGCGTTCAAAATATATTTAATTGAAGCTATAAAATTGTGTTCCAATTATTTAGATTTCGGCATTAAATAACCATAATATACCTATAAAAAATCAATCATCTAGTTAATTATCTCTTCTCCCTATGGCTTAAATAGCTGAACAGACTGGATTCTCTACCCATATAAGGCACATACTTGAACTATAACTAGCGGGGCACATACTTGAATTGTAATTAAGGTCCACTCAGCTTAGTTGCCGTCTAAGCGATAGGTTGACTCTGTTTGGTGTTGATGAAACACAAATGGTTCCCAGAATCACACTGATGTAAAATGTGCCTTCAAGTCGAAACAGCTCTGATGATAATATTTGTTTTACTATTATTATAAGAAATATTAACAATAACTTATTTGGTGATGTAAGATGTTATCGTGAAACTCAAGAATTGTTCATCATATCGTAAATATACACAGATTTATATATTTGTCGATATAATTTTTTAAAAGTTACACACACACACACACACACACACATATATATATATTATTTTATAATTTAGTTTTTGGTCATAATTAAATTAGAGCGGTACACAGCTGTATTAAAAAGTGTTATATTTGGGTTGTGTAATAACTCGTTTCCAAATTATATATATATATATATATATATATATATATATATATATATATATATATATATGGTAAGTACAGAACAGTTAGGAAAAGTGTCTTTAATCTGACATGTTTCACTTTATGAAGCGTTATCAGGGAACTAAACTTATTTATAAATGGAACTTTGTGTGTGTGTGTGTGTATGTATGTGTGTGTGTGTGTGTGTGTGTGTGTCCGTTACCTATAGACTCCGAAACGGTTAAACCGATTTTCTTGAAAATTTACGCAGTAATACTATAAGCGTCTGCGAGTGTTCTTAGCTAGGTTTTGTGTCGAGGTACCCCCGATAAATATCGAAAATCGATAATCGAAAAAATCGTGTTATAGAAGGAGTGGTCCGATTTTAATCAAATTTGATACACTCATAGACAAAGACATAAGAAACGATATTAAAAAGTATCAAGGTTGCAGATCTTACAATAGTGCAGAAAATCGATAATATATATATATATATATATATATATATATATATATATATATATATATATATAAAAGGCAAGATGTTTGTGTGTGTGTCTGTTTATCTACCTGTATGTCTGTATTTTTTTCAGTCCTTTTACTTTAGTTTTTTGCTTCCGGTTTGGCTCTAAGTAGGTATAATTGTAGTTCTTAGTCTCAGCCATGATACCATTTACTCAGAGGACATATTTAGCCTTCAAAATTCAGTTTACGACGAAAAAAACTTATTTGATATCGATACCAGGAAGTCAAAATTTGACTTACATCCATTCATTTTTCTTTCATTCTGCGGTTTCGCTTTAACTGGAAACAACTATTGCTTTTTAGTCTTTCGTGCCAACGTCCAAAGAGTCTGAGCTCCAGGACCATGGATTAGTTTTAAAGCTTTCATTACAGCCGAGCAACGCCGGGCTATACTGCCAGTTAACAATAACTTATTTGGTGGTGTGAGTTGTTATCGTGAAACTCAAGAATTGTTCGTCATATTGTAAATATAAACAGAGTTATATATTTGTCAACATAATTTTTTTTAAAAGTTGCAAATATATATATATATATATATATATATATATATATATATATTGTACTAGTTGTTACAATGGTTTATAAATTCATTGTATCACTACACAAAAATTTTCCCGTTTCGAAGCTGCTTTTTCACCCGATGAGAAGCGCGCGCAGCTGCTTCTAAACGCGAAGATGTTTGTGCAGTGATACTATGAATTTATAAACCATTGTAACAACTAGTACAATATAATGCTCTACGTTGTATCGAGCACTCTTTATAAAGTAAATGCATGAACAGCAGGTAAAAAACCTACGAGTTCCACAACTTTGTTACAATATATATATATAATTTTATTATTTAGTTTTTGGTCATAATCAAATGAGAGCACAGTTGTATTAAAAAGTGTTCAATACAATTATATTGTAGAACCTTTGAATATTTGGGTTGTGTAATAACTCATTTACAACAAATTATATATATATATATATATATATATATATATATATATATATATATATATATATGATAAATACAGAACAGTTAGGAAAAGTGTCTTTAATCTAGCATGTTTCACTTTATGAAGCGTCATCAGCGATTTGTTTATAAAACTTCAAAAATTAATTAAGAAAAATCAAAGAGACATTATCCTGGATTGTTGATTGGGGCTTGATTTCATTGATCAGCTACGTTTCACGTGTAACAAATGAATAAACTTTTCTTTTAGATGTAACTGTATATATGCATAGTAACGCTTGTCTGTCTATATGTATATGTGCATACATAGTATACGTAGTATACTAGTTAATCTTAGTGTCAAGTGTATTAAAACAATCGACGGTTTTTAAAATTATGTTTATGAGAAAATCATGCGTTGTTTCTCTCATCTTGTCAGATTTCAATCCATATATTCAACTCACACACGCATACACACACATACACACATACACATACATATATTATATGGCTCTCCATCACTTCCTATCTGGTGCGACTCTTGATGCTTTTCTCTCTTCTATCAAATTTTTCTCCTACGCTTCGTTCAGCCATTTATTCACACAGGTTAGTCAGGCAAATGATTCGTTATTTGTCCTTATCTCTCCTACTTTCAATATACCCCGTGAGGGTTATGCTCTCCAAGCCCTTCTTCCACATTATGTGTCCAAGGTGTTTCAACTCACTTTTCCTGATTCTGTGTAAAAGTGTTCTTTCTGTTGAAATTTTCTTTAAGACTTTTTATCTCTCCTACTTTCAATATACCCCGTGAGGTTATGCTCTCCAAGCCCTTCTTCCACATTATGTGTCCAAGGTGTTTCAACTCACTTTTCCTGATTCAGTGTAAAAGTGTTCTTTCTGTTGCAATTTTCTTTAAGACTTTTTATCTCTCCTACTTTCAATATACCCCGTGAGGGTTATGCTCTCCAAGCCCTTCTTCCACATTATGTGTCCAAGGTGTTTCAACTCACTTTTCCTGATTCTGTGTAAAAGTGTTCTTTCTGTTGAAATTTTCTTTAAGACTTTTTATCTCTCCTACTTTCAATATACCCCGTGAGGGTTATGCTCTCCAAGCCCTTCTTCCACATTATGTGTCCAAGGTGTTTCAACTCACTTTTCCTGATTCTGTGTAAAAGTGTTCTTTCTGTTGCAATTTTCTTTAAGACTCCCTTGTATCTTATTCACCTCGTTCCAGTAATTCTCAGTATCCATCTATAGAACCACAATTCTTGCTGCCCGTAATTTTCTCTTCATCCGTTAGGATGCTGTCCAGCATTCACAGCCAAATGTAACACATAACATATCAAGCACTCTTTTCTTTGTTTCTAATGATTTCCGTTTTGCAGCACATTTATTAGCTTTTAGAATGATTCTTCGCGAGTCCAATGCGTGTTCATATCTCAGTGTCGTCTTTTCTATACACTGTTAAAATGCTTCCTTGATATTGACATATCCAATTTGTAACAGTATCTGTAATAATAACTCCCGATGGGGTCTTCGGTTCCCTAAGGATAACATCGCTTTAGAAGTTGAATAAATATGGGAAGAAGACACATACTTGTCTCACGCCTATCTTAATTTTTAAATTACAGTAACAATAAAATAAAACTGATGAGAGCAAAAATGAAGAATCGGATTTAAGAGATCGCAAAGAGATTTTAGGGAAGGTATGTGCGTTGTGGTACAGTGGATATCGGCTCGGAACAAGAAACCGGGGAGCCGAGTTCGAATTCCAGTTGAATCCATTGTATTCACTTACGCGCAAATACCCTTGGGAAAGGTATTAATCCGTCTATTCCTTCCAGTTATGGGTTAAATAACAGGACAGATTGGGTTCTGTAGCCTTGGTCGGCAACCAGTCTACCGCATAAAGCAATGGCAACCTACTGTGGGATAATCTTCTGCCCAGTCAGTCATATATCTTTCGAGACATGATCGCCCAAGCGTATATCATGTATGGCACTTAACTGACTGAAAAGAGTAACAAGCAAGAAAAGTGAATTGATTGGCAAAGAAATGTTTGCATCTGTCCTCCTATATGGCAGTGAATACTGGATAATCTCCTCAAAGACGAGGAGTTGACTTGAAGCAGCAGGAATGGTTCTACAGAAGGATGCTGAGGATGGCAGAAAAATGCAAACAAAAAGTAAACATACTTAACATCGGGATAAGACTTGAAATTTCTGGGCCACATCAGGACGGAAGGCTTGGAAAGAGCAGATTAAAGGACAGAAGAAAACAACATAACATATTTGATGAACTTATGTAAATAGATGGTGAAACTGAATTTAGTATAAATAACGAAAAGAAAATTTATTAAGAGATACATGGGGCAGGAAATTGTGAGAGGTAGGATCGTCTACGTCCTGAGGGGACACGGCACAGGAAGAAGAAACGTTTGGTTCGTTCTTGGAAGTAGCCATCCATCACGACAAAGAAGTGAAGTAGAATAAATAGACTGAGCAGATACTTTTTTTTAAAAAAATCGGTTTCGCCACAAGTAAGGCAGAAAAGCCACTAAGACACTAGAGATTACTCAGTGTTAATAAAGAATAAACAGATGAAGAGACATTGCATTTAAATTTTTGCAAATCAAAGTTGGCTTGAAAGCATGAAGCCGGAAGAGAGTTCCACATGAAAGAAGTGTGAGAAAAGAAACTGTTAGCATAGAATTTACGGTAACATCTAGCCAGCTTAACGGTAAATTGATGAGATCTCGACGCCAGTCTAGTACTGAGCTTAAATTAAAACAACAAAAAAAACTCTAGGTACCGTAATAAAGAGTTCATCGGTTATTTGCATCCATATAGTGATTAACTAAGCGTAGCTTAGATATAGTACATAGTTACAATTATTGAGCGTTCACTGAAGATCGAACTCACTACTCAGTCATAATTGGTTTAGCGAAGCAAGTTTGTTAAACATTAACAATAAGCGTTGCGTATATGTGGTACAAGTCAGCAAGTATAGGGCACCCAGCGAGGACCGAACTCGCAATACGATACAAAGAAGGTGTTTGAATGAAGAAAATGAGAATCAGGGGCCTCAAATTGCACCAAACATGAAAAACACTGTGACCAAGCCAATTTGTTTATTTAATGATTACCCTTTTGCGCACTCAAACATTTTTTTATCGCGCTCATCATGCTGACACGCCGGTTTCAGAACGACCACCGAAGTCAAGTAAACATCGAGCCTGGTCAGAACCTATGGTTCGGTGCGAAATTTTCGGAGTGAATGTATTCTGGAAGTGTCATTCAAAAAATAGATAATGAAATTATAGCATCGGATCCACGAAGTAAAAATGTGAACCATTTTTCTCGCGAGAATCTCACTGATTTTAATAAGTAAAATAATTAATGGAAGTCTTCGTCGAAAATCGCAGAGAACTTTTTATTTATTTATAATCCAAAATCTGCTGAATCGATCAAATATCATAGACACTGCTTCATGTTTGCATTTTCAGGTTATTTATATATTATCTACCTTTGATACGAAAATGTGATTTTTAAGTAAGATATAGAATTAACTCTTCTTCTTCTATTTATCAGACCTCTTCAGGGCGTGGACAATCATGGCTCTCTACAATATCCAGCCACTTAGCAGCGTTTGTCCCTTCCCACTCCCAGTTCCGCTATCAATTCACACAATCTCGATCTGCATAATTCTCCAATCCCCTTTGCTTTCAATATCTCCTGTGAGTGTCAAATTCACCAAGCCTCATTCCCAATTATGTATCCCGGAAATTTCAGCTGTTTCTTTCTGATTCTGTGTATTAAATGTCCTTTTGTTTCAATTTTCATAAAGATTTCTTTCTTGTTTACGCGTTCCGTCTATGGTATTCTCAGCATCCTTCTGTAGAACCACATCTCTGTTGCCTTCAGCTTCGTCTTCATCTGTGAGGAGAGTAACACTTTCACTAACACGCGAGAGGACTGATATTACGTAACAGTTCAGTGCTCTTTGTTCGTAACGAAATCTTCCTGTTTCATCAAACTTTGTTTAATTTTTTAGAAGGCGACTTTTGCTATTTCAGTTCCAGACGATACTATGATGCTTATAAGGAAGTAAACCCCGCAAAACCTTTGCCACTACAGTTAAAGGCTACACAGAGTGCAGTTTACTTTCTTAGAAATTGACATTAAATTGTTGTTTGATATCAATTCTCCTATACGGTAGCGAATGATTGACAATCCCTTCACCGATGAACAAGAGTAGAGTTAACCGAAATACAGAAGGACGCTGTGAACACCGTGGATGGAACGCGTATGAAACAAAGATGTCTTATTGAAAATGGCAACAAAAAGAAGACCTCAGAATCAGAAAGAGACAGCTGAAATGTCTTAGGCACAAAATGAGGAAGAGGTGCTTAGAGGATCTGACACTCATGAGGTGTATCGAAGTCAAAGGGGACAGGGAAAAGCAGGAAGTTAACAACTTGACAATTTTTCGTGAATGGCGGTAAAAGAGATGGCAAAAAGACAAAGACCGCAAACAAGATATATAAGCGGTAGAAGGTTGTGGCGAGCCATGACCTCCCACGTTCTGAAGGGACATCGTACAAGATATATAAGCGGTAGAAGGTTGTGGCGAGCCATGACCTCCCACGTTCTGAAGGGACATCGTACAAGATATATAAGCGGTAGAAGGTTGTGGCGAGCCATGACCTCCCACGTTCTGAAGGGACATCGTACAAGATATATAAGCGGTAGAAGGTTGTGGCGAGCCATGACCTCCCACGTTCTGAAGGGACATCGTACAAGATATATAAGCGGTAGAAGGTTGTGGCGAGCCATGACCTCCCACGTTCTGAAGGGACATCGTACAAAAAAGAAAATGAACAAGAATAATGTACTCTCTTCTACTTAGAAACTGTTTTTTACTTATTAATAGATTGTTTAAGCTGCGATTCCTTACTATTTTCACACTAGAAGCTTCCGTGCGTTGCTGTCAGAACAATTAGTATCAAGTTATGAATCGATTTCTTTAATTGGATAATTAAGAATTTAAAAAACCTGCAGGCAGCGTCTCTCCTACATTACGAGGTGATGTCGTACTATACTGATGCAAAGAACGCCGTTCCTTATAGCGAAAGTATATTTGAGTCATGAATTCTTAATTTGTCTTCCCGACTGAATACTGGTTTCTAATCATATGCGATATGTCTGTGATATTAATATTGGGACACACATATAGACGCAGAACGTGCCAGATTTTATTATGATATCAAAAGTTTCGGGTTTTATGGCCGGTGATAGAGTCTTTGAAGTCGTGTCTTCTAAGTGGTATCCAGTCAGTCAGTTAAGTGCCGTATGTGATACACGTTTGGGTGATTATATCTCTTTCGATCCATGACTAACTAGACAGAAGATTTTCCGCAGTAAAATTGCGGCAGACTTGTTGTCAACCCAAAGCAGTAGAACCCAATCTGTCTTGCCATTCAACCCATATGTGGAGGAAGATGAGACGGATTCACACTTTTCTCAAGGGTATCCTGCATATATACAAATCAACCATTCGTCCGTGCATGGAGTACTGCTGCCATATATGGTCTGGTGCCCCCGCTGGTCATCTCCGTGTTCTTGACAGGCTCCAAAGGAGAATTAGTAATGTGATAGGTGCTGACTTGGCGGCTCGACTACAGCCACTTTCCCACAGAAGAGATGTGGCGTCCCTTTGTTTGTTTTATAAATACTTTCATGGCTTCTGCTCCAATGAACTTAAGTCACTGGTGCTCCTGCAACAGGTGTTTATTCGTGCAACCAGACTGGCAACTGGGTCTCACCCATTCACATTTAGATCAACCAAATGCAGACGACAATTCTACTCCTGCAGCTTCTTTTCTCGCACTTTCCGCATGTGGAACTTGCTTTCTTATTCTTGCTTTCCTGACGGCTACAACCTCCAGGAATTTAAATGCAAGGTCAATACTCGTCTTTTAACTACTTGACCCTAGTTCTTTCCACACCGCCCTGTATATCCTTTCCTTTCTCTCCACTTTTGCAACTGTCATCACACCTGTATTCCCATCCTTCTCTTGCTCCTTTCTTACTTCTCCTCAATCTCCTAATCTTTTTCTCTTTGTAGCTCCCTGCACATCAGTGGCGTTACCGCCTTGCTCGGGGTGATATGATTAAAAAAAATTGCGCGTAAGTAAATACAACAAATTTAACTAGAAATCGAACTTGCCTCTTCGGTTGTCCATTCCGCTTGACTAAAATGGAAAAAAAAAAGGCAATAAAAAACAAATAAATAAATGAGTGCTATTGAGATTAAGAGACAGCTAACTAGACATTAATATTTTCCGTTTGCTGGTCTATACTAACATGTGCAATCAGAATTTAAAAAAAGTCAGGTCTGGTCTGCGCTTAGTAGAGCACAGTCAGTTTCTCGGGTAGATCCGCTGCCGCACGTTCGTACTGCAAGCTACGCGACGTGATGTTGAAATGGACAGGGAGTTGGTAGGGAGAAGAGTCGAAGGAAAGAGCTGATCTATGAGCCTATCCACGCAGACCGAGCAAGCCGAGCCCAGAATAAAACACCTAAATATATTGGTAAAAGAGTTCTCATTACTTTCCGCAGCATTTATTATCAATCTACTATTTCCTTGTGAACATGTAGCGGGCCTTTTGCAGGTTTTGTTGCACATCAACGTGAACTAGAATGTAGGCGCAAGGTAGGATAGTTATTGCCTTCCACATCTCCCTATCTCTAGTGGCTCTTAGCACGCTTTCTCCTGTTACAAAAACCCTGCTCTGCCATCCGCTTTCTCAAGCCCATTACCCCTGTTACATGTTGCTTTCTCCTGTCTCTCTTTCCTTTGTCTGTCCTATGAGTATCAGATTTTTCCAAGCCTTCCTTCTTTATCACATGTCGCAGGGACTTCAGCGGTCTTTTCCTGATGTTAAGTATTAGTTTCTTCTTCGTTTCCTTCCTCTCCAAACCTCATATACTCACATATTTGCTCCATGATATCCTCAACATCCTTCTGTAGAACCACATTTCGGTTGCTTCAAGTCGCTCATTCATCTTTGAGGAGATTGTCCAGCATTCACTGCCATATTAAAGAGCAGACATCACAGTACTAAATTCTTTGTTTCTAGCGAAATTTTCCTGTTTCTCAATACTTTACTCAGCTTCTGGAATGCATCTTTGGTCATGCCAATTAGCCTTCAGATCTCAGTGTCACACTTTCCGTCTTCTGTTAGAACACTTCCCAGGGATTTAAATTTCTGTACCTGCTTGATTTTAGTTTCCCTCACCTGTACTTGGCATCTTGGGTTCCACTTTTTTACTGATAAACATGCATTCAGTTTTCTTGTAGTTTGTAGTTATTTCTTTCCGCTTCCTTCAACTACTGTATGTGGTATTGTAGTTTTCTTTTCATGTCTGCTACTAGTACTGTATTATCTGCACATCTTACATTGTTCAGATTGTGGTCGCCAATGATGAATCCTGGCATGACTTCTACGGCTCTCAGGATTGTCTTGCTGTATAAGTTGAACAGATCCGGTGAAAAGACACATCCTTCCTATCTTTGTATATCTGCTGAACTCGTTTCCTGTCCATATTCAGTTTGGCCATTGCAGCTTCCACTTCAGATTTTAATATTTCTGATCCGTCAGTATCTCTGTATATTGTCGGTTGATCTCTCTTGTCGTGGAAGAGATTTCTTATATATTATTCCCATCGCTAGAGTATTTTTTCTTTCTCTAATATGAGCGTTCTATCCTTGGATTTTATTCATCCTCTTAAGGAGTATGTCTTTTGTCCTGTTAGTTCTCTTATTTTTTTATGCATGTCTCCTTTACTAGTCGTACTCAATCTCTCTATTTCTGCAGATTTGTTGTTGAGCCATTTCTCTTTAGCCTGTCTGCATTTGCTCATTATTCCGTTCCATATAATTTGTATCATGTCTAGAATCTCCTTAGTTATCCACTCGTTTTTCTTCTATGCCTGATTTTTTTGGGGATAATGTTGTTTACTGATGTCACTAGCGCTTTCTTTAATGTGTCCCGTTTCGTGTTTCCGTTTCAAATTTTTGTTTTTTATATTTGCTTTTCACACTGTCAGTGTATTTTTCTTACAGGTTGAGGTCGTTCACAAGTCTGTCGTATTGCAGTCTTGGTGCTGCACTAGGCTTTTTCAGTCTCTGAAATTTCATCCTTAGTTTACAAATGACTGAGGGGGGTCGCTTCCACAGTGGACACTTGAATAAGTTTTGCAATGAACAACTGCATTCTTGAATCTCTTGTTTATAGTAATATATAATCGATTGTTTGTTTCGTTTCAACTCCTGGGTTTCTCCAAGTCCACAGGCGTATCGGGTGTTCTTAAAACTAGGTGTTGGTTATTACCTAGTCATTTTCTGTGCACCATTTGACCCATTTTCTCCTCGGTAATTGCGGTTTCCTCGTCTAAATTTGCCAACTGTTACCCCATTTCTCTCTTTATCTACCTTGGTATTCAAGTCTCTCATGATTATTCTAATTTCTTGGCTTTTACACTGAGCCTTGGTATTTTTCAGTATGAAGTAGAAAAATTTTATTTTCTTCTCAATGCTTTGCGTTGTTGGCGCATAAACTATTATAACAGCGATGTTGAAGGGCTTCCCTTTCAGTTTGACCAAGATGACTCTTTCGGATTATCCCAGAGTGCATTTTTTCATTTTTTCGTCCAGTAATAAGCTGAACCCCTTTTCGTTATTTTTACCACCTGCCTATATGATCTTGTGGTTGACGCAGATTAAATCTCCATTGTTTGGCCACCTCATTTCACATATTCCTTGAATACTGGTGTTCAATCTGCTCATCTTCAGCTTCATATTCTCCTGTTGTTCAGCGTTCTGACAGTTCCATGTCTCTAGTCTAATTTTTTGTTTGTTGCACACATTCGCAGGATAACAGTCCGGTGACACTCATGTAATTCTTTTCCGGGCGAGAGACCAGCTCCGAAGAATTATGTCCCCTTTATGTTCACATGTCTACATTATTCATTTTTTTTTTATCAATATTATTTGACAACTAATAAAGCAAGTACTGAAATGAAAATGTTTGTACGTAACAAAATCTTCGACTTATCCAAAAAAAGAACTGTTGGAACTGTGAGGTAACGTTGACATATCTACAAAAGATATTAGAATAATCCAGAACCTATACAGGCAGCAAACCGGGTAGAAAATTACTTGTATGTCAGCAAATGCTAGACAATCTCCTCATATATAAAGAAGAGATTCCAAGCAACAGAAATTTGGTATCACAGAAGGATACTCAGAATATTATGGGCCAAGAGAATGGACACAAAAAGGAAATTTATACTTAATATCAAGAAGAGGCTTGGAAATCTAATACTCACAGGGTGGACAGTGGGTAAGACGGCAGGGGAAATTAGCACGTAGAATACCTAATGGGCTTGTGCAAATGGATGGCAGAACAGGTTTTGGGGAAATAACAGAAAGATCAAACTTATTAAGAACTACAAGAGACAGGAAGATGTGGAGGGTCATGATCGCCTTCGTTCTAAAAGGACACGGCGCATAAAAGAAGACGAATTATGCAAAAATAGAAAGGGATGTAGGACAATGAGGTGACTTCTCACCGGACTTATTCAAGTTATACACTGAGGTGGTTCTGAAATAATTTGATGTCCTATCAGAGATATGGAGATGACACAATGCTGATAGGAGACTCAGAAAGGGAACAGAACTCCTACATAAGATAGTGACGGAAAGGGAGAAGAAATGATTAAATGTCACGATGACAGACTGCAACATGCAGATTAAAATTGAAGATACTAACATCAAACAAATACAATATTTTAGATATTTAGTAACAGAGGAAGGGAAGGCGCGCTGGGCGAAGGAAAAATATTTTTCAAAAGCTGAGTATTAAGAAACGTAAAAATTTAGTTAGAAACCAAGAAAATAGTACTGGAGGGTTACTTAATATCAGCCCTTCTCTATGGCTGTGAATGTTGGACAATCGCCAGACAGATGAAGAAGAGACAACAAAAATGTGGTTCTACAGAAGGATGTTGAGAATATTATGGAGTAAATCTGTAAGTAACGACGAAGTTTTAGAGACAATGAAAATAAAAAAGATACTTATATTTATCAATCAATTAGGATGTGTGTTGTGGTGCAGTGGATATCAGCTCGGTACGTCAAATCAGGGAGCAGAGTTCAAATTCCACTTGAATTCCTTGCATTCACTTACGCACAAATACCCTTGGGAAAGATATTAATCTGTCTCTTCCCTCTAGTTATAGGTCAAATAATAGGACAGATTGGGTTCTATAGCCTTGGCTGGCAAACGGTCTACTGCAGAAAGCAATGGTAACCTACTGGTAATCTCCTGCCCAGTCAGTCATGTCTCTTTCTAGACATGATCGCCCAAAGCGTGTGGCACTTAACTGATATTTATCATCTGAAAGAGTTAGTTGAAATATCTAGGTCACATAATGAGGAAAGAGGGCTTGGAAAATCTGATACTCACAAGATAGACCGAGGAAAACAACGCATAACTACCGGGCGAGCTTCTGTAAATGGATGCCCCAGCAAGATTTAGGAAATATAACATAAAGACAAAATTTATTAAGAGCAGTAAAGGACTGGAAATTGTGGAGAGCCATAATTGTCAACGTCCTGAAGGGACATGGCACATAGAAGAAGTATCAGCTTCTGAGTGTTTAAAGAATTGCTATATGCTTTTGTTTTGTTTCACTTCGCTTCAATGGAATATTCCTTGAATTATTGCAATGCAGAAGGAAAACAAAACCTCAACTAGTTTAATGCAGAATACAAATCCATATGTTGTATAGGATTATCTAAGATAGACTTTCTCATATAGATCCAAACTTTTAGTATCAGAACTATATCGTATAACTTTTAGTGTACAAGACGAACTTTTTTAACCTCTAAATCTGCTTGCATTCTATATAACGAATGTATATATTATTTATTAGGCTACTCGTAAGTCATAAATAATTTCCGCTTTTGTTTATCAACGATCCACTTGGCTCTTTTTGCTAAGAGTGTGTGAAACCCAACCATCCAGTCTTCAAACTTTCCTTATCTTTCCCAGGTCTCGGTACATTGTAATGTAGATTGGGATGTGCTTAACATCTTTACTAATTGGCTGGGGATAGATTTTTTTAATGACTTTAGATTTTCATTCTTCGTCGTTTTTCTAGAACCAAACTTTACAAACGAATTCTATACTTGCAAGGTTAGTTATGACTCCTTGGTCATAAACATTACTTATTTTTTCTAAATGTCTCCATAGTGTTATTCTCTTGCTTAAACTTACAGAGAATAAATGCATTTTCAATCCTTCCATCAGTCGGGGTTAAGAAATTAATTTTTCTTACACTGTCTACACTGCCACTGTCATTTAAATACTAAAATATATCAGTTAATTGTCATACGTAATACACACTTGATTATGTCTCGAAAGAGACATAACTGAATAGGCAGAAGATTTTCCCGCAGTCGGTTGCCATTTTTTTCTGTAGTAAACTGGTTGTCAACAACTAAGGCTATAGGACGCAAACTATCATGCTATTTACACATAGCTGGAGGGAGAAGAGATGGATTCATACCTTTCCCAAGTGAATGCAAGGAATATTAATTTACTTTAAATTTATTCTTAACCGGCACGTGGAATTCTTAGTTGGAATAATATATTCGTTAGTATAAGTCATTTTATATAGTTAATATAAGTAAAAGTTTGTCACTTATCTGATGTTATCTTATATGAAATTGCAAAAAAAGCATATTACACCAAAGTATCTTCTGACCTGAGTGAGAAACAAACCTAGCGAAGAAGCGATAAAGAATCTTATGAGACACAAAGGCCAAAATAATTCGAGTGAGCATTTTTCTATTGAAAAAGAAAGCGAAAGCAAAAAAAATTTAACACTCCATTCTAACTGTTAAATAACGTTATGTTGATAGTAGGAGAGATATTTTGAACATACAAGGCCTCTTTTATAGCGTGATGTTTTCGGTAATGGGATTTATATCGAATTTTCGTGTTTTCGACCAGAATGTTTCTTAATGGTTCTTGTAAATTGTGAGTAGATGTATTTTTTATAGCACTTTGAACTGATAAGTCATACGTGAGGTGTTTTTTCAAGGATGTGGTAGTATGTCCGATACAGGTAATTGATTTATGACAAATAACACTGTCTTGTACTTAGGCAGTTAATTTGATACACTGTATTGGTCATGGCTAGTTCAGATTTAATGGGACTATTTTGATTAATGGCAACAAGGTTTGCGGTTTTCCTTTTTCTGTAAAAAGTGGAAAAAAGGAAAAAGATAAAATTAGGTTAAACGCTTGTTGACATCTTGACCGTTAGGGAGGAAAAAGAAGAAAGGAGAAAAATAAGGAAAGGGAAAAAGGAAGAAAAAAAGAAAAAGTTAGTATGTATTTTTGGGGCCAAATTCCAAAATGAATCTTCGCTCTGATTAGTTAAAAAAAAAACAAAAAAAAAAAACACATGTAAATTTTATATCTTCCAAACAAACAGAAAATCAGAAGATTTTGTATTTAAAAGTACAACCAACATCAAACATTGCCTGATGAAGTTGGCTGCCAACTTGCCCTGATGATCCATTAGGTGGAACCTAGGTAGGTCCGTTGGCTCTAGGTTAGCTACTTACTTATTATATATATATATATATATATATATATATATATATATATATATATTTATTGATTGATTGATTGTTCAATAGATAGATAGATAGATAGATAGATAGATAGATAGATAGATAGAAACTGAAGTAGAGATAGATAGATAGATAGATAGATAGATAGATAGATAGATAGAAACTGAAATAGATATATATGAACATAGATAGATAGATAGATAGATAGATAGATAGATAGATAGATAGATAGATATTGAATTGTAAATTTATCTTTGAACACGTCTCGAAAAACCCACCGAGTATGAACGCGGAGGGGAAAAAATGGAAACAAAAAAAGAAACGAACTAAACACCTGAACATTCGTCAAAGTACTAGTCGAAAGAAAAAAAAACCCGAGACGAGGAACCGAACACGTAAAGCGCTCAACACAATAGCAGAGCAAAAGATAAGTTAAGTAGCTGACCTAGAGCCAACGGACCTACCTAGGTTTCACCTAATGGATCATCAGGACAAGTTGGCTAATTAGGCTGAAGTAAGACGGTATTATATAAGATGCTCCGCAACCACGTGACTAAAAAAAAAGAAGACACGAAGCCTAGGTAGGTCTGTTGGCTCTAGGTTAGCTACTTACTTATCGCACCTTACCATTCTGTGATATTCCTCATAACGATTAGATTGGTTGGTGGAACCCCTCTTCTCTCTGTGTCATGCGTCAGATTTTAATGGGCTGTATGGTACCAGCACTAGGCTATAACACTTGACGCAGTGTATTGAGAGTGGTGGGTTCATGCCTTTTGCAAGACTATTAAGTCAGAAGTGAACATAAACTATTTTTTCCTTAATTTGAACTCCGCTCACCAAATTCATTTGTTTTTACCTCAACGGACGGAAAAATGGCATTAAGTAGGTAAATAAGTACCTCGGAGTTGACCATTACTAAGTCGTGAGCTAAGTGTTCAAAATTTTATATAGCCTTGTACTGGACTATCCTAATCTAGTAGTAATGGCCAACCAGATTAGCTCACTAACACTTACAGCCCGCCAAGTCGTCTTTTGTTTACGTGAGTTAGGATAGTCCAGTACAAGGCTATATAAAATTTTGAACACTTAGCTCACTACTTAGTAATGGTCAACTCCGAGGTAGTTATTTACCTACTTAATGCCATTTTTCGATCATCATTGGGGATTAATATATTTGGGGCCTGTTGCCATACAAAACTAAATTTGACAAACAAACAACACCTCTAGTTAGCGAAATAGTCTGATAAATCGTTATTAAATAGTGATCCAGATTCTATAAATATATGACCTTGTGTCAGACTATAGTATCTTAATAAACAACAACGAAGTTAGTGAATCTCAAAATAAGCTATTCAGTACTAATAAAAATGTTTTTTTTATTTTATTTTAGACATTCCGTTATCACTGAGCAGACCCTGAATTTTTTGCCTATCGCGATAAACGGATGTTCCCTCAGGAAGACTTCATGCCACGAACGCCAACTAGAACTTAAGATCAACCCTCATATGAAACTCATGCATACACTCCATCGCTCAAGATGCTGGAAAAAATGATCGGTTCTTTGTACCTCTTCAGTAAATACTTGACTCTTTTTTTGCTATCCTCTACCTTTAGTCATCATCATTCTTTATTCATCGTCATCTATCGACAACCTCAATTCTCACAACACGGTCAAGCATTGCTGTACTCAGAATAGACGTAATGGACTTTTTTCGATGGCTTATACATTCGGGTACTTTTTTATTTATATACGAGACGAAATCTCAAGGAAGATTGCCAACTAAAGCTCAAAAGTTCTTTCAAACATCCCTCTACCCAACTTTACACACAAAGCTTGGATCAACCATGGCTACATTTTTCGGGCACTTTCGGAAAGTGCCACACACTTGGATCACCTCCGATAACATCAACAAATCGACCATGGTCAAATTCAGACCCGGGCTTCAAGGGTCAGAAATGGTACGTTCTAATCATTCAGCTACTCGTCCATTCTACCTTTACAAAAGTTAGATCAGACTTACCATTGAATACTACTGCTATATAAACTTGGCATGCAGATTCAAAATGTCTATGTACCCTAGCGAAGAACCCATCTGAACAATCACCATGAAAGTATTTATAGAAAAGGCAGAGAGACGCAACCTTACGGCGGTAGGAAAGTGACTGAAGTTTATCTGTCAGATCGAGACCATTAATCTTGCTGATTATTCTTTGTATTTTTTCAAGGAGCTCAAGTTAAATAGCCAGGGAACCGGATCATATGTGGCAACAATATTCTTAGCATGGATGAATAATAGACTTATAGATATTTATGATAGATTCCGGAGTGAAAAATTGTCTCGCACGACACAGTGAACCAACTTTCTTAGCAGCTGACCTAGCAATGGATTCAATGTAGTCTTCTCATTTCATGTCAGTTGAGAGCTTTAGCCGAAGAAGACGCAACGTGCCACTTTCCTTGAAGTGAGCGTATGTTCATTTTTAACTTATGCTAAATTTGTTATAACTGAGTTATACAATGTATTTAAAGTGTTTAATATTTACTAAATGCACAAACTGGATTTTTATGATTTTTTTTTTATAAGCGTTTCACCCCGAGCAAGGCATGGCACTGCCACTACTACGCAGGGGGCTACATAGAGTGGAGAAAGGATGATTAAATATAGGAAATGACAGAGGGTGGGTGATAGGCGGGTAAGGATATCGAGAATGAGGGTTGGGTAGATGAGAGTGTTCTGAGAATAATTGGGAGTTAGTGTGATAGGAGGTGTCTATTGACCCTACATTTAAACACCTGGAGATTGTAGCTATCGGGAAAGCAGACTTGTGGAAGGGAGTTCCACAGACGGGAAGCGCGAGAAAAGAAGCTGTTGGAGTAGAATTTACGGTTACATCTTATTTGTTTAACTGTAAAAGGGTGGGACATAGTTGCTAATCTAGTATCTCGTGTAAATTCGTGCTTAGGCGGTACCAGTGATCTAAGCTCATCGGAGCAGAAGCCATGAAAGTACTTGTAGAAGAGGTACAGGGAAGCCACATCACGCCGGTGAGAGAGTGGTTGCAGCCGGACTGCCAAGTCTGTATCAACCACGTTACAGATCCTCCTTTGTATTTTGTCAAAATTAAGGTTACATGCTATCACTGCTTGCTTCCAATTCTAGTTCATAGATTATATTTTAGAAAGACTTATCTTGAGCCCTATTTTTGAAACATTTCAATTTGTGATGGAATGGGAGAGGAAAAGGCTAGTAAATTTGAATGCCCCCAAAACGAAACATATCCTTTATCCACCATACAGAAACTTTCCTACCAGCAATCAGCATGAATGGCTGTCTCCTGATGAGCGGCATACTGCGCTTTCTAAGCCTCAGCCTCTCAACTGACCTGGTGGAACGACTATATCGACTCTATAGCTGCATCACCTGCTGGGACGGTTAGGTCAATGTGTCGGACCAGAAAGTTTTTCTCGTTAGAATCCATCTCTCACATTTATAAATCTAGCATTCGTCCGTGAATTAAATATTTTTGCCATATCTGGTCTGGTGTTCTTATTCATCTCGAGGTTCTCGACAAAATCCAAAAGAAGGATTTGCAATGTAGTCGATCCTGATTTGGCATCCTTACTTCAGTCACTTTCTCACCGACATTATGCGGCTTCCCTCTGTCTTTTCTACAAATATTTCCATGGCAACTGCTGTGACGAGCTTTTTTCCTTGGTGCCCCGACCACATAACTTTCCGCATGCTATAGATTGTATTGTGGGGAATTACCCACTTAATAATGGACTCTTCTTTGCCTATATTAACCAAGGATTAATTACTCTCGAGGACAGAGCCGGGGCGACAGCGACACTGGTTTCGAGTACGACTTCAGTTCAGCTCAGCCTAGTTTGTCTTTCGGTCGGTCACTTGTATTACTCTTTCTCTTTGTATCTGTTTGTATCTGTTTGTATCTCTTGTTGACGCAATATATATTCTTGACCTACCACCGTGTTGACTCATTATTTTATTGTTCCATACCGGGTCCATATCAGATTGACATCTAGGTTCAATCTTTTTACTGTTGAAGTAGATAAATGTAACCGCTTCTTCTACTCGAATAGTTTCTTTCTTTGCATTTCACCCCTGTGGAACTTTCAACTTTTTACTTGCTTCCTTGATAGCTAAATCTCCAAAAGTTTAAATGCAACGTCAATTGCCATCTTTTATTTCCCTAAATTCCGATCTCTTATCTTTTTAACATCCCCTTTACCATTTCTTTTTTTCTGTCACCCTCATTTTTACTCTATCTCTCTCTGTAATCCCCTACGCACGAGTGGCAGTTCCGCCTTGCTTGGGGGTGATATGATTAAAAAAAAAACTTCGTAACCCCTGTCAAGTATTAAAAATAACCTATGTCATCAGCATATCTTCATCTTATTATAAGTACATTAACATCGGGCGTGAAAGCTGAAACGTTATTTTCTCAGTCTAAAACCTGTTTTAAGTAAGCAACAGTAATTTTCCAATTTTTTACGATTAACTTCAATTAACTTTAATCTTATTACAACCGAAATGAAATTTCCAAATCGATGCCTCATATGTTAATTTTTTTAGAGCTCTATCCTAGGCCTGACGCTCTTTCTAATCTTCATAAATGATTTCCCAGACGTGATCAAATCCCAAGTAGGTGTCTACGCAGATGACACCACCATTTACTTCCGAATCAGTAAGAAATCCGGTGAGGCGAACAAACATAACCTCTCTGCTGATCTTGAAAAGGCCCTCCACTCGGGGGTGGACTGGGGTAAGAAGTGGCTCGTAAAATTTCAATGCTTCTAAAACGAAACTACTCATTTATCTGACAACCATCACAGGCAATCTCTTCTGCCACCCATAAGCATGAACCAAGCGAGTCTCCCTGAAAGCAATACACTGTCCCCCTTCGGCCTTACCCTATCTTCCGACCTCAAGTGGAACCATTACATTGAATCAATAGCTAAATCCACTGCTGGGAAGGTTGGGTCACTGTGTCGGAGCCAGAAAGTTTTTTTTCGCCTGAATTCATCTTGTACATATACACATCAACCATCCGACCGTGCATGGAATACTGTTGTCATATCTGGTCAGGCGCCCCTGCTGTTCATCTCAGTGTTCTCGACAGGCTCCAAAGGAGAATCTGTAATGTGGTTGGTCCCGACATGGCAGCTCGACTCCAGCAACTTTGTCACCGGCGGGATGTGGCTTCCCTCTGTCTCTTCTACAAATATTTTCATGGCTTCTCCTCTGAAGAACTGAGATCATTGGTGCCCCCTCAACAAGAATTTACTCGTGCAACCAGACTGACAACAAGGTTCCATCCTTTTACAGTTAAATCAACCAAATGCAGACAACAATTCTACTCCATCAGCTTCTTTTCTTGCACTTCCCGCCTGCGGAATTCCCTTCCATATACTTATTTTCCTGACGGCTACAACCTCCAGGAATTTTAATGCAATGTCAATTCCCATCACTTTTTCACTTGACTCCAGCCCTTTCCACATCACCCCGTGTATCTTGTTCTTTTCCTTTCTCTCTACCTGTTTTCACTCCTGTGTTCACATCCTTTTCTTGCCCTTTCTCTGTCCTCCCCGTAGCTGATTCTTCTTCCTCCTCCCTCTCCTCTTGCCTAAAACTTTAACTATCTTATGTAGCCCCCTGTACATCAGTGGCGGTACCACCTTGCTTGGGGTGAAATGATTAAAAAAATAAATAAATAAACAGGTAATTGCAATAATTTGTAATGTTTTCGTAGTGGCCGCGTTAAGAGAACAAATATGTGAATTATACTATTTTATGTGGAAATATTTTGGACTTATATCTGCAAAATATGAAATGTGTATCTAGCGTGGATGTTGATATTAACAAAAACAATGTTTTGTGCGTTACAAGGTAGCGAACAATGGGTCATATATTTAAATTAGCAACAAAAACAATTCTATGAATACGGATAACACCGGGGGTGCCTAGTGTAGAAAGTTAATTAGAAATCTTGTCTTTCCGAATCATTAGTTCGTGTAGTGTACAGGATCTTCTAGGAATGTCCAACTTTCATGGTGTTGGGACGCCCGCGCCTATTCGGCTATAATGGACTATTCCATTACTATGTAAAGTAATGGTGGCATCTACGTGACAGAGTGTGCCGAGCAGCCGTGCTCTACTGCGACGCTGTCAGCTCTCTGCCCTCGGGTGGAGGGCGCTCTCTGCTTCCGAGCAGAGAGCTGTAACTCAGTCGTGGTTCCGCCGAAGGGTGGAGGCACGACTGGGCAAAAATAGTCAGACATTTTTTGGCCGTGCCATATAGCCCGGAAATCCCAGTTATAACTGACCATGTGTCACATGTTGCCTTTACTGGGAGGGACAACTAAATATAGAGTGTGCCGAGCAGCCGATCGACAAGTCAGTCGTAGACTTCCGGTGACGACCCGGAAGTACCCATTGCTCATACTACGTCTTACGACGGTTGAGACGATTAACCTTTATTCTTGTATTGGATACTAATAACCTTTGTAAATACTATTTTCACGGAATACAACAATTAACCTATTCCTGTTGTTGAGTTATTTATTCTTACTCACGACATAACACATGGTCCAGTGTCACAATTTAGATGAAGGCACAAAATAAATATCATAGTGCAGTATTCCTTATCGCATAAATTTATGATTTATTTTATAACTTCGCTTTTGCATAATGTATTCTACTCGGCTAATGTTTATTCGCCACTGACTGTTGGAACTTTGCATATTTCTTAATTCGATTCTATCTTCAATGAAAATGTTTCTTCGCTTTCCGCAGCGTTCCGTGGACAAAATCAATAACTCGATTTGATATGGATCTGTATATGACAATGGACTTCCCAATAATCCACATCATTATTCGTGTTCATATTGCCGTTGCTGATAATATTATATTAATAACCTCTTCGCAAATTCATTTCCAGTGTCTAGTATCACATGCCACAACCCGTCCCCGTGGAAAGATGTGTATAAATTCACATTACGAAATTTTTGGTTAGAATCAGTTGGGTTCAATCTTCTGGGTGTTTCAGAAAATTTCTGGATGAAACCGCACCATTTTCAGAAGTACAAAAACCCTGGTATTTTCGCTATCTCAGTGCGCCTTAGGATTTCCGTATCACACTTTCCATCCTCGTTAATTTTTTCCAAATGCCTTGGCTGGCAACCAGTCTACCGCAGAAAGTAATGGCAACCTACTGTGGGAAAATCTTCTGCCCAGTCAGTCATGTCTCTTCGCCTAAGCGAGTATCACGTATGACACTTAACTGAAAAAGGAAAGAGGGGTTGGAGAACTTGATGCTCATGGGACGGATAGAGGGGAAGAGGAACAAGGAAAAGCAGCGCACGACATACCTGATGGACTTGTGCAAAAGTATAATATTAAGAAACACAAAAAAACATTGTTAGAAGCAAAGAAATGAGTACTTTAATATGTAATATCAATCCTACTATATGACAGTGAATGCTGGAACATCTCGTTATAGATGAAGAAGAAACTTCAAGCAAAAGAAATGTGGTTCTACAGAAAAACGCTGAGAATAACATGGACTAAAAATAAAGGCAAAGTTATAGAGGTAGTAGCAGCAAAAGGGAGACTTTAAACTTAACAGCAGAACGATACAGTTTAAATTTCTGGGGAGCATAACGAGGATAGAGGATTTGGAAAATTTGATACTCACAGGAAAGATTGAAGGTAAGAGAGACAGAGAAAAACAATGCATGACATATCTGGCGAGTTTGCATGAATGGATGGCGGATCAGGTTTTGGACAGGGAAGTGTAAAGAGCCATGATCACTAACGTATTGAATGGAGAAGCTATATAGAAGATGATAATTCTATTTTCGATTGACAGTTGAAAGTTTTCTTATTTCCTAATTCGCTTCTATTTTTAATGAATTTGTTTCTTCGCTCCCAAGAAATAGCAAAGTTCAATGAAAAATCAATACCTTGAATGAATATGGATCAGTTTATGGTAACTGACTTCATTAGAATCATTAATATCATTATTCAAGTTAACATTTCTCTTGCTATTAATGTTGTATCAGTTGCTTCTGTCTTCACAAAGGTTAATATCGTATTTTATGAGTGGCACACTTCTTTGATTTTATGGATTCGGTTTTTTTATAGCTTATGTAAAAACAGAATTTTTTTTTTAATTTTAAGAATCTTTCTTATTTAATGGTTAGATAACAATTGATTAACGATGATTTGGGATCCCATCATACTTTTGGGATATCGACCCTCAAATTTGCGCTACAAGCAGCTTCTACATATAATTGTTTTTGTATACAGCATATCAACCATATTGGGTTATTTGATATCGAAAGCTAACTATTTTGTACGCAATATTGAAATTTATTTTTTGGAGATGATAATGGTGTTAGAGATACAAATTTTACTAATTAAACCATTGCATGGATGAGCAAAGGTGGAGTCATACCTTTCCCAAGTGTATTTGAACGTAAGTGAATATAACCCAACTGGAATTAAAACTCGGCTCTTCAATGAATAATTACAAGCCATTGTCCATTACACCACCAGCACATCCAATCTTCCAGCACGTGGTATTTCCAAGCGGTCAGCCATCTAACACCAGGATTGACACTGTTGAACTCCAGTAATCGTACAGGAAACGATCTTCCAGCATGATGTGGTCATAAGCAAATCTTCTATGTGCCATGTCTATTCAGTAGGTTGGCGATCATGACTCTTCACAATTTATTGTCTTTTGTAGCTCTGATATATCCCGAAAAGGAATACAGTATAAAATGATCAGTTGAAGAATGGAACTTCACACCAGGAATAACAAATACAGATTTATTGTACTAAGGTACAATTAACGATAATACACAGATAGGCAAGCCACGGGTTGAAGCGGAATCAACTATTGAATAGTGAATGCCTTCGCCTAAGACTTTTGTATTTACTAGCCTTCCCACGCAAGGCCAGATGTGGCACATGGTCATTTTATAGTGGGTATTCCCGACCATATAGCCGGGCCAAAAAATGTCTGTCTATTTTTCTCCATTCGTGGTTCTACACTTCGGCGGAACCACGACTGGGTTTGTGCTCTCTGCTCGGAAGCAGAGAGCGCCCTCAACCCGAAGGCAGAGACCTGACAGTGTTATAGAGCAGTCATCCTAAGACGGTTGCTTCGGTATTTACCAGCCTTCCCACGCAAGGCTAAATATGACACATGGTCATTTTATAGTGGGTATTCCCGGCCATATAGCCGGGCCAAAAAATGTCTATTTTTCCCCAGTCGTGGTTCTACCCTTCGGCGAAACCACGACTGGGTTTGTGCTCTCTGCTCGGAAGCAGAGAGTGCCCTCCACCCGAAGGCAGAGGGCTGACAGTGTCATAGAGCAGTCAGGCTAATGCCTAAGACCTTTTTGTATTTACTAGCCTTCCCACGCAAGGCCAGATGTGACACATGGTCATTTTATAGTGGGTATTCCCGGGCATATAGCCGGACCAAAAAATCTCTGTCTATTTTTCCCTAGTCGTGGTTCTACCCTTCGGCGGAACCACGACAGTGTTTGTGCTCTCTGCTCGGAAGCAGAGAGCGCCCTCTACCCGAAGGCAGAGAGCCGACAGTGTCATAGATCAGTCAGGCGAATGCCGAAGACCTTTTCCATTCGTACCGCTCGTTACCGTCTTTTATAAAGTAGAGCATTCTATTCTCGAGGGATGGCAGGATGTTCCATTATAACAATAATATACATTGAGCTCTCTATTTCTAATTGATAGAAGAGACACAGGGAAGCCACGTCACGCCGGTGAAGGTGCAATTAACAATAATATTCATATAGGCAAGCCACGGATTGAAGTGGAATCATCTATCGAAGAGTGAATGCCTTCGCCTAAGACCTTTCCCATCGTCGTACCGCTCGTTACCGTCTTTTATAAAGTAGAGCATTCTATTCTCGGGGATGGCAGGATGTCCCACTATAACAAGCTTTTAATAACTTTTGTCTTTTTTTTGTCTGCCCTGAACCATGTTTTGTCATCTATTACAATACAAGTTAACTAGGTAGGTTATGAATTCCCTTGTCCATATTGCATTTATTATGTTCTTTGTTTATCAAACTTTCTAAGCTCTCTTTCCCAATGAAATGCATTAGAAATTACAACTGCCTCCTTCTGATGCTAAGTATAAGTGTCCATTTTATGTTTATCTTCTGTAAAACTTCATCGTTGCTCACATATTCGGTTCATGTTATTATCAGTATCCTTCTGTAGAATCAAATTTCAGTTGTTTCATATCTTTTCTTCATGGGTAAAAGAGGTTGTCTAGAATTCACTGCCACATAGGAGGACTTATATTACATTACAGTTCAGTATTCTTTAGTTTGTTTCTTACGAAACTTCCTCGTTTCTTAATAATTTCCTTAGCTTTTGGAAGAAATCTACCCACTGTTAACGTAATAAAATAAAATCTACCCACTGTTAACGTAATAAAATAAAATCTAACCAATGTTAACGTAATAAAATAAAATCTACCCAATGTTAACGTAATAAAATAAAATCTACCCAATGTTAACGTAATAAAATAAAATCTACCCAATGTTAACGTAATAAAATCAAATCTAACCAATGTTAACGTAATAAAATAAAATCTACCCAATGTTAACGTAATAAAATAAAATCTAACCACTGTTAACGTAATAAAATAAAATCTACCCAATGTTAACGTAATAAAATAAAATCTAACCAATGTTAACGTAATAAAATAAAATCTACCCAATGTTAACGTAATAAAATAAAATCTACCCAATGTTAACGTAATAAAATAAAATCTACCCAATGTTAACGTAATAAAATAAAATCTACCCACTGTTAACGTAATAAAATTGGATTTAAACATTTTCTGATATTTCTGTTAATAATCTTTTTATTTGTTTTAATTACAGTTCGCATGTGAGTGGCTTAGCCTCATAGCTGTGATGGCTGAATCAAGCTATTTCCAGCTATGTATAAGGATTTTTAAGCAGGTATAGATATTGGCTGTTCTTCTCCAATACAAATGTGATACTCAGTTTCTTTTCTCGGTTACAGAATATTTTTTACAACGTTGGATGGACCTAGAGAAAGAAAGAGAGGACGAATAAAAACATGATCAATTGTCAAGCAGGTAAACAGAATGAATTATAGTGGGTTGCTTATCTATTCTTTTTCCGTTGTAGTGGGAGTCCGTTCTAGGGAAGGGTAGTTGTATATTGTTGCAGGTTAACGGAATTTGGCCTTGTGGTAGATAGCCCAGTATAAATAACATTTTTATATATACACATATCAATTAATGTTTTTACAATTAAAGTAATACTGGAATATAGGTCCAACATAGGTTAAAATGTTCATGGCGAATAATAAGCTGAAAGAGTTTTAAGGCTTGGGAATGTGGGGAGGGTGTAAATAAGGAATATCTTTGATATAGTCGCTCCTTAGGTCAGTAAGTAGTTTTGAGACAGGGGAGAAGGAAAGAGGCAAGCGTAGTAGCCACTTGACTTAAGTAAAGGAGATATTGATTTCACTCTTCTTCTCGAGGTCTACCTGCTGGGGTATGTCTGTATCCGCTTTGTATATCTGCTTTTTGGATCACAGCAGCTCGTTTGGGATTTCACACTTGTATTTGATTCTGGGCTTCCCATTGGCTGATAAATAAAATTCGCGTAGGCTCGCGAAATGGAAATTTAATATTTGATTAATTTTTATTTTTCAACCGGAACATCTGCGCGAACCCGGATGTGCAACGACGACTTTTGATAATTTGCCTTTTTGTCATGAGAGAGCAAACATCCGGTCCATCGCTTTTGCTCGGTCGGTATCACCACGGAATCATCCCGATTCGATTTCTTATGTAAACTTTGCCTCCATCTTTTGGTTGATGCGATTTCAGTTTTAAAATTCTGTTTTTCATGTCCCGTCACCAATTGTACAGGACTTTCATACTTGGAAAATTAGCTCAGTTTAGTCTTCTTACCTCTAAGTTTAGCAGAGTAAATATAAGGAAGTTATCGTATTTCGTCTTCAGGTAAGACACGACGGTATAAATGAAGCAAACGTGGTTCCTTGAGATCCGTTTTGTAGGCAGCATCTCCACATTGCTTTTAACGAAATATTCAGAAAAACTCCACAACACTTGCAGAAATGGAGTATTTTTAAGTATTCACCAAAAAGACATTGTGCCACACTTCATCTCTGTGGAAAGATAAATTTAAGTTCCCAATTTTTGGTTACAATCAGTGGTGTTTCATTTTCAGTTTTTTTCAGAAAATTTCTAAATGAAACCGCATCATTTTCAGAAAAACAAAAACCCTGAAGAGTGAAGACGTTGCAACAACGCTTTTACAAAACTTCAAAGTCAGCATGATTGAAATAACACTGCTCAGCTAAGTGAGAAACTTATCCTCGCTAAATCTGTCTGTCTAACTGTCTGCATCTCTCTCTCTCTCTCTCTCTCTATATATATATATATATATATATATATATATATATATATATTACGCTCTCACACCCTGATTGAGCACTCTGGAAGAATGGTAGATTTTGAAAAACAGTAGCTACTCTGGCATGTACGCATCGCTCATTCACTAATGAAGTAGACCACTCTGGCTATTGGGCGGGTATAATGACAATATACACGCTAAAAAGTCTGCCTTCTTCTACCGAACGCCCATAGCCCAGAGGTAGAATCGCCGACTGACGCCAAGTCGGTTGGGTTTCAATCCTGGGTTAAAAGCAATCGGAGTCTAACCGTACTGATGAGCTGTGATACAGCGAAACAGCTCTATCTGCGGATGACTATATATATTGGTTTGTGTAGATGAGTGGCGGATCAGGAAGAGGGAGGGATGCCAAATAGTCAAACGTTGCATAGATGTAGAAGGGTAATGGAAGTTGTAGAGAGCCATGATCAATCTTGTTCTGAAGCGACAGAACATGTAAGCGATGATAAACGAGTATGACAGTAAAGCATAACAATAGATAAATCCTTAATTGACGCAAAGGTAAAATTAAAACTATAGTTTTTAATAGAATAAACTATCAACATCATTAATTCACAATATCACCACCACCACATCCACCATAAACAACGACAGTAATAATAATAATAATGTTTTCTTTCTGGAATCTGTCTTTTATATCTATAAGTCTACCATGCTTAGAATATTACTGCAACATATGGTCAGGTGCCCCTGCTATATACCTTGAGTTCCTGGATAAGATCAAAAGAAGAATCAGCAATATTATTAGTCCTGATCTGGCGGCTCGGCTTTAGTCACTTACCCGCTTGGATCTCTGCGTCTTTTCTGTGAATATTTTCGTGATAATTTTTTGAGCTCTTTGCTTTGGTATCTAAACTTTATAAATTTGCGGTGCAGTGGATATCGACAAATCGAGGAGCCAAGTTCGAATTCCAGTTGAATTCATTGCATCCACTTACGCACAAATACCTTTTGGGAAAGGTATTAATCCGTCTCTTCCCTCCAGTTATGGGTTAAATAGAAGGACAGATTGGGTTCTAAAACTTTGGCTGGCAACCAGTCTACCGCAGAATGTAATGGCAACCTACTGCGGAATAATCTTCTACCTAGTCAGTCATGTCTCTTTAAAGACATGATCGCCCAAGCGTGTATCACGCTGACTAGACTGGTATCGAGATATTATCAATTCATAGTTAAGCTGACTATATGTAGCCGAAAGTTCTATGCAAACACTTTTTTCCTCGCACTTCTCGCTTGAGAAACTCACTTCTGGTTCTATTTTTTGAGCCAAATTTTATCTGCAAAAATGTAACTGTAATATCAATCGCTATCTACTGACCACCTGATTACTCTTTTCTCTTTGTGTTCATTATTAATGTTTCTGCTCCTAATTCTTTCACACCTTGTAATCCCTTGTGTTTTAGTGACTTTACTATTCTGCTTGGATGATACTGGTAATATATATATATATATATATATATATATATATATATTATTATTATTATTATTATTATTATTATTATATATATATATATATATATATATATATATATATATATATATATTAATTCAGATACTTTAATCCAAGTGAAAAAAGCAGGAAGGTAAATTCCAAAAACCCGATCCCAATTAATATTAAAAATTTTATTTTAATATTAAAAAATGATACAGGAAGAGAGCTCCATGTAATAAAATATTACAGAGCAAATATATATATATATATATATATATATAAATATATATATAAACACATATATATATATAATATATATATAATATATATATATATATATATATATATATATATATATATATATATATATATATATATATATATAATTCCATTGCGGACTGCAGAAACCTTATTTGTATGAGCTCTTGTACGAATCTCATGATCCCGAATGAGAGTGACAGTAAATATGAGATGTGTATGTTAAGGTTGTGCCTTTAATAGTAGAAACACTAGTCAGGGTGCCAAAAAGAAATATTGATAAGTAGAAATTACTTCATTATTTCCAGTAATAATAATTAAAAAAAATGTCTCGAACAAAGATCGTAGCTCTATGAATAATATTAGCAAGAATAATATTAGAAAAATATGAGGATCTTGCTGACAAATATATGGATAATGAATGTTACAGTTGTACCTACAATAGCAGGCGCACTTGGAGCACTTGAATCGAGATTGGATGAATTATAAAGCATAGACACCTCGAGGTGATGTAATGGTTAGCAATCTTGCCTCGCTACTATAATTACAATTGAGTAGTGAGTTCGATCCTTACTGGGTGTCCCTTATTTTCGGCCTTGTGCAACAGCTAAGCTGCGCTTAGAAAATCACCAGTCTCGACCTTGGCGCTGCAGAGGTCTAGAAATGCGTTGCTGATTGAAGAAGATTTGTTGTCACTCAAACTTCATTTATGACCCATAGATCTTCATTGATGTCTCCCAAGCCACAAATGTAGGAACTTATAATAATAATGATGATGATGATGATGATGATGAATATGATAATATCTCTAACAGCAGTTTCAACTCTGTAAATGATATTATCAACGACAGCATTAATAATAATAATAATAATAATAATAATGATATTGGATTGCGCAAGAGATATGAAAAATAAACCAGAACAGACATGGTCTGAAATTACAGAAGATGATGTTAAATTTTCACTAAAAAAAGGACACAATTGGAAATTCCCAGATATAGATAAAATTCCTAACTTTTGGCTATATTATTTAAATACAGCACATAAAAAACTAGCCAAAGAACTTCAAGAAATGGTTGACGATCCCACTAAAATTCCTGCATGGATGACCAAAGGAATTACATTTCTTCTACCCTAGAATGGTGAAACAAACAACCTGAAAAACTACAGACCAATTACATGTCTTCCGACAACATATAAACTACTAACATCTATTTTAACAAAACAGACATATTTATTCTTAGAAAGAAATGACATGATACCGCTTGAACAAAAAGGGTGCAAACGTGGCTGTTATGGATGTAAAGACCAATTGCTAATTAACAAAATGATCCTGGAAAACTGCTACAGTACAAAGAAAAATGTTAGTACTGCCTGGATAGATTATCGAAAGGCATTCGATAGTGTGCCACAATCCTGGATTTCGAAGACTTTAAATATATACAAGATATCGCCCGTCATCATCAATTTCATCAAACAGTACATGTCTATATGGAAAACAACCCTTTACCTCAATCATGAAATAAACATCAAAAGAGGTATATTTCAAGGTGATTCTTTATCTCCCTTACTATTCTGCATATCATTAATAGCACTAACCAGTCAACTTAATAAGACAGAATGTGGTTATAAAATAGGCCAAAAGAAAATAAGCCATCTATTTTACATGGATGACTTAAAGTTATATGCTAAGAATGATAATGAGCTGGAAGGTCTTCTGCAAACTGTAAAATGCTTCAGCGAAGACATTGGAATGAAATTTAATTTGAATAAATGTGCTAAAGCTACAGTTTTACGTGGATCAATACAAGAAACATCCTCAATTAGCTTAGACCCTGCTGTAACAATAAAAGAATTGAAACCAGAAGAAGCTTATCAATACCTAGGTGTAAATGAGAGCGAAAACATTCACCATAAAAAATGAAAGAAATAGTGCGTAAAGAGTACTATAGAAGGCTACGAATGATATTAAAAACTGAATTGAATTCTCAGAACAGAGTCATGGCCATTAATAACCTTGCAATCCCAGTTGTCCAATATAGCTTTAACATCTTAAACTGGACTCTAAACGACATCAGGCGAATGGATGCTAAAACAAGAAAGCTTCTTTCTAAGCATAAGATGCATCATCCAAAGGCTGATGTAGACCGTCTATACATACCCCGTAAAGAAGGTGGAAGAGGTCTTATTCAGCTGGAATTGTCATACAAGACAACAACTATTGGCTTACTAACATACATAGAAACAACAAAGGATTGGATGATACAATTAGTAAGGCAACATGAAGAAAGAAAGAAAAAATATTCAATAATAAAAGAAGGCAGTAAATACAAACAAGATTTACAGTTAGTAGATTCTGTAGAAAAGCAAAACAGAAGCCAAGAACCAACTATTGCGGCAAAAAATATGAAAATGAAAGCCAAAGATAAAGCTCTTGAACAGATGAAACAGCGCTGGCAAGACAAACCTCTGCATGGCCAATATCCAGAACGTGCCAATAAATCCAATGTTGACAAAGTTAATACTCATCGATGGTTACGTGCATCTGGATTAAAGTCTGAAACTGAAGGCTTTATTCTTGCAGCACAAGACCAAAGTCTTTTCACTAGAAACTTTCAGGCAAATATTATGCATAATAATATGGATCCAAAATGCAGGTTTTGTGATAAACACCAAGAAACAATAGACCACCTAATCTCAGGCTGTTCTGTGCTTGCCCCAAATGAATATAAAAATCGCCACGATAGAGTTGGGCAATATTTACATTGGGCAATGTGCAAACATTATGGAAAAGCTGTAAACAAACATTGGTATGAACATCACCCAGCACCGGTTACAGAAATAGAAGATGTAACCATTCTATGGGATTACACCATCTACACAGACAGAAAAATTGAAGCAAACAGGCCAGACATTATTGTTAAAAACCAGAAGGAGAAAACTTGTCTATTAATTGATATGGCTTGTCCAGCGGATTGTAACATAGCAATCAAGGAATTTGAAAAACTGTCAAAATATAAAGACCTAGAAATTGAAATAGAAAAAAAATGTGGAAATTGAAAACAAGAGTTGTGCCAGTGATAGTAGGTGCACTTGGAATGATAAAAAATGGAACAAAACAACACATTGAAAGAATCCCTGGAAACCCCAGCTTAAGAGATATACAAAAAATTGTCTTATTAAGTACAGCCCACACACTAAGGAAAACTTTATCTATGTAATGCTAGGGATGATAGGGAAGATAGAAAAACATGAAATGGAGCCATAACAACACGCCACTACCTGCCTTAGGTCTCCCCACAGACTTGGTTGGTAGTGAGACCAAAACAGAAATCGAAATATGATGAAAAATGACATAATAATAATAATCTCATCTCTGAAACGGTATAACCATTATCCTTTCCAATAGTATTAACAGCATTATCATTTTTCTTGCGATCGTAGTTGTTTGTGCTTCTTTTCAAGAAACATTTTGTAGTTATAATATCTTTCTTTTAAGTTTTTTTTCCTATGTAATGTTTCAGTCTGTATTTATATTATAATTTACTACAGCTTTGTATATTATGTCATTACTTAAACATTTTGTTAAGTGGTAAATTTTCTTAGTTTCTGCACTTACATTTTATGGTGTTATTTTACTTGATGTTATTGCTGTTGATTTTTATTGGTTTTGTTGAACACTTTCTATTGTGCCTAGTTATTATTTTCTCATTGCAGCTGTGACTAATTTTGATTGTATTTTTACTGATAATTTATTTTTGTTAGGAAAGTGCTTTTCAATTATTATGAAGAAGAATGTTTTCCATATATATATATATATATATATATATATATATATATATATATATATATATATATATATTATGAGTAGTTACGCTCGCTTATCATCTAGTTCACACTAGAATTTGGTTTCCGGTTTCTTGTAAAGATTTTTAAATTCTCATTCACTCTCAGTAGCCCCTTGCATCTTAGTGGCATTATCACCTTGCTTGAGATAAATTGGTTAAAACACACACACACACACACATATATATATACATATATATATATATATATATATATATATATATATATATATATATATACACAGGTTTCATTAAAAATGACAGACAATGTATTATTAAGTTTTTTGTATACATAAGACTCTATATGCATAAACTTTAAACATGCTTATTCACAAGTAAAACAAAATTAATTCTTGATAATGATTAAAAGTATAGCCAAAAGCGCTCGAAAGTACAAAAACCTTTTGGCAATTCTTATATAATTTGAGTTCCGAAAAAAATGTTATACGAACACATAAAAATTATATAGAAAAACATATAAAAACTGATAATACCATGTCTGTCATTTTTAATGAAACCTGTATAAAAGAGAGATTGTTACCCAAATACGTAATATACATATATATATCAGAACAATTTTAGGCAAAGTGAAAAAGATTTTTGTGTAACACGCGTTTTGTGTTCCAAATGGACTTCAGCATTCCAACACCATAGACATTTCCTGTCGTTCAAAAACTGAAACTGAGGTTCTTGTTTATGTATCTCCCCTTCTTCCTACGCATTACTTTAGTCCGATATGTGTGTGCGTGCCTGTGTAGGGGAGTGTGACGATGGTACTGACGCTGTTGGTACAGTTCTAAATTTTTTCTATTATTAGTTGTATTTCATCAGCACAAACTGCGACTACCATATAGAGGAGCGATTTCTTTCTTTCACACTTTCTTCTTGACAATGAACGCAAGTGCAGTGCTGATAGGACAACATATTCGCTCCTTCTTTGCTACAGCAACTTGGCTCTCATGTGTACAAATTGACAGAACAGCCTCCTTTCAGCTATCATAAAAACAATTTTCACTAGTTTGCTAGCTTATCAGAAAGAGAAAGAAAGGAGAGAGAAAAAGAGAGAACGAGAGAGAAGTGGAGATAGAAGGGGAAGGAGAAAGAGAGAGAAAGAGAATAAGTGCGAGAAGTGAAAGAGAGAGAATAAGAGCGAGAAAGAGAAAGAGAGAGGAATAGAGAGAGAAGGAAATGGAGAAAGAGAGGGAAGGTGAGAGAGAGAGAAAGAGAGAAAAGGAAAGAGAGAAAGAGAGAGTCTGTGTGCTGAAAATAAATTTGGACAGCTTGACGATATTCAATAGCAATAACAATGCCAAAAATTATTTTCAACGGTGAAAAAATTTACATATGATTATTACTAACTTCGCATTAATTAAAATAAAGATGTATAAAAAAAAAACGTTTTCGTTTTTTTAGCAAAGATGCCCAATCAGTGCGATATACCACTTTCCGAGAAGTCCGATACAAATTTAATTTCAAATACTAGAAAATTAATAGTCTGACGAACAAGGCTATATTAAAATAGGTAGTTTCTGTTTGTGTCCGTTCCACGATCACACTCAAAAGACAAAACCTTTTGTCTTTACTTTTTAATGAAGAGTTACAAGCCATCCAATTGTGTAATAGGTTGACCTCAGGTATCAATCAAGGTCAACAGTAATAATTAAAGAGTACGTCATACAATTTCTATCATAATTTCATATAGACTCACGGGACATCCGTCTGTGATAGAGGCAATGTGCGATTCATATTGAAGGTCATTCAAAGTCATTAAGGCGCACAGAATTCAATTTCTAACCGAATGAAGCAACTTCAAGCTAAATGGACTGAGATACTGAATTGGCTATGAAATACAAAACTGGTTTTGACCACACAATTGGTAGGGAGAAAGTGGTCAGATTCGGTTTCCTACTTTCCCTAAGATCAATTGAGCGGGAATTAGTTGCTGGACTCTATGATCTGTATTGTATTCAACCAATCATGTTCTGAGATAGAAATATGTACGTCGAAGTATAAAAGAAAATAGATTGTACTGTGCTTTTTTTTTAACAAACAAAAAAAAAAAAATTTAATGATCTAAAAAGATTTTTTGTTTTGTTTGTTAAAATTTGAACGACTTATCAAAATCTTTCTGACAAAAATTCTAAATTTTTACGAATAACTTTTTTGTTTGGCTGTTTTAAATATAAAAAATAATTTGCCTATACTTCTGAGATGAGGTAGTGTTGTGGATTTTCGTCGTCAATTTGTTGTGGAGTGGTGGCGAAACTTCGTCGCAGAGTGTAGTGACCGGTTTGGGAAGTAAGACACGGAACACAAGTGGTAGGTTTAAAACAGTGTATTAGTATAACAAGAAATACAAAGGCAGTGTTAATAATAAGTAATATAGAAATAAGTAAGTCCGAAGGTATTATTACGCTGCCTGACTAGTAGCTGTCGTTAACTCTCTAGAAGTCACGCAAGTAATTAATATATAGGAATAGGAAGAGTTCATTCTTCGTAGGAGGGCACCATAACAGCTAGTATTTACATTGTCCCGACTATTGTTCTCATCTTTATTGCCATGTTTACGACGTTTCGGCCGTTAGACGTGACGGCTTTCTTAAGATGCCACAAATTTCAAGCCGAACCCTTTATTACGATTACTGGGGTATATAATTCTCATTTCATTTGTGATGCCACTTTTGGCAGCCATGTAGTTATCTCTCTTTCACTTTACTCTCTAAGAGCACATGGCCCAGTGGATATAGTTAGTTCCAGTGATTTGACCCAAAGAGTTGTGAGTTCAATACTAGGCTACAGTAGTAGTGAACAAATAATTTTTTTTTAATCGTATCACCCCGAGCAAGGCGGTAACGCCACTTATGTGCAGGGGGCTCGTAATAGTGAAAAGATTCGAAAAGATAAAGCCGGAAACCACATCTTAAACAGGGAACAAGGGATGAGCCTCTTAACCTGTTCAACAGACGTGGGTGGCGTATGAACCGAGCGATAGATAGATCTATCTACTCCAATTAATTTAGATAGTTATAATTTAGATAGTAATATGAGGACAATTGTCCAAACAATGTAAATAGTATCAGCAATTAACTGTCTAAAAACGGAAATTTTCTCTATTCACTATTGGCAGTGGATATGTTTAAGTCAAACATTTCTAAAGATATTCACAAGACGCCTGGTTTCTTCAAAGCTCTTTAGCGGCTTGCTATTCCCCTACCCAAGCTTCAACTAACAGTTGAAAGTAAAAAAAATGAACACAACAATAATGGAAGTTGAAGAAATGAACACAAAGTGGTTGCAACAGATTTCGTTGTTGATTCATTTTACAAGTCAAGAGACACTGTTCTGAATATTTCCCCGTTTGTTAACAATACAGCCGAATTTTGTATTTAGCTGCCTACATTTCAACAGAAATTTGGGGCCCCATCTTACTTTTGGGATACGGGCCCTCAAATTTGTGCACCAAAATTTACCTAGCTACAAACAGCCTCTCCTTCATATAAATAATCGATTGCAGGTTGGTTGTTTTTTTATAACGGTATATCAACCATTATGGGTTAAATAAAATTTTCCCTCCTTTTACAAGTCAAGAGACACTGTTCTGAATATTTCCCCGTTTGTTAACAATACAGCCGAATTTTGTATTTAGCTGCCTACATTTCAACAGAAATTTGGGGCCCTATCATACTTTTGGGATATGGGCCCTCAAATTTGTGCACCAAAACTTACCTAGCTACAAACAGCCCCTCCTATGTATAAGTAATCGATTCCAGTTTGTTTGTTTTTGTATAACGGTATATCAGCGATTATGGGTTAATTAATGGTGAAAAGTAACTATTTTGTACGCAATTTTTAAAATTATTTTTGGTGATAATAATAGTGTTAATAATACAAGTCTTACTAATTAGCCCATAGCTGAAGAAGGAAGGGATGGACTCATTCCTTTCCCAAGGATATTTGCGCTTAAGAGAATATAACGAACTGATCAGGAATTGGAACTCGGCTCTCCCATCATTAGCCATTGCACCATCCGCACATCCAACAGACCGATCTAGGAACTGACCGATCTCGTCGTTGCTTAACTTTGATGAGCGTGCAAAAATAGGTGTTTCGACGTGATGTGGCTGTAAGCCTATTTGTAATGGAGGCGACTATCTTAATTAGTATTGCCAAAAAGGAGAATAAATTAATTACGACAATCGCATAAATCAAACAGATTTCTTTGAATTTAAACGAATTCAGTTCCAAGTGAAGGACTGATTTGCGCGAGGTCAACATTTTACCTCCCTTTTCTAGCCTCAATATTTCCCTCGTCTTTTTCTAGGTGATTCTAAGGATTAGCCCAGAAAAAAAAAAGATTCTTATTCGGGTTAATAGTAGAATGCTTTGGGCTCTTTAACCCAGGCAATGTCGTCGTTGTAGGCTAAGTGTCGATGAGATCGGGTACCACACGTTGCCGTAATCAGACAGGAGTCAGACGCTTAGCCGACCACCACTCGCAGCCGTGATCGGACGCTCTAACTTTGGTTGGCTACCATTCTAAGAGAAGGAACACTCTGAATTCAAAATCGATTGGATGTGGGGATTGCAACTATACCTGAAATTACAGTAGCAGCAACTATCGCAGTGAGAACGTGGCACTCTATTATATATAGAATTGGCACATAAATCTAATAGGATAAATGCCACAATAAATTACTTGATGCAGGCTTGCAATATAATCGATCCTGACTTGCCATCTTGACTTCCGTCACTTTCTCAATAATGAGACGTAGCTTCTCGTTGTCTTTTTCCAGAAATATTTTCATGGCAACTTTTTTCCTGTTACCCCGACCACTTTAATTTAAGCGTTCTACTAGATTGGCATCTAGGTCCCACTCTTTAACCGCTGAAATAGTTAAATGTAAAATAACTTCTACTCAAACAGTTTCTTTTCTTGCACTTCCAACCCTTTTACTTGTTTCCCTGATAACTACAATCTCCAAAAATGTAAATGCAACGTCAACTGCCATTTTCTATTTTCTTGAATTCCATTCATCTTTTATCCTTTCTTCAATACCCCTGTACTCATTTTTACTTTCACTATAACCTCCTTGCGTATTAGTGGCGATCCGCGTTCCTTGGGGTGAAATGACAAAAAAAAAAAAAAAAAAAAAATGTTCAATTTACAAAAAGGTCTGGTTTGAACTGGAGTAAAAAAACAAGCCCCAGTTTGCAGTAACTGGTGTTAACTAGTATTCAAGCACTGACCAAGCCCAACGTTGCTTAACTTTGGTGATCATGCGAGAATCAATGTTTCGACGTGATGTGGCCGTAAGTCTATGTGTAATGGAGGCGACTATCTTAATTAGTATTGCTAAAAAGAAGAATTAATTAATTACGACGATCCCATAATCCAAACAGACAGTTGTTTTATTGGGGGATGCGGGGGTTCGTATCCCTTTGCGGAAATGCTGTCGATGTATTCCAAGTCCTGCTGACAGGTCAAAGAAACTTTTGGGTGTTGCTCACAAAGTGCTGCAAGTGTCTGTACTACATTCTGTGCAAGCTTGCTGTTCTCATTTTCTGAAATTTGGGTGTCACGCTTTGTATTCTTCGAATCGTGAACTAGATGCTCTTATAGCCTGTGTTATTTTTTTCTTTAACCAAATGTTGTTTTACAATTTTTTAATTTTCTCTACACACTATTTTGTTTTACAGAACCTAGAACAAGAGTTTTACTTAGCAAGCAAACAATTACATTGACACAAGTTGATACGAATGCAACAACATTATTGTTGTCAGTGGTATTATTACTAGTAGTTGTAGAGGTTGTATTGGTAGAAATACTAGTGGCGCATGTGATATTGGTACTGACCTTGGTTGGAGTCACGTTTCAGTCTTATGAATGGTGCTTGTGATAGCGACGCTATTAATTATATTTTAATGATGACAGATATTTTAGTCAAAATAAAGGAGGTTGGGATGTTGTGATGTGGCGGGAAATGAAGTTGCAACTAAAATATTGACAAATATTTTATAAATCTGTTTACCAGTTAACTTGTTTACCAGTACAACGCTCCGGCCTTTTAATCTTCGCAAAGAATTAGCGGGCTTAAATATGCAAATAGACTAAGGCTGTTTATATGAGCAGTTTTGCACTGGTCATTTGCAGGTCTTCAGTACGGATTTGTTATGTTAGACATGCAATTCTGAAATAGTGAACATTTCTAAAAAATCTCCAGGCATAGATGAATATACCAGATGGCCAAACCGAGGCTTGCAAGCCATGTGCGGTTCATTGACTTTTAATATGCTGCTCGTTAAAATATGTCGGCTGAGCTCCTTTTTACATCACAATTAATATAAAAGGTAAATGAGAAATAGTTCAAGCTTTATAATTATTTACTGGGTATGGTGATTTTCTAAGGGCAGTTTAGATGTGGCACGAGGTAGAAAGTATGGGACACCCAGTGAGGATCGAACTCACTAATCAATTGTAATGATCCTAGCGAGACAAATTTGTTAACCATTACACTTTTATGCAAAAGCGATGGACCGGATATTTGCACCCTCACAACCAAAAAGCAAATGACCAAAACTCGACGGTGCACACCCGGGTTCGCGCAGATGTTCCGGTTGAAAACTAAAAATTAATTAAATATTAAATTTCCAGTTCGTGAGCCTACGCGAATTTTATTTATCGGCCAATGGGAAGCCCAGAATCAAATACAAGTGTGAATTCCCAAATGATCTGCTGCGATCCAAAAAGTAGATATAAAAAGCCGATACAGAAAGCATCGGCAGACAGACGCAGACAGACAGACCGACGCAGGCCGACACACACAGACTGACTCGAGAGAGAAGAGTGTAATTAGTAGCTCCCTTGACCCAAGTCAAGCGGCTTACTATGTTCGCCTTCCTTACCCCCTCTCATCTTATCTTCGCTGTCCCAAAACTTCATCAAAGACATTCCTTACTCACAGCGCTCCCACATTCCTAAGCATTAATTCTCTTTTCAGCATTTTATTGCCATGAACATTTTAACGTCCGTTGGACCTATACTTCAAGTATTACTTTAATTGTAAAAACCTTAATTGATATGTGTATATATAAAATGTTATTTTTCAACTCAATTTGTTTTTCTTGATTTATAATCATTTTATGACTTATAGTGGGCTATCTACAACAAGGCCAAATTCTGTTAACCTGCAATAACATAATACCACCCTTCACTAGAACGGATTCCCCACTATAAACTGGAAAAGAATGGATAACGCACTATAACACCACCTCGAGGTGCCCAAATTATTTACTGGGTATGAACTGAGACCCTATTGGATTAAAAAGTATATTTAATGTTAATGTGAATCTAACAAAAACATAAACAAATTTTTCATGTCTTTTTGCTCCTACATTAAGCAAGTTTAACCATCTGTGGTGTATATCAACAACTGGTCAGGTATCAGGTCAAGCTTCAATCAGTTAACAGTTGCGCGGTTCCCGTACGATCGCTGAAGTTAAGCAACATAGAGTTTCGCCATTACCTAGATGAGAGATCGCTTTGAAATCCCAAGTGATGGAAACTTGAATGCGTGGGTGGTGCAATGGATAACTTCTCTGAATTGAAATCGGATTGACGAGGGCCAATTTCAGTCGAGTTCGTTACAGTCACTTACGTGCAAATACCCTTGGTAAAGGCATGAATACAGATCTTCATCCCCCTAGCTATGGGTTGAATAGTAGTACTTATATCAGTAAATCATTATTATCTCCAAAAAGATTCTTCCAATGTGAAAATATTTTCTGGCTTCAAATAACCCACAAAAGGTTGATAAGACGTAATAAGCAATCACTCAGCCAATCAATCACATGTTATTCGGATGTAGAAAAGATGAAAAACCCCCAATATAACTAAACTGGTTCAAGTAAGTTCAACAGTTAAAGTCATTTCTATGAATTGCAAGAATATCCAAAGAATTGCAAGGAAATAGGGCATGGAGAATTTAACACTCACTGGACATGTTGAAGATAAAAGGGACAAAGAAAACAAGTCGGAGGGGTCGTCGGAAGGGTTCCCCAACCAGACCAGTAAAGGGGAAAGCCTATCCCCAACCCACCTGTGTCAAGCGGCAATGTGCCTGAGAGGCTGTCGGTTTTACCAGTGGGTGGATGAACTTCCGAGAGGAGGGACGGAATGAGCTCAACATCCCCAATTTAAAAAGAACCGGCAAACCATAGCATTATTTTCTCTTGAAAGGCACCATGAACCACATTTACTACAGAAAAATGCGCCAATTGAATAAATGATGAATGATCATCGATCTATGTGAGTTTTTGCGGGTGTGTCGCCGAGCGCGCGCATATGTGTGTGTGTAATGAAGTACAAGAACAAAAGACGAAAAAAATCTTTTCGCAATTGATGAAGATAGCTAAGCAAAGATGATTACTTCATGATAAAAGTTCGGATAACAAAGAGAAATCGAATAATGAAAACTCGAAAGAGACGGAACGAATACTACAGAGGTCGCCATATTTAATATTGCATCATGGTAACTGGCGTCTCCTACCCTGAGGCACTAATGGAGATGAAGACGAAGTGATAGCAACTTGCGTTCTTTAATCAAGACGGCTGACCTGTCCCGAACAAACATGTGAGGTAGCGACGGTTATGAAACCATGAATTAACAAAAGATTTGGGGAACAAAAGAGAATAATTTGTGAAGGAAAGTCAATTTATATCAGCTTACACAGACGATTCAAAAGGTCAGACAAAAACGGGGAAAAACATTATAGATATTTTTAGTCGCATTTTTTAAAACCGATCCTCTTTGATTTTGTTTTTAATACGATCTTTATTTGTTTTGTTTTCCTCGCGTTTCTTTTTGTAATTTTTAGTCACAAGCCTATTAGTTACCTTTGATTATTTTGCAATATGTTTGGTTCTAATGAAACTGTTATTCGGTTGATTGACAATGTCCGTGTATTTTTAGCCTTTGTGAACTTAAACGAAGACTGAAATAAATTAAGCTCAGACAAAAAGAATCACAGAAGTATTATTTGTGTCCATCAATACGAGTTACATTTCATCACCGTCGATTAGTCTTTGAACTGTAGCCAGTCAAAATGAACATACGTTCTCTTGGGGCTACCGTGCCTTGAGAGAATACTGGGCCTCAAACTCGCACCTAACCTCAAGTGAAACTCATATATAAGATCCATCACTAAAGATGTAGGTAAGTTAAAATGATCGACTCCCTGTACCACTTCAGTAATACCTGACTTCTCATGCTATCCCCAATCTTTGTAAGAGTCAGTTTAGGCCTAAAATTTAGTATTGTTGCCATATCACTTCATAGAGATTTTTTAAAAATCACATCGCCCCAAGCAAGGCATTTTACTGCCACTGTATTGCAGGGGGTTACATAGGAGGAAAGTTATGAGAAAGAGTGACAGGTTATAGCGAGTGTCAGGAAGTGGGTAAGAGAAGGATGAGAATACTGATTGAGTGGAGTGAACGGAGAACGAAGCATGAGAAAGAGAGGATGCAGGTCAGTGAGATGACTATTGACTTTACATTTAAATTCTTGGAGATTGTAGCTGTCGGAGAAGCAAGTAAATGAAAGGGAATTCCACAGGCAAAAAAAAAAAAAAAAAGAAAAAAAAAAGAAAAAAAAGCGTATCCGCGTTCTTGTTGGAAAAGAATCATTTTCCACCTTCTCTCTCGCGGGCAGCATGTGACGAGCCTCTCACTGCTCTATAGCTACTTCCATGGAAATTTATTGGACGAAATACATTCTCTGGTTCTACCAGGTCTAATATTCACGGTTAGGACCCATCATGGCATTTACGTTATAGCCTTACCTCTGTACTCCATCGGCGAGAAGTAAATTCCACTGGAACAGCTTCTTCTGGCAAACCACTTCTTCCAAGAGGGTGTTTCCCCGCTCATTAATATCTTAAACTGTTCAAGTTTAGAGTAAACAGTTATGCCCCCTACCATCCATATAAACTGCTCCTTAATGTAACCCTCTACCTTCAGTGGACATCAGCGCCTTGTAAAGAGTTTTTTTTTTTCATCTTTTCACACCAAGCAAGGCATTCTATTGCCACTATTGCACAGGGGATTACATAGGGGAAAGTGATTGGAAAGAGTGGTTAGATATAGGAAATGTCAGAAGGAGGGTGATATACGGGTAAGGATAGCGAGAATGGGGGTTGGGTAGATGGGAAGAGTGTTTGAGAGAATGGATGCGAGTTAGTGTGTTAGGAGGTGTCTATTGACCTTACATTTAAACTCCTGGAGATTGAAGCTGTCGGGGAAGCAAGAGTATGGAAGGGAATTCCACAGGCGGGAAGTGCGAGAAAAGAAGCTGTTGAAGTAGAAATTGCGGTTACATCCTATCTGTTTCACTGTAAAAGGGTGGGACCTAGTAGCTAATCTAGTATCTCGTGCAAATCCATACCTAGGGAGCACCAGTGATTTAAGTTCATCGGAGCAGAAGCCGTGAAAGTATTTATAGTAGAGAAGCCACGTGTAAAGCTTCCTATTAAAAAAAATTAAAAAATCAGGGGCTTTGTGTAATTTTGGTTATTATATAGGATATTTAAGACTCATTTTCTATGGAAAATTTTCTTTTTATAGTTACAATATTCTGTTGCATTCTGATGCTAAGAAGAAAAATGCACATTGAAAATTATCAGATTGTGGAAGTATAGGAGTGAACATGTTGAACATGTGAAAAGAAAAAGTTAAGGACAAGAAGAAAACAGATAAAGTATAACTCCAGAAATTGTTCAAGTATCTTACAAAAAGGTTTCTTCTTCTTTTTTATAGTCCAGTTTCTTTCTATGAGGATGCTGCTCGTACGTCAGGGGATACCCCAAAAGATTTCTTCATGACTTCATGACTTCGACTCAAATTCTTAGATCAGGTTGCTACCAAAACTATCGCAGGGACTACTTAGGATATGCATTGTGGTGCAGTGGATATCGGCTCGGAACGAGAAATCGGGGAGCCGAGTTAGAATTCCAGTTGAATTCATTGCATTCACTTACGCTCAAATACCCTTGGGAAAGATATTAATCCGTCTCTTACTTCCAGTTATGGGTTAAATAACAGGACAGATTGGATTCTATAGCCTTGGCTGGCAATCGGTCTGCCGCAGAAAGCAATGATAACCTACTGCGGGATAATCGTCTACCCAGTCAGTCATGTCTCTTTCGAGACCTGATCGCCCAAACGTGTATCACGTATGGCACTTAACTAACTGACTGATACATGCGGGCTGGGACTATGACAAGTACAAATTAGAAAGAATATAAATATATACTAAAAATGACACTTAACTGACTGATATATTGTCTTTTTAATTAATACCAACAAAAATGCGCGTAGTAGAAACACCATATCTAACAGAAAAAATTATCGGCTCAATTTTAAAGTGTATATAATTTAATTTTATAAGTGTATATGATTTAATTTAATTTAAAGCGTGCTACTTGAAGTGTAAATAATTTAATTTAATAAGTGTATATAATTTGATTTAAAATGTACTACTGGAATTGTATATAATTTCTAATTACAGTACTTGATTAAAAACTGACATTTTGCAGATCAATAATATGATACTGGCTTTAAATTTCTTATCTTTCTCCGTAAATTACAAGTGAAATAAATTTTATTTTAAGCTGGTATTAACTCAGTAGGCAATTTGCGTACTTCGACGCTAGCACAATTAGACTCATTTAGAATTCGATCCTGATTAGGTGCTCCATAGGCCCTGTGCCATATCTAAGATACGCTTAAGAAATCGTCTACGGGCACCTCAAGTGGTGTAGCGGTTAGCAAGCTTGTCTCACTAGAACCTATTACAACTAATTAGTGGGTTCAATCCCCACTGGGTGCTCTATACTTTCGGCCTTGTAAGTCGGCGCTTAGAAAGTCAACACTCAGTAAGCCGTCGTCATTTTTGTCTCGTTGAATTCTATTATTTTTATCGTCATTTTTCCTTAATAATATTTTAATAGTGTCTTTCATTTTCACTAACATTTGCGTCTTAGTAGCTTTATACCCTTACTGTGGTTTTTATTGTCTTGTTTGGTTTTAAAAGAAAATCAGACATATAAAAGTCCTATCTTACAAGGAACATTTACATTAATTCCTAACCACTGACAATCGTTTTTTTTATTCATTTATAATGAAACGCTATAGTAAATTAATTTGCGGTGTCTTTATATTAAACTTATAATGGACATATTTTGCCAGAAACACTTGCGTTAATCACTAACCACTGATAATTGTGCTCATTCTCGTTAATCATGCATCAGTCAGTTAAATGCCATAGGTGATACACGCTTAGGCGATCGTGTCTTGAAAGAGACATGACTGACTGGGCAGAAGATTATCCCGCAGTAGGTTGCCATTATTTTCTGCGGTAGACTGGTTGCCAGCCAAGGCTATAGAACCCAATGTGTCCTGTTATTTAACCCATAACTGGAGGGAAGAGACGGGTTAATACCTTTCCCAAGGGTATTTGTGTGTAAGTGAATGCAATGAATTCAACTGGAATTCGAACTCGGCTCCCCGATTTCTCGTTCCGAGCCGATATCCACTGCACCACCAGGAACTTATGATAAAACGATATGCAGTGAACTCATCCACGTTACTCAAGAGCAGTGAGTGCGTTGCTGAAACATTTTCTGACAAATAGATTGGCCGAAGAGGTCCAATTGATTGGCTAGCACGTTCACCTAACTTGACCTCAATGGACTTCTTCTTTTGAGTTGCACTCAGAGTTTAGAGTCGAAAACCAAGAAGTGTTGGTGATTGGGGGAAAAAACAAAAAACAAAAAAACAAAAACAAAACAAAAACAAAAACAAAAACAAAAAAACAAACAAACAAAAATAAGATTTTTTTTTTTAATCATATCACCCCAAGCAAGGCGGTAAGGCCACTGGTGTGCATGGGGCTACGTAAGAGTGAATAGATGGGAAAAGAGAAAGCCGGAAACCACATCCTAAACAGGGAACAAGGGATGAGCCTTTACACCTGTTCAATAGACGTGGGTGGAGTGTGAACCGGGCGATAGTTCAGTCTATCTACTCCAATTGAAAAAAAAATACAAAAGAAAAGAAAAGTGAAAAGATTGGAAAAGAGAAAGCCGGAAACCACATCCTAACCAGGAAACAAGGGATGAGCCTCTTCACCTGTTCAATAGACGTGGGTGGAGTGTGAACCGGGCGATAGTTCAGTCTATCTACTCCAATTGAAAAAAAAATACAAAAGAAAAGAAAAGTGAAAAGATTGGAAAAGAGAAAGCCAGAAACCACATCCTAAACAAGGAACAAGGGATGAGCCTCTTCACCTGCTCAATAGACGTGGGTGGAGTGTGAACCGGGCGATAGTTCAGTCTATCTACTCCAATTGAAAAAAAAATACAAAAGAAAAGAAAAGTGAAAAGATTGGAAAAGAGAAAGCCGGAAACCACATCCTAACCAGGAAACAAGGGATGAGCCTCTTCACCTGTTCAATAGACGTGGGTGGAGTGTGAACCGGGCGATTGTTCAGTCTATCTACTCCAATTGAAAAAAAAATACAAAAGAAAAGAAAAGTGAAAAGATTGGAAAAGAGAAAGCCAGAAACCACATCCTAAACAAGGAACAAGGGATGAGCCTCTTCACCTGCTCAATAGACGTGGGTGGAGTGTGAACCGGGCGATAGTTTCTAAGAAAATTATATATTTTTATTGAATCCATCAATATGCTCGGTCGCTGTTGAAGAATCCTTCTTCAACTTCAGCGAATGGGTAGGTTACTTTAAATAGCTTTAAGTGTGCCTAATTTGGTAAAAAGAGTTAATAGAAGGAGTGTAGGAGTTTGTGAACGCTTATCTGTTTGCGTGGAGGCGGGAAAACGTTGCGGATGAGAAACGCGGACTTAGAATTGACGTCAAATAAATAAAAGTAAAAAAATTAAAGGATGTAGATTGAAATTTCAAGGGAACAAGAAAGAAAGAAAGAAAGAAAGAAAGAAAGAAAGAAAGAAAGAAGTACTTAAAGGGGAGAAAAAGAATGAAAGAGGAAATTAAGTTTTGGGAAAACAGAAAAAAGACAAATAGAAAAAATATTAAGAAAAATGGAGAAAGAAAAAAAAGAAAGAAACAAGGATGAAAGAAAGAAATAAGCATAAGAACAGACAAATAAAGAAAGAGGTGCAGAAAAAGACAAAAATGAAAGAAAAAAAAGGGGTATAGGAAGTGGAAAGATTAAAGAAGAAGAATAGGATGAAGACGAAAATGAAAGAAAGAAAAAAGAAAAGACAAATAAAACAAAGAACGAATGAAAGAAAAATATATAAAAGAAATATTAACTTTCATTCTTTCATATGTCATGTCCTTTCAGGACTTGGGTGATCATGTCTCTTCCCAAGTTTTCCTTTTTTTGCTGCTCTTTGACGTTTTATTGTATTTGTTCTTATTCTGACTTAACACAGTAGTGCAAAAAGAAACAAAGAAACATTGAAGAAGAAAAAATAAAAAAGAAAACAAAGATGGCTTCGAAAAACAGATAGAATGATCGATCTAATGAAAAACACCTAGAAAGAATGAACGAAAACAAGAAAGAACGAAAAAAAAGGAAGAAAAATGTTTACGGAGACCAGAAAGAACGGAAAGACGCGGAGAAAAAAAAATGTAAAAAAAGACAGAAAGAACGATCGACCTAAAGAAAAATACGTATAAGGAACGAAAGAAAAAACAAAAAAAACAAAAAAACAAAAACGGAAGAAAGATGTTTACGGAGATCAGAAAGAACGGAAAAAAGACACGTAGAACAAAAGTAAACTAAAGAAAGACAGAAAGAATGAATAAAAAAAATCTTTGAAGAACAGAAAAAAGCAATGCAAGAAGAAAAAAACAAAGGAAGAAACATTAGAAGAGAAAAAAGAAAAGAAATTGCAAAATGTAGAGATGGCTAAAGGAGGAAAAGATAGAAAAAAGAAACATCTAACAAAAATGCTTCCCATTTCTAAAATTTGAGTTGATGATCTGTGAAAGTAAGTAAGTAGAGAACGAAATAAAACGAAAGAAAATAAAAAAGTAGCGTTTTTGTCTGTGGAGAGGAAGAGATGTGTGAAGAGGAGGCAAATGAAAATAGAACAGAATTAAGGCGAGCGAAAAAGATGGAGGAAAAGAGGAAAGTAGAAGAAAATAGCACAGAACGGAAGAAGAAATAAGGACGCGTCAAAATGCTTTTAACGGATTAAGAATATTCCTCCCACTTCATTTCTCTCTTTTTCATTCTCCTTTGTTCATCAATATTATACTTTCTATACAAACGCCCCCGCACTCCGCTAACTTCTTATCTGACCCGTTCATCGAAATTCAATATTTTCATTGACATTCTTTTTTTCTTTTTTTTTTTTACTACCATCCAATATGCAAGGCTTTTATTTTCTTCATCTATTCTACTTAAGTTTTGATTATCTTCTCATCTTTTTCCTCTTTTTTTTTTTTTTTAATCATATCACCCCGAGCAAGGCGGTAACGCCACTGAAGCGCAGGGGGCTACGTAGGAGTGAAAAGATTGGAAAAGAGAAAGCCGCAAACCACATCCTAAACAAGGAACAATGGATGAGCCTCTTCACCTGTTCAATAGACGTGGGTGGAGTGTGAACCGGGCAATAGTTTAGTCTATCTGCTCCAATTGAAAAAAAGAAAAGAGTGAAAAGATTGGAAAAGAGAAAGCCGCAAACCACGTCCTAAACAAGGAACAATGGATGAGCCTCTTCACCTGTTCAATAGATGTGGGTGGAGTGTGAACCGGGCGATAGTTTAGTCTATCTACTCCACTTGAAAAAAAAAGAGTGAAAAGATTGGAAGGGAGAAAGCCGCAAACCACATCCTAAACAAGGAACAATGGATGAGCCTCTTCACCTGTTCAATAGATGTGGGTGGAGTGTGAACCGGGCGATAGTTTAGTCTATCTACTCCAATTGAAAAAAAAAAAAGAGTGAAAAGATTGGAAAAGAGAAAGTCTCAAACCACATCCTAAACAAGGAACAAGGGATGAGCGCTCTTCACCTGTTCAATAGACGAGAGTGGAGTGTGAACAGGGCGATAGTTTAGTCTATCTACTCCAATTACACTCCTGTTGGTTTTATATATCTTTACTGTCCTTTTCTCAATATTTTTCTTCCATATTTTATTTTGAAAGCTTTTTATTCTTTCTGAGCCACAGTTTCCCTACTTATTCTGTATTTCTCACCCGGTTCCGAACATTTTATTTTTTCATTTCTTTATATATCTGCTTTTGTTATTTTCTCATCGCTTTCCTCTGATCTCTTAATATTTTACCCTTTTATATCTTTCTCACTTTCATTTCCTCTTTTCTTTTCATTACTTATTTTCTCTTTTATGCTATTTCATCTTTGTTTCTTTCCCCACAAAGAGAAAACCTTTCGGCACGAACTTACTTGGTCAAGTATTAGCTCAGATGTTTGGGGATCATTCTGACCGTTCTTCATCTTCACGGACAAAGACGACCTCGCACCTGACCGTGTTCATAAACGCACTAAACCCTGCCGTACACTGCTTGACCGCACTTATAAACTCTCTGACCGAATCCAGGCAGAGGCGAATCCTTGCAAACCAGCAGGCAATCGTATTTAATAAAGCACTGAAGACCACTGTTGTTATAGGTATTTCTTGGCATTAGCGCATATGGCATAATTTATGTTTAAGAATCTGGTTGGTGATACTCCACGTCATTAGCGGTACTATTTAAATAGACTGATCCACTATAAGAAATATAGACAATCGAAGCAACAGACATGTGGTTCTACGGAAGGATGCTGAGGATACTATGGACCGAACATATGTGCAACGACAAGGTTTTGGAGAAGATGAAAATGAAAAGAAAACTTATACTTAACATCAGGAATTGAAGTTTCTGGGACGCGTAATGAGACAGAAATGTTTGGAGAATCTAATACTCACAAGACATATAGAGAAAAAGAGAGACGAGGAAAATCATGCGAGACATACTTGATGGGTTTGAGCAAGTGGATAGTGGAGCTGGGTTTGGGAAAGATACCAAAAGGAAAAATGTTAAAAGCGACAAAAGATAGGGGTAGGTGGAGGTCCATAATCACCTACGTCCTGAAGGGATACACTACATAAAAAAGATTAGCCTTCATTGGACTTTCTTCAAGGCGTGACCTTTGTCAGAAATAGAAAAATACTAATATTTTTTTTATCATTTCCTAATATCGATACAGAGTAAAATCGATCCCTGAGTTATCTTGACCAAGCCCTTCTGTGTACGAAACCAGATATTTTTTTAATTTACAAAAAAACTGATTTCAATTAATATATATATATATTGTCATCCGCACACAGATCTGTTTCGCCGTATATATATATATATATATATATATATATATAAACATATTTCGTTAAGATTTTATTAATTTTTTATTTAATTTTTCCAGTATTCTTACATGTTTCTTTTTGCTGGAGATAAGGAATGTAAGAAACGTTCCATAATTTTCCACTTTCAAAGCGCTTTCAGCCTCTTTACAGGCCATTTTTAAGGACGTTATTTTTCCAGTGTTGTTATGTTCTTGTGTTTGACTGTTAGCTTTAAAGAATTCTCTTTTTTCAACCACCTCCCTCAAAAAACAAAACAAAAAAACAAAACAAAACAAAAAAAAAAAAACCCAAAAAACCCCCCAAAAAACCCCACTAAACTGAAAAATTACATTACAGTCAAACCTTAAAACATAACACTTTTTTCTGTGTGAGGCTTATTTCTTCCGCAATGTGTACGTATAATGCCAACTATGTTTTATTAGTTACCTCTAGAAATTGAAATATAAGGCTATTTATTTTTCTATATTTCTGTGGTATTGTAATTATTTACATTATTTACTTATTATGATAAAGGACTGTATGTACGCCATCCCCTGCAGATGCGTTAAGAAGTATAAAAGAGATACTAGTCACCCTCTTAGGCTGCGAGAACATCTCAAGGCTGTAACAACGACGGGGAATAGAAAAAATCAGGCATGGTTGACCACGTATAGAGGAAAAAGGGAGATCACAGCCCCCTATGAGATCAAGTTGAAATAATAGATAGAGAACGTCACTGGAAAATACGAAAACTTAAGGAATCAGCACATATTTTGCACCACTAATATCTGCTAAGCCGGCCAAACATAGAAATGAATACAATATGAGAACCAGTAATACGGAGTGCTAGAGAAAACAAATAAAATTAAGATTGTAATATGAGCTCTGGTAAAAAATGTATACTGAGACATTAAGTTTATAAGTTCTAAAAATTAATCCACTCATGACTCAGTAGATAAAAGCGTTGGTTAGATCCAGTCACTTAAAAGATATATATATATATATATATATATATATATATATATATATATATATTGCTTTTAGCCGAAACTAGGTAAAACTAAATTTCAACCGAAAGTGGTACTTGTTGCTTTGTTGATTAGTGCCAAATGTCTCCTTATCATGTTTCTGTTGGGGATCACCCCTTTTTGCATATAAGAATGGACTCGCCTGATATGTACAAATAATCCTGCCTATACAGAGTACGGCAGGGGAGGAGTAGTTGTAAAGTAGTTGTAGAGTTGAGTAGTTGTACAGCCGCTTAGTTGGTCTGTAAGTTGGTGCATATTAAGTTGGAGTTGTTTTGGTTATAAACTCATTACCCGGACATACTTCTTCACTACAAGACTGTATATATTGATTTCTACTTATAGTATTCCTCGTATTCCTGAATTGACTAACCCGTGTTCCAGTTTGTATATTTTCGTTCAATATAACTACATTTTCTATCTCCATATCTGTTTTTGTTATTTATTATTTTGTGTGGTTTTTCAACTAGAATCCACAACAGTTTCCATTATTATATTTATGCTGGTAGGACGGATAATTGTCTAGTTTAATAAAAATCATTGTGGATTTCCTTCAACTGGAATTGAGTATGTCGGGAAGGGATAGCAAACGTATATTTTGTATAAGGTGTCCCGAAAGTCACACTACCAACAAAAGATGTGTAAATTATCAAATGAAATCATGTTTCTGTATTGATAGTAATTTCTTCCCAAGCAAGGCAGAACCGCCACTGGAGCGAAGGGAGCTACAGTGAAAGAACAACACAATAACAAAAGAAAAAAGAAAAAAAAGAACAACACCAAAAAGAACGCACAAAAAACAAGGTACAGGCGATGTCGAAGAAAGGATGAGAGAAGGATAAAAACCAAGAAGATAGAAGATAGCAAATGATGTTGCATTTGAACCTTTGGAGATTGTAGTTATCAGGGAAGCAAGCAAATGGTAGAGAGTTCCACGAATGGGAAGTGCGAGGAAAGAAACTGTTAGAGTACAAGGGGCGGTTACGTTTAACTGTTTCGACGATAAATGGGTGGGACCTTGATACCAATCTAGCAGGACGAGCAAATGTGGTTGGTCACCAAGGAAGAAAACTCGTCAGAACAGTTGCCATAAAAATATTTGTAGAAAAAACAGAGGGTAGCTACTTCATGCCGGTGAGAAAGTGGTTGAAGATGGGCAGCTTAGTCGGGATTGGTTACATTGCAGATCCTCCTTTGGATTTTGTCGAGAAACTCAAGATGAATAGCAGGATCCCCCAACCAGATATGGCTAAATATTAAATGCACGGACGAATGGTATTATTAGATAATTTTATTGGTCTAATTATGGAATATGCCAATTTCTCCTGGTTGCTATTTCGCAAATATACGTTTTTCTTCCAATTGCAGCGTGATTTTTAGGACACCCTGTGTTAATTAGGTATTAATTATGGTGATTTTCTAAGCACAGCTTAGATGTGGCACAAGGCCGAAAGTATAGGACACTCAGTGAAGATCGAACCCACTACTCACTTGTAATGATTCTAGCGAGACAAGCTTGCTAACCATTGCACTACCTCGAGGTGTCCACAGGTATTATGTTCAGCGAATTGTGGCAGTAATAATTTTCAGAATTAAGTAAATGTTGTGTTTTATTTTCTAACCGAATAAAAGATTGTATTTTTAATATCGAAATATACTTGACAAATAATGAAGGGTCCAAGGTTAAAACAGGAGAAAAATTAAATCTTAATGATTTTTGATAGCCAAATTAAAACTTACCTGCCATCCTGAAAAAGCATTTTTTTTAAAAAAATAACTCATATTGGATGTTTGTTTTATTACACTATTCGCCTTGCAAATCGCCCGGAATGAACTTTATGCACTATAGAAATGAGGTCATGTACCAAAGTAAACCTTGAACAAATTCTAAGGTGCGGTTGGGTATTGTCGGATGGTGGATTATTTATGTCTACTTAAAGTCATCTCTGACGAAAAAATAGTCGCATCGATTGATTCCTTTCTTTTGTTTACAAAAATGTCCGCAGTTATGTGGTTCATTCTGTTGAGTATTTTCTTACAGACTTATTTCTGGGAATTACTCAACTACAAAGAAACACTTGTTATTGCTTCTGTATTTATTTATGTTTTTCCCTTTTCTCTTTTAATTTTCATCCTAACCGTCGTGAATTCAAAATCAAGTCGATTCTCTGCTTTACTACGTCTGCTTCAATCTTTCTTTGTCAATTATACATTGTTGTGCGTCTCTATAAAACTTATTTACTTTTCTTTCTGTCCCTGATGCTTAATTCCCTCGTCTCCAGATATTTACAGGATCTGCGGTTCGGATATGGGTTTCGGTGATATCCAAGGACAAGAGTGACAGTTAAAAAGGAAAATACTTTTATCCGATTTTGGGGATTCATTTATGGCGAGGGTGCTTGTGTAGTTTACTTCATGAACGATTTTAGGGCTTCTTGATCGCTTTATATATATATATATATATATATATATATATATATATATATATATATATATATATATCATCCTAATTTACTCACAACTCTGATTTCCATGCATCACAGCAACCTTCAAGTGATTAACATATACTCCATCATGTGTTAAGTGATTAACATACCATAACGTACATATACGTGATGTGTATACACACGTATACACACATCTATCTATCTATCTATCTATCTATCTATCTATCTATCTATCTATCTATGTCGTTATTGTCATCCGCAGACAGATCTGTTTCGCTGTATCACAGCTCATCAGTACGGTTAGACTCCGATTGCTACATGACTCTCTCTACAATATCTCGATATATATATATATATATATATATATATATATATATATAATAACGCAATTTTTTTTTTATAAAAGAATGCTCGATGTAGAATTACAGTCCTGTAATTTGTATATTAACAGTAAATATTCATTTTTCCTCTCAAAATAATAAATATAGATTTTTCCCTATAAAATAATAAATATGCATTGTTTCAACCATATCATCAGGAACTGGTCAGTAACTGAAGATTACGTTGTGCAAGAAATCCATGTTGTGTTATTATATATATATATATATATATATATATATATGTACACACACAGTGTGCGTTGGGTAAATTCTTGCAATTTTATATTTTTAATTTCACGAATAGGCGTTGTTTGTTTTTGATTTTGTCGCCTGCAGAGTTTAGTAGGTTAAATTGGGTATCGTCTGTGAGAAACAGAGAGCCATGACGCAATTCACTCGGCCAGAAATTGGAAAACAGTACTGCTTGGCATTCGAGCCGGAAGCTCCAATACGAACATTTCAGAGGGTTTGGGTGTAAATCAAGAATTATGACAGCATTAAGCATCAAGGAAACAGTCCGGAAGAATTTCCAAAGATTTCGAAGTCGTTTAGAGGCCGTGGTTAAAGCCAATGGTGATTTTCTTTAATAAAATTACCCTTTAGCATTTCAAGATATGTTTGTGTAATTATGGCAAATATGTTAAAATGTGATGTCAGTGTTATTTTTATTTTTGCGTAATTTAGACGGCAATTTATCCATCACCCCTTCTCCTGTGTTTGTCTTATTTTATATGTGTGATCTGATGTATCAATTGTCAATTTATTTCCGGTTTAAATAATACACGCTTCACTTCCTCTGTTTAAAATTTAAAAATATTCTGAGTGAATTTATTTATTTTGTAACGGTTTTAATGAGACAATGTAATATTACAATGTTGAAATGAATCTTGATTTATAACGATTTAACTGTGTTGAGCTTTTCTCAATATTATATATATATATATATATATATATATATGATACACAAATCTGTATATCATGCTAATAGTGGGCAGCTACACACACACACACACATAAACATATACATACATACATACATACACACACACACACACACACACACACACACACACACACACACATATATATATATATATATATATATATAATTTATTGACCGTTGGCTAGTCCGTCTGATTTTATCTGAATCCACTGTTTTTGTTTTATTTCTTGATTGTTACTCGCTCATTGATTCTGTGCGTAATGTTAGTTAGAACATCAGCAGTGGACTTGGAGAACTAAGTCTATCCTATTTGTCATTCATGAAGTTGTTTTTCTTGAAGTGACCAACATTCTTCTTGCTGAAAATCAACTCATAGTGTTTAGTGATTGATAGGGAGATTTTTTTTTTTAATAAGCGTTTCACCTCGAGCAAGGCATGTCACTGCCACTACTGCGCAGGGGGCTACGTAGAGTGGAGAAAGGCTGATTAAATATAGGAAATGACAGAGGGTGGGTGATAGGCGGGTAAGGATACCGAGAATGAGGGTTGGGTAGATGAGAGTGTTGTGAGAATAATTGGGAGTTAGTGTGATAGGAGGTGTCTATTGACCCTACATTTAAACACCTGGAGATTGTAATTGTCGGGAAAGCAGACTTGTGGAAGGGAGCTCCACAGGCGGGAAGCGCGAGAAAAGAAGCTGTTGGAGTAGAATTTACGGTTATATCTTATTTGTTTAACTGTAAAAGGGTGGGACCTAGTTGCTAATCTAGTATCTCGTGTAAATTCGTGCTTAGGCGGTACCAGTGATCTAAGCTCATCGGAGCAGAAGCCATGAAAGTACTTGTAGAAGAGGTACAGGGAAGCCACATCACGCCGGTGAGAGAGCGGCTGCAGCCGGTCTGCCAAGTCAGTATCAACCACGTTACAGATCCTCCTTTGTATTTTGTCAAGAAGCCCAAGGAGAGCAGCAGGGGCACCCGACCAGATATGGCAGCAATATTCAATACACGGGCGGATGGTAGATTTGTATATGTGCAGAATAGATTCAGGTAGGAAAAATTTCTGGGCCCTGCACAGGGAGCCCACTTTCATAGCAGCAGATTTGGCAATGGATTCAATATAGTCATTCCATTTGAGGTCCGCCGAGAGTGTAAGGCCAAGGAGGCGTAGTATTTTACTCTCTGGGATATTGCGACGAGAATGCGTGCTCACCCTTATTCTTGAAAACGAAGCATGCTGCTAACATTTTGCATAGGCATAATGAGAAAATACAGTGGCAGTAATTTTTACTCATATAATATTTAATTAGATATTTATGTATTAATGAAGTGATGTACGGTCATTTAAAAAATATTTCTTTCAACTATTAACATATCACTCAATAAGTCCCGGACTTTACATATAGATACCGCCATTAATAAAAAATCCATATCATTTTTATGAAGTACGAAACTTCAAATGGCACGTGCCAAAATTTAGGCCCAATAGGATTATTAGTTTACAAATCACAGTTATTTAAGTCATGCTACTGTTGCAAATTTTCAAAACAATGGAAAAAATCTGAACTACGTGTGTTGATAAAGCATTGCTTTCTGATGGGAAAATAGTGTTCAAGTAAAACAATGGCTTGATAAGTGTTATTCGGACTTTGCTTAGTCGGAACAACGTTAAGAGGCGTTATACTGACTTAAAACGTGGACGTACAGACACAAATGATGTTGAACGCTCAGGTTGATCCAAATCGGCAGTTGTTCCGGAAAACACCCCCCACCAAAAACAATCACAAGCTCGTTTTATCCGATCGTAAATTGAAGTTGCGTAAGATATCAGAGGAGTTGAGCACATCAGAAGAAAGTGTATTCACCATTGTGCATGAAAAATTGTCGTTGAGAAAGCAGTGTTCAAAGTCGACCAAAAACAACAACGCGTCGACTATTCAGAGCGTTGTTTCAACTATTTCAACGCAACAAGAAGGAATTTTTCGTAAATATGTGACAATGGACGAAACATGGATCCACCACTTCATTCCAAAGTCAAATTGACAGTCAGCTATGGACGAAAGCTATTGAAATCCGTCTAAAGCGACTAAAGACGTAAACATCAGCAGGCAAGGTTTTGGCCTCCGTATTTCGGGATGAGCAAGGTATTTTGTTCATCGATTAAGAAAGGAAGAACCATCAACAGCGAATATTATACAGCATTACTGGTGCGTTTGAAGGCATAAATTGCGCCCCCACAACCCAAAAAAAACAAAAAAAAAACAAAAAAAAAAAAAAAAACGGCCACAACGCACCGTGTCACAAATTGTTCGCAACGATGGCAAAACTACATGAATTGCACTTCGAATTACTCCTCTATTCTCCAGATCTGGACCCCAGCAACTACTGACTGCTTTGCAGACCTTAAAAGAATACTCCAGGGAAAAGAGATTTGTCTTTAATGAAAAAGTCATATAGCAAACTGAGGTGAATTTTGATGACAAAGACAGCTCGTTCTACAAAAAAGGCATCAGATTGTTAGAGAAGCGTTGGAATCAGTGTATCACCGTAGAAGGAGACTATGTTGATGAATAAAGTCGAAATTTACCAAAACTTTGTTGTTTTATTAGTTGGGCCCGAGACTTATTGGGTGGTCTTATGATAGATTGGGAATGTGCTCTTTACGATGACCGATATTCTGTATCCTTACCAATCATTTTGCAATCGTCACTGACCAATGAGAGCAGGAAATTACAGAGAGCACTCAAGTAGAAAATTAAAATTGTAACAGTTGCAACCTTAATAGTGGTCAGTCAGTCAGTTAAGTACCATACATGAAACACGCTTGGGCGATCATGTCTCGAAAGAGACATGACTGACTGGGCAGAATATTATCCCGCAGTAGATTACCATTGATTTCTGCAGTAGATTGGTTGCCAGCCAAGGCTATAGAACCCAATCTGTCCTGTTATTTAACCCATAACTGGAAGGAAGAGACGGATTAATACCTTTCCCAAGGGTATTTGCGGGTAAGTGAATGCAATGAATTCAACTGGAATTTGAACTCGGCTCCCCGATTTCTCTTTCCGAACCAATATCCACTGCACCACAACGCACATAGTCAGTTATGTGCCATACGCGATACATGTTTTCAATCTATGACCGACTCGACAGAAGATTTTCCTGCAGTAGGCCGTTATTTCTTTATGTAGTAGACTGGTTGCTCATCAGTGCTATAGGGCTACATCTGTCTTACTATTCAATTCCCTAAAGCAGATCAGTCAGTGAAGTGCCATACGTGATACATGCTTGGGCGATCATGTCTCTTTCTATACATGACTGACAAGGAAGAAGATTTTCCTGCAGTAGGTTGCCATTTCTTTCCGCAGTAGCCTTGTTGGCAATCAAAGCTATAGAAACCCATCTGTCTTACTATTCAATTCTCTTAACCAGATCAGTCAGTTAAGTGCTATACCTGATACGCGCATGGACGATCATGTCTCTTTCCATCCATGACTGACTAGGAAGAAGATTTTCCAGCAGTTGGTTGACATTATTTTCTACGGTAGACTAGTAGCCAACCAAAACTACAAAACACAATCTATCCTATTTAACCAATAGCTAGGGGGATACGATATAGATTACTATTTCCCAAGGTTATTAGTGCGTAAGTGAATGCAACGAATTCAACTGGGATTCGAACTCGATATCCACCGCACCACGTCTAAATAGAAGGAAAAAATTGAAAAAAGTCTTTTGGTTAGGAAGATTGTGCTGCAGTAGCAAGATCTTACTCACTTCTTTTATGTGACGAATAGTGAGCAAATTCCTTGACTTCTTGCCCTGTGTGATTTTAGTAAAGTTTACTAATCAATTATACAAGTTTTCTTCTGTTTCTCTAGCCTTCAGAATGTTCTGTGCGTCTTGTTTTCCAAGCCCCTTTTTCTCGTTATTCGACCTAGAAATGTTGTCTCTTTCTTATTTGAACTATAGCTGCGTCTACCTCTAGGAAGGTTGGATCACTGTGCTGGGCCAGAAAGTTTTTCTCGTCAGAATCGATCTTACAAATTTATAAATCTACCATTCGTCCGTGCATTGAATTTGAGAAAATAGCAACCAGGGGAAATTTTCATTTTCCTTAATTATACAAATAAAATTATCTAATAATTTACTGTCACATACTACCATTCGTCAGTGTATTGAATACTGTTGCCATATCTAGTCGGGGACTCCTGTTATTCATCTCGAGGTTCTCGACAAAACCCAAGTGAGGATTTGCAGTGTAATCGACCCTGACTTGGCATCTCGACTTGTTCTTTTCTCACCCATATGACGTAGCTTCCCTTTATTTTTTCAACAAATATTTTCATGACAATTTCTCTGATGAACTCTTTTCCCTGGTGTCCCGACCACGCGAATTTAAGCGTGTCACCAGACTGGCATCTAGGTCCCATCCTTTTACCGTGGAAATTGATATATATATTTGCAAAACATCACGTCTACTCCAACAGTTTCTTTTCTCGCATTTCTCGCATGTGGATCTTTCTTTCGTTTACTTGCTTTCCTGGTAGATAAAATCTCCAAACATTTAAATGCAACGTCAATTGCCATCTTGTAACTACTTGAATCCCGTTCATCTTTTATCCCTTTTCTCAGTACCCCTTAGTACCCCTATACCCTTATCTGTCTTCTTACTGTAACCCTCTGCGCACTAGTGGTGATCCCGCCTTGCTTGGGGTGAAATGATTAAAAAACATAGTGTCCTTTTTTGCATTTTCCCTTAAAACAAATGCAATTTTCATTACTTCATCTCTGAAGTGATTGTCCATCATTATTCCCATGTAAGAAGACCGATATGGAAGAAAAATTAAGAAGATCGTGTTGCCCGTATCTTTTAATGAGGGAAATTTTGCTTATTTCTTCCTCAAAACCTTCTATACCTTGTAGCTGTTAGCAGCGTTTGTCCCTTTGCTAAGCTTTCCACTTCTCCCGCCATCAATTTGCCCCTTGCTTCTTGATTTTTGCCTTCGTCCTGTGAGTGTTAAATTCTCCAAGCCCTTCTTCCTCAGTATTTGTCAACTGTCTCTTTTTGAGTTTGTGTATAAGAGTATTTTTTTGTTCGTACGACGAAGAGAAAAACGAGTGTAGGATGAAGGCATTAGAGAAACCGTGTTTTACTTTGAATTTAACACCAAAGTCTGATATCTGCAAAAAAGTATTTAAAAATCCCTGCAAAAAAAAAAAAAAAAAAAAAATAGGACCCTTGCAGAATCGTGTTCGATGAAATGATGATAAAAAAAAATTACAAAACCGAAACAAAAACAGCTTTTTTATTTTTTCTCTTTTTCTCTTTCCTAAATCTGATATTTGTTTGATGTTATAATTACACCACTTATACGAATAACCATTTCTTTATATTGCGTTTTTTTTTTTATGCCAGTGCTTGTCACTCAAATACGTGTGAATGTAAGTAGAACGCTGTTCGGGCATTGAATACGGCCGATACAAAAATGTCATTCAACCTTGAATCGAAAAAATACGCAAAGGAATTGCCTTAATATTTGCGCTTAGTTCATCTCATTATTATTTAGGCAAGTGTTTAAAAGCGACAGAGATAAATAAAGCAGGACATGCACACACAGGTGAACGTGAAGAAATGACAGAAAAACACACACGCGCGCGCGCGCACACAGAGAGAGAGAGAGAGAGAGAGAGAGAGAGAGAGAGAGAGAGAGAAGTAGCTATAAGAGAACAGATCGAGGGAATTTTTTTAGCAATGTTAACCCTATACAAGGCGCAAGAATCATTCAAGGTAGAGGGTTACTGAAGGGGAGTGTTGTATAAGCGGTAAGTGTAAGACGTAAGAAGTGCAGTTGAGGATAATGATAATATTGGCCGTTTCCTTACAAGAAAACATTTAGCATTAAATGACCAAACGCCAATGGTAGTGACGTTTTAAATTCATATTTTTTTTTCTTTTTGAGCAATTCTTCAGGAAAATAGGTTTCTCAAGTCCATTAACTGTTATTGCTCTTTTCATTATTCATGGAAGCTTCTTTCCTAACCTTTTATCCAAGGTAGGAACGGAAACATCTTAATTATGTTATTATTTTCTCTTCGAGTTACATGTGATGTTCATCTCAGCTGTTGCTGCTGTTGAACATTCCCAAGTGATGTGCTTTCTGCTGTTTGGTACAATTCTTTGTCTGTGATGCTGTGGCGTCAGTCCGCAATGTTCGGAGATGGATGGTCTTTGCCAAAATCCACTGGTTTCTCTCGCTTAGAAAGCAGTTGCATATGGCCGATAGTTTAAATATTTCTGAATGGGTTCGGCACCATACCTGATATTTATATAAAATTCTCGATTTGACAAGGCTATTTAAGAACACGGCACAATTTCTCAGGTTAATGTTTTGGTTTTGTAGCCAATTGCGGTGTTGGGCGAAACTATCTTTAGCGAAACCTATTCAGTGTTCAGTTTCCTTATCTCTTAAACTAAATTTCTTATAACTGATCCAGACACCCAATAATTTGAAATGATTTTCTTCTTCTATGTGCCTTGTTCTTTCGGGACGTAGGTGATCATGGCCTTTCACGCTTTCTTATCCCTGGTGGCTTTTAGCACGCTTTCTCCTGTAACACCAGGCAACACCCTTTCTCTCATCTACCTGCTCAGACCCTTCAAATATGTTATCCGTTGCTTTTCTCTGTCTCTTTTCCCCTCTATCTGGCCTGTTAGTATCAGGTTCTCCAAATCCTCCTTTCTCATTGCACGCCCCAAGAACTTTAGTTGTCTCTTCCTGATGCTCAGTATTAATTTCGTTTTCGTTTCTATTCTTTCCAAAACCTCATCATTGCTCACATGCTCGGTCCATGATAACCACAGCATCCTTCTGTAGAACCACAAGTTGCTTCAACTTTTTCCTTCATCTTTGATGATATTATCTAGCATTCACTGCCATTTGGCACTTACTAATTCCATATTCTGAATTTTTATGATGGATTTATAGAATGTGAAATTACAGCCTTCATTCAAATTCCAGATCATAGTTTCTGTTTTGGAAAGGTTCATTTTCTTGGAATATTTAGTAAAGGATCATTCTTATTCTAACTATGGTCTCATCAGCACAGCACCCCACTTCATCAGTACATTGGTCTCATCAGCACAGCACCCCACTTCATCAGTACATTGGTCTCATCAGCACAGCACCCCACTTCATCAGTACATTGGTCTCATCAGCACAGCACCCCACTTCATCAGTACATTGGTCTCATCAGCACAGCACCCCACTTCATCAGTACATTGGTCTCATCAGCACAGCACCCCACTTCATCAGTACATTGGTCTCATCAGCACAGCACCCCACTTCATCAGTACATTGGTCTCATCAGCACAGCACCCCACTTCATCAGTACATTGGTCTCATCAGCACAGCACCCCACTTCATCAGTACATTGGTCTCATCAGCACAGCACCCCACTTCATCAGTACATTGGTCTCAGGACAGAAAAGAGGATCGTTGTCTTGTCTTGGTAGACTCGTTTGAGATGTTGTATGGAATGCGATGATCAGTGTTCGTCTTTTCACATCTGTGTTTGTAAATGAGAATAGTATAGACTAGGAAAAGTTTAAACAGATTGGGATTTTCGTTTTCTCCTTGTACCCCTGATAAAGATGGAAATGTTTCTGTATTGGGGTCCTCGCCAGATATGTAAAATGTTGTGCGCCGATAAAGTTTCTCTATTAGATCGATGTATCCAGTGGATTCGAAACTTAGAAGGCGGTTTCTAATGAATGAGAAGTTTCTTTTGATGTGGTCATATGTTTCTTTGAGGTTGTCATCGCTGATATACAATTTCCTATTAGAGAGCTATGCAATTTCCTGGTGTTGTTTGATGGCACATATACCATCATTACATCCTTTACAAAAAAATAACGAAAACCAAAATGAGTTGTGAGAAGTTAGGACAAAGAAAGAAAGAAAGAAAGAAAGAAAGAAAGAAAGAAAGAAAGAAAAAAGAAAGAAAGTATGAAAATTATACAAAACCAAAGAAGCGATCTGAAAAGTGAGTGTGTGTGAGAGTGAGTGAAAGAGAGAGAGCGAGAAAGAGAGAGAGAGAGAGAGAGAGAGAGAGAGAGAGAAAGGGAGGGAGGGGGGGGAGAGAGAAACAGAAAAAAGAAGGAATGGTCTGGAAATCTACACTTTTATTGTCTTGCGCTTCTGCGAGAAAGACAATAAGAAAGAGAAAGAGAAAGAGAGTGAGAGAAGAATTGACAATGAGTGAGAATGATGAAGGTTGAAAAAGAAAAAAAGAGAAAAGCACATACTAGTGGAAGAGTGACAGAAGCTGAAAAATGAAAAGAAACAAAGAAACAAAGATAGAAAAAGAAAGAAAGACAAAAAGAAAGAAAGAAAGGGAAGGAAAAAGAGAGGTAGGCAATAAGAGAAAAATCGGTCTTCAGGCGAAAGAGGGCATTCGTGTAAAATCCTTGGTAAAATAAAGACGAATGTTGATGATAGTTCGCCTGAAATAGGCCTATACTTCCGATTGACCGTGAAATAACCTGTCTGTCTTAATTTTTCTTATATTTGCTCTATATGTATTTATATACATATATATTTAGAGCTTTCTTAGAGAGTTATCCTACCACTGTATGTACAGGATACTCTTTTGGATTCTTCTATACCCACACTGCATGCTGATATATATATATATATATATATATATATATACGCATCGTTCATTCAGCACTGAATTAGAACACTCTCAGCTATTGGGCTAAAAAGTCTGCCTTCTTCTACTGAGCGCCCATAGCTCAGAGGTAGAATCGCCGACTGATCCCAATTCGGTCGGGTTTCAATCCTGGGTTAAAAGCAATCGGTGTCTAACCGTACTGATGAGCTGTGATACAGCGAAGCAGATCTGTCTGCGGATGACTATATATATATATATATGTAGAGAGAGAGAGGGAGAGAGAGAGAGAGAGAGAGAGAGAGAGAGAGAGAGACTTTGAAAAAAAACAATAGCTATTCACGCTTCTATGCATCGTTCATTCAGTAATGAATTTGAACACTCTCAGCTATTGGAGTGTGTTTACATTGTATATAAAACGTTAAAGTCCTTCTTGCTCTACCGAACGTTCATAGCTCAGCAGTAGAATCGCCGACTGTTGCCAATTCGGTCGGGTTTCAATCCTGGCTAGAAGCAATCAGATGTCTAACCGTACTGATGAGCTGTGATACATCGAAACAGATCTGTCTGCGGATGACTATATATGTATATTTTTTGGGGTGGGTTACAAAAAGAGGGACAAAATAAAATATCGTCTGGCCAAAATCGTAGAGTTAGAGTTTGAATTTGCTCTTGAAGAATCTTCACTTTCTAGGGAAACAGTTTCAAATCACTGTGGATAATTCGGCGCACAGATCTCCTGGAAATACCCACCCTGCTGTGACAGCCGTCTGATGGAATTGCATGTCGACTGTTCTAACTGTTCCCTTACATCTTTTACATGAGCCAGCGTTCTTGCAGTGAACTTTGTGCCAAAATGGCCTTTATTAATGTTAACCGCACTTCCAGCGTTTCTAAACTTTTCTACCAAACGTGTGATCGTATGGCAATGAAGAATTTTTCTCCCAGGATATATTTTTTTAATCGTGTCACCCCAAGCAAGGCATTCCACTGCCACTATAGCGCAGGGGGTTACATAGAGAGATTGGATATAGGAAATGTCAGAATGAGGGTGATAGACGACTTAGGATGTACATAGGGAGAGAGTTGGAGAGAGTGGGTGTGAGTTAGTGTGTCAGGAGGTGTTTATTGACCTTACATTTAAACTCCTGGAGGTTGTAGCCGTCGGGGAAGCAAGCATGCGGTAGGGAATTCCACAGGCGGGAAGTGCGAGAAAAGAAGCTGTTGGAGTAGAAATTGCGGTTACATTTCATCGGTTTCACTGTAAAAGGGTGGGACCTAGTTACCAATCTAGTATCTCGTGCAAATTCACATCTAGGGGGCACCAGTGATTTCGCGTCGAAATTGCCTCTGAACGAGTGTAGATGACTTTGTTGCAAAATACAGTTCCACAATATTTGTTTTCTCTTCAACCGAATATTGCTCCTAGGGATTCATTTTGATATCAGATAAAACCTACAGGTATTCTATACAACTCACCTGAAAAAGAAAAAGAAACAATTATTTCTTTAGAAAATATGAGCCTTTACTCGTGTCCCTCTTTTTGTCACCTACCTTTTAAATATATATATGCGGATGACAATATATATATATATATATCCACACACACACACACACACACACACACACACACACACACACACATATATATATATATATATATATAGTTATCCACATACAAGCCTGTTTCGCTGTATTACAGCTCATCAGTGTGATTAGACATCTATATCTGTGTGTGTGTGTATGTGTCCTTCTATGTATCAAGTAATTTAAGTAGTGTATAACAAGTAGGAAGCAATGTTGTCGTTTTAATTAGCATATTTTAAAAGTGTAACAAACATTGTAAATTATATTATACAATGCTCTACATGAAGTAAAATGTTTACACCTTTTGAACTCTTTTAATTACAACAAATTTGACAATATCTATTTACGGTATTTACAGATCTCTAAAAGCAACGACTTCGTAGCGAAACAGAGGAAAGGAACGGAAAGATACATGACTCGTGCAATGTCTCTTAATACAAGGTGCTGGAGAAATACCCTCTACATAATGGTAAGACGTTATGTAGATGAAGAAATCATTTCCACTAATGTCTGACTATCATGTTGGAGGTATTTCTGGTTGGTATATGTTGAAGGTACTGGTCTCGTACCCTGTATATAAGTAATAATGGGAGAACAATATTAGTATATATCAAGTCCAATTTTAGGGAAAGATGTATGGTCAACTAAACATAAAATGTACCTAAAACAATAAAAGCCTTAAAACAATAAAAGCCTTAAAACAATAAAAGCTAAAACCCCAAAGAAGAATTTATTCTATTTAAGATAGATAATATTATATTTCAATGACTACTTTAGACAATAAGAAATATATAATAATTCCTGCTAAAAGTTTCGTTAAAAGTTTGCAAAATCATATTTAATCAGTGTAAAATATATTACTCTCGGAAATAGATTAGGTTAATTCTTTTTATTTAGAAATAAATTAATTAAGTATTATTTACTGTTTAATTCAGACAACATTTTGTATTACGACCGGCCATATTGGATTTTGAGGAAAAGGAAAAAAAATGGCAAAACAGATTTACTATTTATTTATTTACTATTTTGGGAAAACAGGCTCCATCTTATTCTGGTTTACGCCTGCCACATTTTTCTCTTGATTTGTTTTGTTTTCACTTTGATTCCTGTCGTTTGTAAGAAGGGGTTTGGTTGATTTTTTACGATTCTGTTTCAAATTTTAAAGTAATCTGCCATTTCTTTCGTTTTTTTTTTTGTTTTATTTGACGTTTAGCTTTTTCATATAATTTATTTACCTTTTAAACTTCGCTTTCTCTCTCTTTTTTTCTCAATCTCATATTCGAACTTACTCTTTCTTTCTTTTTTTTCTCCGTTATTGATTTCTTGGAAGGACTCCCAAGTACACAAGATAAATTTAATACATATAAACAAAAAGGATGTAAAAATATCAACAATTAGAAAAAAAACAAAACAAAAAAAAACAGGGAAAATGAAGGATGAATACTGAAAGGAAGCGAAATAAGACAAATATAGTAGAAAAGGGAGAAGAAACGCTAACAAAAATAGATTTAAAACAGAAATTGGGAGAATAAAACAGAGATACAGCTAAAGTTTTGAAAAAATTAGATTAAGTTGATTTGTTTTTTACGGCTTATCAACATTTTACAGCTTATTTGAAACCAAAAAACATTTTACATTGTAAGAATTAAAAAGAAATAATAATGATTTACTGATGAAAGTTCTACTAATTAACCAATAGCTAAGAGGAGAAGAGGTGAATTTATACCTTTCTCAAGAGTAATTGCGCATATAACGAACCTGACTGGAATTAGAACACAGTACTCCTTTTCTGGATGTCCTCATCTGTTGTTCTATTTTTTAAGAACATAGCTGAACAATCCGATCTTACCAGCTATCTGTCTATTAACTTTCTAACCTGTTTGGGTGGGGGAAACTTCTAGAGGTTCTAATTTATGGTGAATTCGTTAAGTATTTCATATCACAGGGCCTTTAGACCAACAATATGGTTGTCGTTTCTCTAGATCAGCTGTTCGCGTACTGATGATAAATGCAGAAAGAATTAACCAGGCTCTAGATAAGAATGCTGTAACCTGGGTTCTAGCTTTAGACATCTCAGAAGCTTTTCGCATAAAGGTCTTCTTTACAACCAGAAAAGTTAGTGTCCTGTGAAATGGTGAAATGAAAGCAATCCTGAATGGCTACTCTTCCAGATCTTTTCGTATTAATGTAGGCTTCCCCATTTTTGTCTTTGATTTCATTTTCATGAATGACTTTCTCGATGGCATCAGCTCTCAAATAGGTATCTATGCTGATGACACAACTATTTACTATTGTCTCAAAAGTCGTTTTGCTCAGCTAGATAAATACAAATTGGTGGTTGATGTAAAACAAAAAACGACCTTCAGTCTGTTGCTAACTGGAGCAAATAATGGCTTGTTAATTTTAACACCTACGAGACTAAACTGATCTCTCTTGATCATCTGAGAAGCCCCTTTCTGATTTCCATCAGCACGGTTGATGCTAACTTACGGGATAGTGACGAGTTGCGCTTTTGGGGCTAATGTTTCATGCAGGCATGAAGTTTTTTTTTTTTTTTTTTTAATCATATCGCCCCAAGAAAGGCGGTGACGCCACTGAGGCGCATGGGGCTACTTAAGAGTAAAATGATTGGAAAAGAGAAAACCGGGAACCACATCCTAAACAAGAAACAAGGGATGAGCCTCTTCATCTGTTCAAAAGACGTGGGTGGAGTGTGAACCGGGCGATAGTTAAGTCTATCTACTCCAATTGAGAACAAAAAAAAAAAAAAAAGAGAAAAGAAAAAAGTGGAAGATTGGGAAAAAAAAAGAAAAAAGGAAAGCCGGGAACCACATCCTAAACAGGAAACAAAGGGATGAGCCTCTTCACCTATTCAAAAGACGTGGGTGGAGTGTGAACCGGGCAATAGTTAAGATGGAAAAGGTATATTGAATCAATTGCTAAGTATGCAGCAAAGAAAGTTGGTTCACTGTGTCGTGCTAGAAAATTTTTCTTTCCAGAATCTGTCTTACATATTTACAAGTTTATTATTCATCTATGCTTTGAATATTGCCGACGCAAATAGTCTGGTGCTCCTGTTATTTATCTAGAGTTCCTTGAAAAATCAGAAAAAAAAAAGTAATATTATTGGCAATGATCTGGAGTCTCGACTTCAGTCACTTTCACACCACCGTAATGTAGCTTCCCTGTGCCTTTTCTATAAATACTTTTATGGTAACTTTTCGGATTAATTCTTTGCTATGGTACCTAGATTTTATGAATTTAAGCTCAGTATGTGCGTTGTGGTGCAGTGGATATCGGCGCGGAACGAGAAACCGTGGAGCCGAGTTCGAATTCCAGTTGAATCCATTGTATTCACTTACGCGCAAATACCCTTGGGAAAGGTATTAATCCGTCTCTTCCTTCCAGTTATGGGTTAAATAACAGAACAGATTGGGTTCTTTAGCCTTGGTCGGCAACCAGTCTACCGCAGAAAGCAACGGCAACCTACTGCGGGATAATCTTCTGCCCAGTAAACTATCGCCCGGTTCACACTCCACCCACGTCTATTGAACAGGTGCAGAGGCTCATCGCTTGTTCCCTGTTTAGGATGTGGTTTCCGGTTTTCTCTTTTCACTTTTCTTTTTTTTTTTTCAATTGGAGTAGATAGACTAAACTATTGCCCGGTTCACACTCCACCCACGTCTATTGAACAGGTGTAGAGGCTCATCCCTTGTTCCCTGCTTAGGATGTGGTTTCCGGCTTTCTCTCTTCTAATCTTTTCACTCTTACGTAGCCCCCGGCACATCAGTGGCGTTACTGCCTTGCTCGGAGTGATATGATTAAAAAAAAAAAAAATGATCGCCCATGCGTGTATCACGTATGGCACTTAGCTGACTGACTAGATTGGCGACAAGGTCTCATCAATCCTCTGTTGAATTGGCTAGATGTAACCGTAAGTTCTATGCTAACAGTTTTTTTCTCGCACTTTTTACTTCCGACTCCATGCTTTCCAGTTAACTTTGATCTACAAAAATTTAAATGCAATGTCAGTCGCTGTCTACTGTCCTCCTGGTTACTTCTATTTCTTCTCACTCCTTAGCAATGTTTCTTTTTCTAACTCTTCTACACCAGAACATAGCTGAACAATCCGATCTTTCTAGCTATCTGTCTATTAACTTTCTAACCTGTTTTGGGGAAACTCCTAGAAGATCTAATTTAAACGTTAAGTATCTCATATCGCAGAGCCTTTAGACAAGCAATATGGCTGTCGTTTTTCTAAGTCATTTTTCTCTTTGTGGTTTTGCTGCTTTGCTTGGGGTGAACTCGATTGAAAAAAAAATAAAAAAATAAAAACTCTGATTTTCAATTTTCGGCCGTTATCATTTTCACCATCCGCACATCAAATTTCGCAGCATCTGACATTCTAAAGCGGTCACCCATCTAGATACTGGCCAGGTTCGACGTTGTTTAGTGATCGTGCGTGAACTGTTGTTTCAACGTGATATGGTCGCAAACAAAGAAGAAGAAGAAGAAGAAGCAGAAGAAGCAGCAGAAGAAGAAGAAGCAGAAGAAGAAGAAGAAGCAGAAGAAGAAGAAGAAGAAGCAGAAGAAGAAGAAGCAGAAGAAGAAGAAGAAGCAGAAGAAGAAGAAGCAGAAGAAGAAGAAGAAGAAGAAGAAGAAGAAGAAGCAGAAGAAGAAGAAGCAGAAGAAGAAGAAGAAGCAGAAGAAGCAGAAGAAGAAGAAGAAGAAGCAGAAGAAGAAGAAGAAGCAGAAGAAGCAGAAGCAGAAGAAGAAGAAGAAGCAGAAGAAGAAGAAGAAGAAGAAGAAGAAGAAGAAGAAGAAGAAGCAGAAGAAGAAGAAGAAGAAGAAGAAGAAGAAGAAGCAGAAGAAGAAGAAGAAGAAGAAGAAGAAGAAGCAGAAGCAGAAGAAGAAGAAGAAGAATTTTTAAAAAAGTGTTCTCGAAAAAGATAAAAAAAAAGGAAAGGTAGAAAAATAAGACATAATGTAAATGGTGGTGTTTATTTTGTTGCCCATAGAAAATGTCACGGAATAATAATTTGTTTTCACGAGAAAAAGAAATACTTAATTCTGTTTTGGTAGCTTGTCATTGTTTAAACGAAAAGTAGATCTGCTGAAAATAATTTGTCTCTTTTTTTTCTTCAGAATGTAAGGAACCTATGAACAACAGTTAAAAAGCAATGTCAAAACGGGGTCGGTCTATTCCATTCACTTACAGAATTGGGCATGTTTTTTGTTTTATTGAACATTTTTACTTTCTCTAAGTAATTTGTCACGTACTCTTCTCTTTCTTTCTCCCCCCTGTATATTTATATGTATGTAGTTACTTCGTTATTTTAAACAGTGTTTATTTCGTCGACCGGACTTTAAAAAAAAATTAGTAAAGGAGATGTGATAATTTTCTACTTTATAAAATGAAGTGTCTGTTCAAATATCCAGTAAAATAACTTTTGAAATAATATATATATATATTTTTAATCATATCATCCCAAGCAAGGCAGTCCACTGCCACTATAGCGCAGGGGGCTACATAGAGCGATTGGGCATAGGAAATATCAGAGGGAGGGTGATAGACGAGTTAGGAGGTACGTAGGGATAGCGTTGGAGGAAATGGGTGCGAGTTAGTGTGTTAGGAGGTATCTATTGACCTTACATTTAAACTCCTGGAGGTTGTAGCCGTCGGGGAAGCAATCATGCGGAAGCGAATTCCACAGGCGGGAAGTGCGAGAAAAGAAGCTGTTGGAGTAGAAATTGCGGTTACGTTTCATCGGTTTCACTGCTGTTAAATATAAGAGACAATGAAATTAAAGCAAAATACGAACGGCTCATGATTAAACATAAGAGACATTCATTGTCTCTGATATTTAACAGCATATGTTTAGAAAATTACTTGCTGCCTCGATACACTATATATATATATATATATATATATATATATATATATATATATAGATAGATAGATAGATAGATAGAGTCAGGTCAGGTAAGATTATGTCTGCTCCAGGTACCACGTAACTCAGTACTACTGGCCACGAATCGGGTCGTCGGCGACTAAATCGGCGCCCCCGCTGGGTGCAAGCTCGGTGAGCAGGGCAGCATAGGCACCCTGCGAGACCAAAAACAGGTTCCATCAAAGGGCGGAAGAGCTCCTATAAGCCAACGGCTATCTCCAAAAGCAACCAGCAATAGTTAAAATAGTCTTTGCGGAAGCTGAAATTTGAAACCTTTAAATTTAAAATGAATTTTCCTAATATTGTTCTGGTAGAAATCAGCCCTGACTTGTGGCTGGCATTAGCAATCATCAAACGAAAAACCGAAACTTGATAGATTTTGAGTTGCAGTATGCTATTATCCAAACTTATTTATAAATTAAACTTTAAACTTTCTTGAAAATTTACACAGTTGTACTATAAGCGTCTGCGAGTGTTTTTAGCTAGGTTTTGTGTCGAGGTACCCCCGATAAATATCGAAAATCGATAATAAAAAGGAGTGGTTCGATTATAATCAAATTTGATATACTCATAGACAAACACATGAGAAATCATATTCAGAAGTTTCAAGGTTGCAGTTCTTACAATAGTGCAGAAAATCGATAATATATATATAAAAGGCAAGAAGTTTGTGTGTCTATTTATTTGCCTGTATCTGTATTTTTTCAGCCCTTTTATTTTAGTTTTTGATTTGGGTTTGGCTCTAAGTAGGTATAATTGCAGTTCTTAGTCTCAACCATGATACCATTTACTCAGAAGACTTATTTAGCCTTCAAAATTCAGTTAACGACAAAAAACTTATTTGATATCGATACCAGGAAATCAAAATTTGACTTACATTCATTCATTTTTCTTTCAGTCTATGGTTTCGCTTTAACTGGAAACAACTATTGCTTTTTAGTCTTTCGTGCCAACGTCCAAAGAGTCTGAGCTCCAGGACCATGGATTAGTTTTAAAGCTTTCATTACACACGAGCAACGCCGGGCTATACTGCTAGTTATAACAATAATAATAACTATATATATTCTGTACATATATTTTTTCGTATGCTTACTTGACAATTTTGGTTAGTAATCATTGCTCTAGTGTCAGTCAGTTAAGTGCCATCCATGAAACACGCTTGGGCGATCATGTCTCGAAAGAGACATGACTGACTGGGCAGAAGATTACCCCGCAGTAGGTTGCCATTGCTTTCTGCGGTAGACTGGTTGCCAGCCAAGGCTATAGAACCCAATCTGTCCTGTTATTTAACCCATAACTGGAAGGAAGAGACGGATTAATACCTTTCCTAAGGGTATTTGCGCGTAAGTGAATGCAATGAAATCGGCTGGGATTCAAACTCGGTTCCCCGATTTCTCCTTCCGAGCCTATATCTACTGTACCTCAACGCACATCCGGTCTAGTGTAGCCAGAATAAAAACTTCAGTTTCAGCTTTTAATCTTAAAACTAATGGGTATATAGTCTGTCTATATCAACTTTTTTGGAACAGGCAGTTTATTTACCACGACGAAATCTTTTAAGTTTTAAGAATCCAAGGTATGCACTCTGAAGAGGACAATCCAGTGTCACATCACTGCGACGGCAAAACATGGGAAGCAACAGTCTACTGATGAGTTCTTATGTATCGGAAATTGGCCATCGAGACTCCGAAACGGCTGAAAAACAAACCAAAAAAAAAAAAAACAACAAAAAAACAATGAAACAGATAATACTAAAATTATAGGCCAATAATATTTCTGTTCACCACGTTTAAATATCACGTCTGTAATAAGTGTAGTTACCATTTTCTTAACGAAAACAACCTTATCTCTCTAGAACAGAAGGGACGTCAGGGAGGGCCACATGGTTACAAAAATCAATTGACTAATAAAATTATCATGGAAAATTGCAGGAAAAAAAGGAAAAATCTCAGCATAGTTAAATGACATGCGTGATGGACAGAGACAGAGACATGATTGCTTGGGCGATCTTGTCTCTTTCAATCCATGACTGGCTAGGCAGATGCTTTTCCCGCAGTAGGTTTCCATTTCTTTCTGCGGTAGACTGGTTGTCAACCAAGGCTATAGATCCCAGTATATCCTGTTATTCAGCCTATAGCTGGAGGGAGAAGAGATGGATTAATACCTTTCCCAAGGGTATTTGTGCGTAGGTAAATGAAGCGAATTCGACTGGAATTCGAACTCGGCTCTCTGATTTCTCATTCTGTGCCGATATCCATTACATCACAAAATAAATAAAAACCAGACCAAAAAGACATCAAAATACTAAGACGATTCGGATCGAATTTTCACGTTGATGTTTGCATGATCCACCTTAAAATGTAACCTTGAAATGTGTGCCGTATCAAATATATATATATATATATATATATTGCTCGAACCACATTAAAAGAAAAGAACACAACTTTTATTAGATTTTGTCATCGTTTGACGGCAAAGGAATGCTACCATGCAGTTAGCGTATTCGCGTGACTAGCAAAGTACCCTACCCCGAGGTACAGTGGGTAGCGAACTTGCTAATTCGTCATTGTTGGAGATATTGACTTTCAATAACTACTTCATAACACGATTTCAAGCTAAGTTTTGTATCAATTGAGAAAAACGTTCATACGATTTCCAGTGTTCCCTGTGTTAACAAAAAAAAAAAAAAAAAAAAAACGAAACAAAAAGAAAAAAAGAAAAAATCATAAAAAACCTTTTGAATAGTAACATGAAGTTATCATTAGATAAACTTCAGAAGAATATACCTACGATATTAACACGTGGAAACAATATGGCGACCTAAAAGTGATTGCAAAAGTCTGTCTATTGTACGAATTTACATTTGTAAAGATATAACAGTAAAATAGTCATGTTAAAATTAGCCGTTCTCACACAGGAAACATTCAGTGTCCATTGACCGGAAAATTAGCGTTACTGGCGGCTGAAATTTATAAGTTTGCTTTTTCTGAGAATAGTTTTTCAGGAAATTAGACATCTTAAGACCACTGACTGTTATCGCTCTTTCTATTATTGGATGTATTCTTCTAAGCATTTTATTTTTGGTTGTGTGGAAAGTTAGCATTTTGATTATATCATTGTTTTCCCTTCTAGTTACGTGCTAACCATTTTTGTCACGTGTCATATATGAATAAAGTGGCGCTGCCGACATTTAAGCTTGAACACGGATCGCCAGAGAACAAGCATAATCGACTTTGTTTTGATCTACTTAGAGGAATTGTGCTGCTGGGACCATGTGACATTGAAAAAATAATATGTATATATGGGCAGATAATAAGCATTCGAGAGATAAGGAAAAAGTCTGATTGTTTTTTTCGAAGACATTATTTTTCGTATACGTGACTTTACAAAATTATGGTTGTTGCTTAACGTGTTCAAATGATACGGTTTTTGCTATTTGTAAAAACAGATAGTATAATATCTAAACCTAATGGAACTTTGTCTGTGTGTGTGTGTGCGTATGTGTGTGTGTGTCAGTGTGTGTGTGTGTCCATTACCTATAGACTCCGAAACAGCTGAACCGATTTTCTCGAAAATTTACACAGTTGTACTATAAGCGTCTGCGAGTGTTCTTAGCTAGGTTTTGTGTCGAGGTATCCCCGATAAATATCGAAAATTGATAATCGAAAAAATCAGGTTATAGAAGGAGTGGTCCGATTTTAATCAAATTTGATAACCTCATAGACAAAGACATAAGAAACGACATTCAGAAGTTTCAAGGTTGCAGTTCTTACAATTGTGCAGAAAATCGATAATGTATATATATATATATAAAAGGCAAGATGTTTGTGTGTGTCTGTTTATTTGTCTGTATGCCCCTTATACAAATCCACAATTTTTATCCGATTCTCACCAAACTTCACACAAATATACTTTAGGCTGAGTCTGAGCTCCAGGACCATGGATAAGTTTTAAAGCTTTCATTACACCCGAGCAACTGCTAGTTTTTATACATAAAAACCGACAGTATAATATGAATATGAAATTAGCTACCGTTCAGCTTAAAAGTTGTATAGAGAGTTTTTGATTAAAATAGGCCTTGCAATTTTAGTTCCCTTTTATCGCAACTTCATCCAGCTGAGAATACCAGGAACAGAACTTGTGCGCAACGACGAAAATTTAGAAAAAATAGAAACAAAAAAAGGACATTTACACTCACCATCAGTTTAAATTTCGAGAGTAAATAATGAGGAAAGAAGGCTTAATAAATTTGATACTCATATGTTATAATGAAGGTAAGAGTGACATAAGAAATACTGCATGACCTACCTAACAAGCTTGAGTAAACGGATGGCGAAACAATGTTTAGAAAAGGTAAGAAAAAATATTAGAAGGAGCCGGAAACCGAATCGTAATCAACAAGGGATAAACCTCTATTCTTGTTCAAAAAACCAGTGAGGGTCCTGAACTGGACGATAGAGAAACCTATCTACTCCTATTATATATATATATATATATATATATATATATATGTGTGTGTGTGTGTGTGTGTGTGTGTGTGTGTGCCCGAAGATAGAGAAATGTTTACGAAAAAGGAGGAGAGTATAAAGAGAATTGCGTATGTGCGTTAAAAACATAATCTTATTTCGGTTAAAGAAAGTTTGCTTGAGACAGAAGGTAGCGATTTTATCAGACACAAGGGAAACATCCGGCGCATACGTTAAAGAATATTTATTTTTATTAATCTTTTTTTAATTCCCAAAGAATATAAATTCTATGGCTAAATCGTTTGGCACAATGTCAAGATGGGAACGTCACAGACCTGATTTATATCTGACTCGGCCTTTTATCTTAATTTGGTTGCTGAAAAAAATACTTGAAACATATTCAACGCTGTCAATTATGTAATTATATTAATTATTATATTAATTATATTATATTATATTATATTATATTATATTATATATAATATTATATAATATTATATATATAATATTATATAATATATAATATATAATATTATATTATAATTATATTATTAATTATATTAATTATTATATTAATCATATTATATTATATATATTATATAATATATAATATTATATAATATTATAGATATAATATTATATAATATATAATATTATATTATAATTATATTATTAATTATATTAATTATTATATTCATTATATTATATTATATATATTATATAACATATAATATTATATTATATTATATATATAATATATAATATATAATATTATATTATAATTATATTATTAATTATATTAATTATTATATTAAATATATTAATTATTATTTAATTATATTAAAAAGCGATACGCACCTACATACACACGCAATTAAAATGTTACGTGAGTTTAATAATTCAGAACGGCTGATACGACTTTACTGAAGTTCTCATAGAGGTTTCCTAGATCGAACAAATGGTAAATATTAATTAGTTACAAAGACTACATACTACATCTGGTAATAGAGACATTTTCATTGAATATCATTACAAAATAATTATGAAGATCATATTAATATAATAAGATGTTCGTAAAATAATGTCCGATTTAAGAATAAACCTTTTGTTCTAATATATATTTGCCTTAAAATATAATACTCATTAAAATGATTAAAGAGTCGGTCGGCCAGTCAGTTAATTACCATACGTGATACACGCCTTGGGCGATCATGTCTCGAAAGTGACATGATGACTGAGCAGAAGATTATCCCGCAGTCATTGCTTTCTGCGGTAGACAGGCTGCCAGCCAAGGCTTTAGAACCCAATCTATCCTATTATTTAGCCCATAACTGGAGGGAAGAAGCAGATTAATACCTTACCCAAGGGTATTTGTCCGTAAGTGAACGTAAGGAATTCAACTGGAATTCGAACTCGGCTCCCCGATTTGTCATTATCCATGTGGATACGACACAGAAAATTGCTGAGTCCTATGCAGCTGCGAGGAAGTGGGCTGCAGAATTCAAATGAGGCAGTGACAGCACAGAATATGACCCTCTGTCAGAACGTCTAAAAACCTCAACTACCGACGAACCAGTTGATGACATCCCCCGTAAAATGGTTTAAAATTTCCAGGACACTTCTGACTCGATTACAGGCTGAAAATTTTCAGATCAAGATGAAGACTGGGTTCACCACTTCGAACCTAAATGAAACATTCAAAGAAAACAGTAGAAATACCCTGGTTCTTCACCTCCAAAGAAGTTCGAGCAGGCACCGTCTGTTAAGAAGGTGATGACATTTTTTTCTAAAGATGTAATCATGGAAAAAGGAAAAAAACTATTAACAGAATTAAGACAACTGAAAGAAGAAGTCAAGTCGAAACGCAGAAGAAAGATGAAGGCAGGTGTGTTCTTGCTCCAGGATAATGCGCCTCTTCATACTGCTCAGGTTGCAGTAGCTGAAGTAGTTAACTGTGGCTTTGAATTTTTACCCCATCCACCTTACTCACCAGACTTAGCTCCATCTGACTTCTTTCTATCAATTTTATTGAGATGGACCTACATTGTTGAAATGCTGGCAATCATCATCTCCTTGACACTTTCAGGTGGGTTTTCTTCGACTAGTGTTTTCAGATGTTTACTATTAATTGAAGATAGACGTATACTACCACTTTGTTTTCAAGACTCGTATCCCCACTGCGAAACTTTAAAAAACCAGCGCCGTACTATTCGATTAAAAGTGGATTCTTTACCCCATGTTCTGTTAACGTTGACAGCAGTTTGGGAAGCATTACGGCTAGGCATGAACTCATGCAAAAAAGTAAACGCACCTCTACACAACACAGGTCTGGTATTTAAGAACAGAATTCTGATAGTGGCTGATATAGAATTAACAAAGAGTACACTTTAATCATTAGAAATGAGTAATATATTTTAGGGCAAATATTTATTTGAACAAAAGGTTTATTCTTAAATCGGACATTATTTTTTTTTACAACCTATTACTATTTTCCAGTATATACACAGCACAGGTCTGTTATTTAAGAACAGAATTATGATATTGGTTGATATAGAATTAACAAAGAGTACACTTTAATCATTAGAAATGAGTAATATATATTAGGGCAAATATTTATTTGAACAAAAGGTTTATTCTTAAATCGGACATTATTTTTTTTTACAACCTATTACTATTTTCTAGTATATACACAGCACAGGTCTGTTATTTAAGAACAGAATTAACAAAGAATATGGTGCACATGGATTTCCTTGGGTGTCATACTTTTTTTGCAAATACATTATGACTGCTTGTTTTGTCCATTTTTAGATTTGCGGTGCACCTCCCTCATTTGTATGTGTCTCACTTGCATTATGGGTCTCACTTGCATTATGGGTCTCACCTGCGTAGAAATTAAGACAAAAATTTTAATTAGTTTTTCTATTTTTATAAGAAGTGGTAGTGTGTTGCTACAACAAAAATAATCAGCTATGGTTTTTTTTTTGATGAGGCTTTTGAACAACCCTCGTATTGACGATCAACGAAAAACACCACAATAAAAAACAAACAAAAGCATTCAACTCGTCTTTCTTGATTTCAAAGCAATAACAAAATTTTCTGTTCTTGAAAATGGGCAATGATAGCCTAAAATATTTTAAAATACACGGATGATTTGTACACAAACTGATATCAAATGTATTTTATTTTGTGTCAAAAAAGGAAAATAATGGTGCCCTGTATTCGTGCAGGGCAAGAGGGGTTTCTGATAAACTGGGTTATAAACATCTGGCCCTTTGGACCTTCAAAATCAGCATTCGACATCCTAGATTTCCTTTTTTTTCATTTATTCCTACCTCGAATCAAACTCCTCGTATCAATGGAAAAAGCACAGCTACCATAAGACAGATTTAATAATATTATAAAATCTGTCTTCTTAATTCTTGTTATTTTATTTTTCTCTTTCCTCAATAGTATTTTTCTAGTATTCTTTAACACTTAGTAACCCTTTAACTCATAGTGGCTTTATTACCTTGCGTGGAGTGAAATGATTTTAAAAAATGAAAATGAATAGGAATAGATGGTGTTATTCAAATTTCAAGAGGAGAAAACTTCTTAACAGCCTAAAACGCTACGATACAAAATCCTGTTTTCTGTTTTTAAATACCTGGGTTCAATCACTGATCACTTTCTTAGCCAACGTGATATGTGTTCTATATTATTTGCAAAAGGAATAAATCAACCACAATTATCTTCTCTTGTCTTTCCTTCGCTTTCAATTTTATTGTTAATTTCCATTGCAATTTTTTATAGCCCTATTTCGAATTTGGCTGGAAATAAAGTGAAAAAGAAGTGTTTTTTTTTATGAAAGCCAAGGTGATTATTATTTATTTTGTTATCTATTCGTACTACGAAGTTGCTGGTGGATATTCGTACTTTAAGGAAGAGATGTTATTTATTCTACTTCCAGCTTGCTAGGCATGTCAAAACTTAACCAGTACACAGTTGGCTGTATATTTCAGGAACCAATGAGTATTTGTTGGCTACAGGAACTACTGGAAGAAAATGACAAAATGGCATCAAACGTTTCAAAGGAATCCACTTTTGGCTTTTACCACTAGACTTGTTGCTAACCTTAACTACAATGTCTTTTTTGCTCTGTTATTTTACTGATAATTGACAGGAAAGAGATAAATTCTAGCTCATTTCTGACTGTATGATTAAACTCTAAATTTGACCTCGGTTTGGGTTTGCTGGTTCTATTTCCTGTGATGCTAACCATTGGGGCACTCATATTTTCATGAGAGATATACAAAATCGATATTATATATATATATATATATATATATATAATCCAAATAAAGTCCTGTTTCGCTGTATCAAATCTCATCAATGCGTCTAGATTAACCGTTTGCCTCAAGCCGGGACTGAAACCCGACTAATATGTCAGCATCGGAGATACACCCACGAAGCTTTCAGCACATATCAGATAAAGACAGATTACATAACCTGACTGACAGAATAATATCTAAACGCTTGAAACTGATTGTATACATTTTCTTTGTTCTTGAGAACTGAAAACAAAAACAATAAACGTAATTTATTTATTTATTAGATTGTTTATTGAGATGATTGGTAAAACATTGGCTAACTGTCAACTGATTCGAACTTTATAAAATGATAAATAATAAGGATTTTCTTACAGTGAATTCGCATATTTTAATAATTTGGTAATTGTTTATTAATTTATGAATAAAAAGTTGTTTTATTATTTTATAAATTGGTAAATAATTGCATTGCATTAGTTTTAATAATATTAGATTTTAGAATGTGCATCATTTTAAAAACTAAATATAAAATTATTCTTGTAAATAAACAATGTAATAGTGTTTAAAATGTTTTTTGCAAATTCTTAACAAAAAATATATAAATTCAATTTCATCATATTTCCTTAAAATTTATTATAACAGAAATATATTATAAATTTCAACCGACTGTAACATTAGATGTTTGGTCTATGAATTCCAAAAGTTTCCATATAAAAAGACGGCAAATATTACTATTACTATTCCAAGGAGAACAATTTCAGTTGTTCTCTCTTCAGGTATAGTAGGCTATAAGTAGATTTTTCTCATCTTCCTTTGAATGAAGCGCTTTGATACTCCTATTTTATGACTTCAGCATAGAGTGAAGTGGTTGAAAAAAAACAAAAACAAAAAAACAACAACAACAGAAAAATAAAACAAAAAACAAAAAACAAAAACAAAACAAAAGGAAAAATTAACCGATGAAAAAGACCCTACAAAATGAAAAAAAAATTCGTATGAGAGTCGTATGCGCATGCGCGAGAAAATAAAGGAAAGATTAAACCAAAAAAAGTAATAAACATTTTAGGCGTGTTCTCTTCTTTAAAAAAATGTCGTGATGCAAAGAAATGAAAGAAAAAAGTTAGAATGTTCTCTTTCATTCCATTTCCACTTTTGTAAATTGTTCCTTCCTCATGGATTCGTCTCCTATTTCGTCTCTCTGAAATGAAGACGAAAAAGACAAATAAGAAAAGATGTGTGAAATTAAAAACGATAGATAGATAGATATATAGATAGATAGATAGATAGATAGATAGATAGATAGAATGAGTGAGTGAGCGAGCGAGTGAGTGACAGAGACAGAGAAAGACAAACAGAGAGAGAGAGAGAGAGAGAGAGATCAAAGAAAAGAGAAAGAGTAGGAAAACCAGCAATAAATGAATCTGAATTAAAGAAAGAAAAGAAAAGAAAAGAAACACATCGAGAGGTAGAAAAGATGCAATCAAGACAGGACCTTTCGTCAAGTGTGAAATAAATAGATAAGGGTTCAAACGTTTTAAGCAAATTTTAAAAAAATATATTAATTCCGTAATCAAAATATTTTTGTGTTTTTTACAAATTTTCACCAAATTATACTTTTGCACACAATTAATAAGAACGATTCCAATGCTTCTTAAAGTACATGCAGACACAGACCATAAATATTTGCGTAAACAGAATACACCCAATATCCCAATTCTGTCAATAATACATTAATTCTTAACCATTGATAGTAATATTGTCTTGGTATTCAATGCATTTCCAAAGGCTACGCGCATTGTTTTAATAACAAAATCTGTTATATAAATCCACTGTGTCATTTTTTATTCAAAGTATTTTTTATGGTTTTCTGTGATATTACACCACCTTTTAGTTAAATTATATATTGCATTTTATTTGGCTGTTGCAAAAGTTTCCAGCAGTTTGTAAGGCAAAACTCACCAGCCAGCTTCCGTGTTCATAAAAATAATATTTTCCATGAGACATTCAAATAAGCCAGTTGCTCACCGTAATTTTGAGCAATTCTAATTTATCCTCATTCTAACAACTCGTAACAAATAAATCCTCTTGAATTTCAACAAGACTCGAGACGAACGTCTCTCTGTGAAATTTTGCTTTGGTTTATAAATGTTGAAGGCTCTCTTTTGTCTCTGTTTTAGATTTTCTGTTGAATTCTTTTAATGCTTCTAAAAACATTTTACAGTTACAAAAGTAATAAAAACACTTCTAAGATTTCCATAACATTGTGAAAAAAATGTTACTGGGAATCAATTAGTACAAATAAAAAAAAAACCTAACAATATTTATTCAAATCCGTTCGTTTTTGAATGAGCTCCACTTCAGTGTAGAGTACTTACTGAAGTTACTATTTAATAGATATTTTGTCTGAAAGCCACATAAGTGCCATTTACTATTTCTGTAATCGCATGCAAGAGTAACCATTATTTAGCCATTACCCAAATATATTACTAAGTTATGAAAACACACACACACACACACACACACACACACACACACACACACACACACACACACATCACGCATACACACACATACATATATATGATAGAATAAAGAACAAAGTAGGAAACTGGCCTGGTGGATATAGACGTTGGTTAGTTCTTGTGACTTGATCCAAAAGAGTTGTGAGTTCAATACCAGGCCACAGCAGTAGTGAACAAGTAACTTACAGGGTTAGAGGGTGAGAGGGAGATAACTCATGACTACTAAAAAGAGGCTCTACGCAAAAGGGATGGAGATGATATACCCCAGTGATGGTAATAAAGGGTTCTGTTCAACAGTTCTAGCACCTGAAGAAGGCCGGAGCGTGCAACGGCCCAAACGTTGGACAACAAAGATGAGGACAATAGTCCGAATAATGTAAATACTGTAAAGTAGGAAACGTATATCAATCTAACATGTTTCACTTTTATTAAAGCTTCCCCCCAGAGAGCGAGTTAAAAATTATATATATATATATATATATATATATATATATATATATATATATATTCAGATACTTTAATCCAAGCGGAAAAAGCAGGAAGGTAAATTCCAAAAACCCGATCCTAATTAATATTAAAATTTTATTTTAATATTAAAAAATGATACAGGAAGAGAGCTCCATGTAAAAATATTACAGAGCAAATATAAATTAAAATAGGATTAAATAGGATTATATATATATATATATATATATATATATATATATATATATATATATATATATCGGTTAATTAAGTACCACACGTGATACACGATCATGTCTCAAAAGTGACATGAGTGACAGGGCAGAACATTTTCCTGGGGTGAGAAGAGTCGGATTAATACCTTTCCCATAGGTATTTGTACCTGAGTAAATACAATGAATTTAACTAGAATTCGAACTCGAAAATTCTTTCGATCTCGAAAATTCTTTTCCTTCTTGTTTATGATTGGTTTATTTTCTTTATTTTTTTATTGTGTAGTTGTTTGATTTATTTTTAGTTTTTACTGCATGTGTGAATGGGTGTTTGTTTAGTTTGGATGGTCTTTTTTTTATTTTGTTGACCTCGGTTTGACATTTTTCTTAATGTGTAAGTATGCTTTGCTGCGTGACGCTTTATTTATTTATTTTTTTTTATGTTCATCGTTAGGTTTATTGTATTTGTGTTTGTAAGCTTTCGGTATTATTGTTTTTATTTCTGCTTTTATTTTCTATTTTTTATTTATTTTATTTTATTTTTCGTTTTGTGGTTTTTCTATTATATTTTTGTCATGACAGAATGTTTGTATGTACTTATATTTCTCGTATTTATATATAATTAGTATGCTTTGTTTGTAATTATATATTTTAATTTTTAATTTTTATTATTTTCATTAGTTTATTTATATTGTTTATATGTCATTGTTTATTGTTATTTGTGAAGCAAAAAAGGTATTTATTTGCGTGTCTGCATTTTCCCATTACCTCGTTACTACTATTATTATTTTTTGTTTAAAACGTTGCTTTGGTTTTTAAAACTAATGGTGGTGCTTTTATTGTTATTATTATTTCACATTTGATTTTGTCAATGTTGTTTTCTTTCTGGTTTCCTATGTATTTTGATAACGTTGTGTTGTTTTTGCATTTTTCTGTGTTTAATGATGTTTTGTGATTATTAAATCTTTCTTTAAACGATGTTTCTATTGCTCCTATGAAAATCTTTTCGACGTATTGGTGTTATTTTGTTACGGTTGCTTTGTATATTATGTTTTTGGTATGACATTTATTATGAAGTGGACGGGTGTCCTTCTTTTGGCAGTTCCGTTTGTTTGTATTGTCTTGTTGGTTTGTGTTGTTATTATTATTATTTTAAGTATTTTCTTGTTGTGTTTGGTTATTATCTTTTCCATATTTTCCATGCAGCTGTAGCTGATTTTGACTGTAATTTTTGATACTTTGTTGTGTTTGGGAAAGATTTTTCTCTTATGTTGAAAAATAGTTTTCCTATTTTTGTTTTTATGTCGTGGGGTGGATTAAACCAGATTATATTTCATTTTCTATTCTTTTTGTTTGGGATCTCTTCGTTTGTGTACTCAAATTTGTTTGAGTATCTGTCATTTATAGTGCTGACTTATATGTTTCTTTCTTTTCATTGAATATTTTTTATTACTTTAGTTCGTAGATATTCTTTTGTTTATAGATATGGGTACCTACAAACACATAGTCATGACAAAAATATAATACAAAAACCACTAAACGAAAAATAAAAATAAAGATAAATAAAAACAAAAAGAAAAAGAAACACACGTAAAGCTTGCAAACACAAATACAATAACCCCAACCATGAACAATAAATAAACCGTCAAGCAGCAAAGAATACTAACATTCTAAGAAAAAGATCACAAGTCAACAAAAGAAACAAACACCCATTCACGCAAACACTAACAAAATTAAACTACACAATAAAAAAGAAAAATAAAGAAACTCAACCAATCATAAACAAGAAGAAACTCAACCAATCATAAACAAGAAGAAAAAGAATAACTAACCAATCACAAGAGGCCACATTATGCTGTAGGCGGCGCCATTCTCCATCCTTCACCTGCTGCAATTAACGACCATCTGACCCTACTCTAGACCTCTCTCTATCCACAACTATAACCAGCATGAAACTTAACAAACAAAATAGCAAGCCTAAACCAGCTAGTCGTAAATCGCCCAAACCTATCTGCGTTACCTTCACAAATATACGAGGTATTCGCACTAACTTTAATAGTGTAGAGTCTTCCTTTCTAACTAACTCACGCGATATCTTAGCTATATGTGAGACTAACCTTGACCCTTCTATCCCCTCTTCAGAGCTGTTCGTTCCTGGTTACCTTCCTCTCTTCAGGAAGGACTCCAATGTCCATATGCATGGGCTTGGTGTATATGTCAGCGAACAACTCCCCCTAGCCAGGGTCACATCTCTTGAATCCCTGGATCATTCCTTCATGTGCTTCCGTCTCTCACTTCTAAGCTCGGTTAGCTATCTCTTCTTCCTCTACCGCTCCCCCTCCTCCTCTGACTGTACGTTACTTGATTGCATCTCGACTAACATCGACAGGGCCATTTCTTCTCACCCATCTGCCCATATATTTGTGTTTGGCGATTTTAACGCCCACCACACCAAGTGGCTTGAAAACTCAGCCACCGACCTTGCTGGGATCCGCACCATGCACTTTTCAATAGCCCAAGCTCTAACGCAAGTGGTGGACTTCCCCACGCGTTTCTCCAAAAACCCTAACGGAAGGGACTCTTTACTCGACCTTTGTTTTACCTCCATCCCAGACTCCTGCACTACCAGGCAACTCTGCCCCCTTGGAAACTCTGACCACGCCGTAGTCTCCGTCAACATATCAATCCGCACTAACTCTACCCAAGAAAACCAGACCAGCAAAATATCATACTGCTACCAAAGAGCCGACTGGGACTCGTTCAGGGACTTCCTCTGCGACGTCCCCTGGAACAACGTCTTTGATCTTCCTGTCGAAGACTGTGCCTCCGAAGTCTCCTCTTGGGTTAAGGCTGGCATCGATGCTTTTATCCCTGCCAGAAAATTCCAACTAAAACCAAATTCGTCCCCCTGGTTCTCACCCGCTTGCTCGGCCGCTATTGCCCACCGGAACCATTTCTTCCGGTTCTATCGAAGCTGCTCGTCGAACATGCGCCTTTTCACCTCAGCACGGAACAAGTGTAAAAAAGTACTGAACGAAGCCAAGAGGGCGTTTGCTACCAGAATTAGGCAACGCATAGCATCCTCTAAGTTTGGCTCCAAAGATTACTGGCGTCTCTGCAAAAGCGTGCTCAGCAGGAACAAGACTTCAATACCCCCACTAATCAATGAATTTGAAGTTCTCACCTCCCCAGCCGACAAGGCTGAATGCTTTGTCCGTAAATTCTCAACCAATTCGACACTGGACTCGTTAGGAATACCTACACCAGACTTCCCACCCAGAACTAAGGCTCAACTAAATAACGTCCACATTTCACCCTCGCTGGTCGCCAAGATAATTGCGCAACTTGACCCACACAAAGCGAGCGGCGGTGACGGAATCCCAGTCATAGTACTGAAGAAATGTGCCCCAGAACTCTCCTCTGTCCTCTCTAAACTCTATAACCTCTGCCTATCTGCTTCCCGCTTTCCTGCCTGTTGGAAGTCCTCCTGTGTAGTACCTATATTTAAGAATTCTGGCGAACCCTCAGACCCCGCCAATTACCGTCCTATTAGTCTCCTTCCAATCTTTGGCAAAGTTTTCGAAGCCATTATCAACGCCGAGGTGATTCAGCACCTTATGACCAACGGGCTTCTCTCTGACAAACAGTATGGGTTTCGCTTCACCAGGTCTACTGCTGATATGCTAACGACCATTACCGAGTACATATACCAGGCACTCGACAAGAATGGTGAAGCCCGAACCGTTGCCTTGGATATCTCCAAAGCATTCGACAGGGTCTGGCATGCTGGCCTCTTGTGCAAACTGCGGAACTATGGGATAACTGGACATCTGTTTGACCTCATCCAGTCCTTCCTCTCTAACCGCACATTAAAGGTGGTATTAAATGGGCATGCCTCCCAAAACTACCAGACGAACGCAGGCGTCCCTCAAGGTTCTATCCTAGGTCTCACGCTATTTCTGATCTACATTAATGATCTCCCCGACACCATTAGATCCCAAGTTGGCATGTATGCCGACGACACAACAATCTACTCCCGCATCGATCAGAAACCAGGTCTGGACGACAAAGTGAACCTCGCTGCCGCACTTGAAAGGGACCTCCAATCCGTAGTGACCTGGGGTAGGAAATGGTTGGTAAATTTCAATGCCTCCAAAACAAAGCTGTTATCAACTAACCACCATAGACAATCGCATCTACCTCCCATTAGCATGGGACAGGCTAGCCTCCCAAAGAGTAAAATACTACGCCTCCTTGGCCTTACACTCTCGGCGGACCTCAAATGGAATGACTATATTGAATCCATTGCCAAATCTGCTGCTATGAAAGTCGGCTCCCTGTGCAGGGCCCGGAAATTTTTCCCACCTGAAACTATTCTGCACATATACAAATCTACCATCCGCCCGTGTATTGAATATTGCTGCCATATCTGGTCGGGTGCCCCTGCTGCTCTCCTTGGGCTTCTTGACAAAATACAAAGGAGGATCTGTAACGTGGTTGATACTGACTTGGCAGACCGGCTGCAGCCGCTCTCTCACCGGCGTGATGTAGCTTCCCTGTGCCTCTTCTACAAGTACTTTCATGGCTTCTGCTCCGATGAGCTTAGATCACTGGTGCCGCCTAAGCACGAATTTACACGAGATACTAGATTAGCAACTAGGTCCCACACTTTTACAGTTAAACAAATAAGATGTAACCGTAAATTCTACTCCAACAGCTTCTTTTCTCGCGCTTCCCGTCTGTGGAACTCCCTTCCACAAGTCTGCTTTCCCGACAGTTACAATCTCCAGGTGTTTAAATGTAGGGTCAATAGACACCTCCTATCACACTAACTCCCAACTATTCTCACAACACTCTCATCTACCCAACCCTCATTCTCGGTATCCTCACCCGCCTATCACCCACCCTCTGTTATTTCCTATATTTAATCAGCCTTTCTCCACTCTACGTAGCCCCCTGCACAGTAGTGGCAGTGACATGCCTTGCTCGGGGTGAAACGCTTATAAAAAAAAAAAAAAAAAAAAGACTCACTCCTCCAATATTACATCATACTCTATATAAACAAGAAAAAAACAACTGTTACTTAACGAAACGAATAACAGCCCTAACAAATCAGAGGATTATAACGGTGTCTTCACTAAACTTCGAAGTCGGCATAAGCCTACACTGTTAAGATTTGAAAAAGAAATCACTCGGCCGGCAGTCGAGTGCGAGGGAAAAATTTACTCGTCCCCAAATCATTTTACTCAACCGACTCCATTTTCTTAATAGTCGCCTTACGTAAACATAGCGTGAATCGCTGACGAAAAACAAAAAAAATGAAATTTTAATTAAAATTTCGAACGTGTTAGAAAGGATTTAAAAGTTAAAAAAAATAATAACAAAATTTGATCTTTCCTCTTAATAATAGCATAAACATTTTGATTTTGTTTTTATTAAAGTTGATCCCTTTTAACATCATGATATGCTGTTTCTTTTTGTTTTGTTTTTGCAATTGAGTGGAGGTACCTAAATTTGTAGTTTCTTTCTTCTGTTTGACTACAACCTCCATCTCATAGATGATAAAAAAATAACAAACCTGATGTTCTCAATGATGTTCTATAAAAAAAAAATTACTTCTATAATTTGTTTTTCGGTGTGTGGTTGAAAGAAGTATGCGTATTTTGTTTTCTTTCTTTCAAATGTTCGTTTTTAATGTTCGTAAGCGGAGAGAAAATATAGATATTCAGTCAAGGATAATATTTTTCCGAATGAGTTTTTAAAAATTTGTGAACGTCGCGACAGAGACATTTTGGCTCCACTATGAAAGCATTAATTAAACGAATATTAAAATTGACCGGGACAATAAAAGATCATTGTACGTCATTCTAAGTAACTTGTGAATCTTCACTGGCATACTTTTTGGTTGTAAAAGGAATAAAATATTCTTTTTCTATATTAGCGAGAATTTTAGCGAGTTGAGCGATAAACTTGAATCGCATAATTAAGTTTTTACTCGATTGAGTCGATCGGGCGAGTGAAATCCCAAAGGCTGTATATATAAACGTAAATAGGTGTTGTTCCAACATAAGAAGTTAGTATAGGAAAAAAGAATTGTGAGTAGCCGTGAAAGTTTTGTTTAAATTGTAGACTTATTGTTATTTTATTAATATTACTTGCTTTTTGTGATCATAATGGTAGTTGCGTCGCGACACGTGTTTCGAGCCTAAAGTTGACTCTCTTCAGGCGATTAAACTTGTAACTTTACATATCGAGATTAGTTTGTCTTTCTGATGGCTGAAATATCGTGTATCTCGATATGTAAACTTACAAGTATATTCACCTGAAGAGAGTCAACTTTAGACTCGAAACACGTGTAAAGACACAAAGACAATTATGGACACTTAATATATCATACGAAAAGTAAGTCATATTAATAATGATAAAGTGTCGATTTATTGTTATTATCATTATTAATATGACTTACTTTTCGTATGATATATATATATATATACCCCATTGGGGTATATATATATATATATATATATATATATATATATATATATATAAACTTATTTATAAATGAAACTTTTGTGTGTGTGTGTGTATGTGTTAGCTATAGACTCTGAAACGGCTGAACCGATTTTCTTGCGATTTTACACAGTTGTACTATAAGCGTCTGCGAGTGTTCTCAGATAGGTTTTGTGTCGAGGTACCCCCGATAAATATCGAAAATCGATAATCGAAAATATCGGGTTATAGAAGGAGTGGTCCGATTTTAATCAAATTTGATACACTCCTAGACAAAGACATAAGAAACGATATTCAGAAGTTTCGAGGTTGCAGTTCTTACAATAGTGCAGAAAATCGGTAATATATATATATATATATATATATATATATATATATATATATATAAGGCAAGATGTTTGTGTGTGTGTCTGTTTATCTGTCTGTATGTCCTTTATACAAATCCACAATTTTTATCTGATTCTCACTTTTATCTGTTGCTTTCATTACACCCGAGCAACGCTGGGCTATACTGCTAGTATATATATATATATATATATATATATATATATAGATAGATAGATAGATAGATAGGTGTGAGTTTGTAATTCTGTGTTTCACTCTCTTGCGATTGTCTGACGTTCGCAAGAGAGTGAAACCCAGGGTCACAAACTCACACCCTATCTATATGAATATGTCAGCTCTATCACTGATATTGAGCGCTTTCAAATAAGTACCACGCATATATAATATATAAATAATATAATATATATATAACAAATTGCATATATATATATATATATATATATATATATATATTGATATTTATAATTACACACACACACACACACACACACACACACACACACACACACACACACACATATATATATATATATATATATATATATATTGTAATTTTGTTATTACAATAGTTTATAAAAGCATAATATCCCTACACAAAAATCTTTATGTTTCAGAGCAACACTGTTCTTCTTCAGGTGATATGTTAAAATACACACACACACACACACACACACACACACACACACACACACACACACACACACACACACACACACACATATATATATATATATGAAAAACACATTTGCGTATATATATGTATATATATATACGCAAGTGTGTGTGTGTGTGCGCGTGTGTGTGCGCGCGTGTGTGTGTGCGTGCGTGTTTGTGTGTTCAGTCGTGTAAATGTTCTACCTTGGTAAGCACGTTTGACATTTGACCCTGATTAAGAAAACGATTTTGCAATTATTTCTAAGTGTCATTTGCACTTTCAGAATGATTTGAATATATGATGCGATATATTGGCAAAATAATCTTTAATTTCTTTCTAACGAATCCAGATATCCGTTACCAATAGATGTCTAGTTTTTTGTCTATTTCGACCTTAAACATTTTTCAATTACCCCAATTTAACCCAATAAAGTTAACAAAGGCGAAATTGCGGGACCCCCAAGCATAAAAAAAAAGTTTCATATTATTTCTAAAGAAAAATTTTCGATAAGAGTGTGTGTCTTTTTTTTTTTTTTTTTTTTGTAGATATTACAAATGAGGACCATCATGATAACCAATAAAATGTCAATAACACAGAGGAAGCTATAATGAAAAATAGTTATTTCAAATGCCAGCCTGAAGCATATCTTAGATAGGAAATATTCTGTTTTCCACGAAAAAGTTTCATGTCCTTAAAAATTTATTATTGCCTCAAATTTAAGTTTTGTCAAAAAACTTATCTCAGGAAGTTAATATAACCAAATTGATATTTTCATTGAAAACTATAAAAACTTAAATGCCCTCGCTTGAGTAAATCGTTTTCCGGAAAATATATTTATAATGAGCAATTTTCTTCTCTTTATTAATGCAAAAAAATTTTCTACAAAACGTTTTGCGGATTAAAGATGAGCTTTACAGTAATTTAAGAAATATGCCGTTTAGAAGATATAAATGTTTACTAGATTCTCTGTTTTAGCAGTTTTATTTAATAGCTCAAACGATTGCGCAGTTACGGTATATAGGCGGTCTTCTAGTGTTTAAATGGTTTCAGTCTTGCTTGAGAGATATTATTTATTTCCAATCTACGATCTTTACTCAATACGGTGGACTGAATGTCTAGGTCATGTGTTTTAAAACTGGGGTCCGAGGAAGTTATTAGACGGGTAAACGATCACCTCTCTTACCCTCTGAGAATTTGGTTAGTTGTTTTTGGATTATAACTTCGTGAATGTTCTGTCTTTATACCTATCGAAAGATACAATTTGTTTCATATCAACTCTCTTTTGAATTCATTTGGAATTTCTTTGGCATTAATTCCGGATCATTTCCAGACACTTTAAAAGACAAATTTATATAATTTCTGAAAAACTCAATGGCTAAAAATCTTTATTTTATAACCTTCCTAAAGAACGATTTTCGATAAGCGTGTCTGTTTTTACTTTTGTAGATATTACGAATGCGAACCATAATGATAACCAATGAAATTCCAGTAACACAAAAAAGTTATAATAAAAAATAGTTATTTCAAGCGCTTGCTAGAAGCACATTTTGGATACAAAATACTCTATTTTCCACGAAAAGTTTTCTATCCTTAAAGGTTTATTATTGTCTATTGTATCGATTTTAACGTTAGTTGCTGCAGTTTTTCTTGCTTCAAAAAGATATTCTTTGCCTAAATATTTTCTTTCACGCGCAGATAAATCTCTTTTAATGATGAAGCATAAGTTTTCTATTAGATTAATATCCGAAAAGGTGGAGTAATTGGATTAGTTTGATGTCTTTAGCACGATGGGCAATAATTATCATTGCAGAATATTGCCTTGCATAAGTATAACTTCCAGCTTAAAGCATTCTGGCTTTGGCCTGTAGTATTCAAAATCGTCTTATTCGAGAACTTACAATAGGTCTTTGCATTTATTTCGATGCAATCATCTAAAGAAGACATTAAATTCTTGGATACAAGATAATGCCAACGACGATTTTGCAACAAATGTAATATTCAAAATAAAAAAGTAAAATGAGAAGAGAGTATATATATATATATATATATATATATATATATATATATATATTAAAAATATATATTATTAAAAACATTAAAGTTATTAAAAATCGCCTGAAGACACCACTCATGGTAGAAACCTGGGTAGCGAAATAACTCGTTTAAAAATGGAATATATATATATATAGTCATCCACAGACAGATCTGTTTCGCTGTATCACAGCTCGTCAGTACGGTTACACATCCGATTGCTTTTTACCCAGTATTGAAACCCGACCGAATTGGCGTCAGTCGGCGATTCTACCTTTGATCTACAGGCGCTCGGTAGAAGGAGGCAGACTTTTTAGCATGTATATTATCATTATACATGCCCAATAGCTGAGAGTGTTCTAATTCATTGCTGAATGAACGATGCGTAAATGCCTGAGTAGTTACTGTTTTTCAAAGTCTACCATTCTTCCAGAGTGCTCAATCAGAAATTGTAAGGATGCTTAATACCAAAATTGCTGCTTTTTCCTCGTAGTTTACTAATAAAAAGATATTTTAGGCAAGCAGGTTTATTGTCAAAAAGTGCTTGATATCGAGATGAGGATAGAGTATTAATAGAATTAATATGGAGAAGTTTGTCAATTAGCTGAGAAGAGTTATTTCATGTGGACTTCGACATTTAGTGGAGACTTTATTGTATTATCTTCATAGAATGGTAACATAGAATGGCAACATAGAATGGTAACATAGAATGGCAACATAGAATGGTAACATAGAATGGCAACATAGAATGGTAACATAGAATAGCAACATAGAATGGCAACATAGAATGGTAACATAGAATGGCAACATAGAATGGCAACATAGAATGGTAACATAGAATGGCAACATAGAATGGTAACATAAAATGGTAACATAGAATGGCAACATAGAATGGTAACATAGAATGGCAACATAGAATGGTAACATAGAATGGCAACATAGAATGGCAACATAGAATGGCAACTCGTGAAGGCGCGGAGGATAATCTCCAAAATTTTATCTAGTTAATATAAATTAACAATTAGAAAGAAATAGATACTTCAATGGATATTACCCAGAAAAAAAACTCAACACATAATTAAACGGTTATTAATGTTAGATAATTGGCAAAATGTGGAGTTGAACCATAAACTTTTGTTTTCCTATTTTTAGACTTATTAATATCAGTTTTGTTTTTTTATAGAATAATTTCTGTTTAAACCCACTTTATTATACAGGATTCTATTATCATTAAATATTTTGCTATTGGAAGTTTTATTTATCCTGGTGTTAACTGTAGTGGGAATTTGTTTAATCACTTGGTGGGGATGGTTAAAATTAATATTAATATATATATAGGAGACTCACTATTTTTATGATATGGTTTGAAAGTATTATTAGAGAGATTTAAGGTAATATCGAGAAAATAAACTATTTTAAGATTTGAAGAAAAATCTATTTTAAAATCAACTAATTTAAAAGCCCTTATAACTTTCTTTTGTATATTAGAGGAAAAAGGGCCATTAATATTAGGTATGACAATAAGCTCATCGTCCCTATATAATCTAATATTGACTGTTATCTCTAGATACTTGTTTGTAGTCATTCAGACAGTAATGTCCGATTTTATTTATTTATTAATTTTTCATTTGAAGTTGTAGGGACTAGTTCCGGTTCAAGTTAGACTTTTCGGCTTGTTGCCCCCTCCCCCCCTCTCTCTCTCTCTCTCTCTCTCTCATATATATATATATATATATATATATATATATATATATATATATATAGTGATGATCATCCACGTATACTGTCTTAATATGTATAGGAAAGAATATTAATAAAAAGTTTAGAATTTAAAAGTGTACTTTTTTTAAACAGTATTTGTTTATTTTTATTATATTTTATATTTCAGACCGTCCTCGGTCCTTCATCAGAAACAAGTGATTTTTAAATTTGAATTAGAAACGTATTTCACGATAGCGTCCGAATATGTTTTTGTTTACATCACGTGGTGTCGATAAACCAATCAACATGCGGCACGTCCGTTTGTTCATTTTCGGTAAACCAATCAACATGCGGCACGTCCGTAGAGAAAGTCTGTTTGTTTTAGATAAAAAATTCTTTGGAATATCTGAAAAAAGAAAAAAATTTTTTTACCTCTTGAAATATTTGTAGAGATTCAACACACCTAAGTCCCTATTTAACCCTAGCTTGTGTGTATTTAATTTTAAAATCCAGTATTTTTCTTTCTTTCTGCGTGTGTATGTAGAACTAAAATTGGAGTCTATTAGTAAACATTTGCAATTTTCTAAAGTATGATCAGGTTGATTAAAATGGGCTGCAATTGGGGAGTATACATTTTTTTGTCGTATATCTAGTTTGTGATTATTGAAGCGAAGTCTAAAGCTATTGCCGGATTCGCCGATATATCCACTGTTGGGGCAAATTGAGCAGAGGAGAAAGTAGATGATGTTTTTGCTATCACAAGTAAGGTTTGGTGGGTGTAATTTTATTTTGGTGTTGGGTACAGAGAATGTTTTGTCTGTTATTAAATGTTTACAAATTAAACAGCGAGGCTTTCCACATTTTAAATTCCCTGATAGGTTTGTATTATTTAAATATTTGTTAGAAGTGAGGATAGTTGATAGGTTGGGTGTTTGTTTCTTTGCATTTATGGGTGGCCTAATATCCAATAAAAATAATAAAGGAAGCACGACATAAAACCATCCACATAGACCGTAGCACACTTCTCACATACAAAAAACGAAAAGATAATAACCGAATTCCCATGGTTTTTAACCATAATCAATATTCCCACACACTTATCAAAAATTTAAAAAATGATTACAGGAACCTCCAATCAAACAAAAACATCAAAGACATTTTCGATAGGCCACCCATAAATGCAACCATAAATTCCTGGTTGCTTCTTCCGACTGGTAGTTAGGAGCTCGAACTCTTGCGTAGCGTCTTGAGGGGCTGCTCTGATCAACAGTTAAATAATATCGGAGTTTCTTGTAGTGCCATGTCACGCATGGGTCTGAGGTCACGTTATGCTGCAGTCTGCGCCACTTCCTTCCCACACATGTTGCATTTGACGACTGACTGATACTACTATTCCACACCTCTCCTTACCTATAAATATCTAATCATGGCAACACACAAAGAAACAATTAAAAATAATGCAGCCAAACAAAAATCATCTAAACCCCTCAACATGTCTTTCTCGAGCTCCGTGATCTCCGTACCAACTTTTGCAGCGTTGAATACTTCCTCCACATAAACTCAGCTGATGTCTTAGCTCTCTGTAAAAATAACCTTGACCCTTCTAGCGTTTCTTCTGATAAATATATCCCTGGTTAACTTCCCCTCTTTAGGAAGAACTCCAATGTCCATATGCATGGACTTGACGTTTTTGTCAGCAAATATTTCCTCTAGCTAGGGTGATTTCTCTTGAATCTTTAGACCATTTCTACATCTGTCTCCGTCTCTCTCTACTAAGCTTGGTTAGTTATCTTTTCTTTCCCTACCGCCCCACTTCATCTTCTGACTGTTCCGTACTAGACAGCATCTCGCACAATATAGACAAGGCCATTTCCTTTCATCCGTTCGCTAATATATTTGTTGGTTGCTTGCTGGTGTCCATACCATGAACCTTTCAATCACTCAATGTCTTACGCAAGTGGTGGATTTCTCTACCCGTTTCCTCAATAACCCTAATAGGCTCTGCTGACTGCGAGATCTCTGTTTCACTTCTATCCCTGACTCTTGCCATGTCGTGCAGCTTTGTCTTCTAGGCAACAACTCTGATCATGCTGTGGTTTCCGTTAATATTTCTTCCTACTACCACCCTCCCAGGAATCTCCGACCAACAGAATACCAAAGAGCAAACTGGGATTCGTTACGCGATTTCCTGTGGGACGTCTCTTGGAACAAAGTCTCCCCGTTGAAGACTGACTGCATCCAAGGTCTCCTCTTGGATTAAAGCTGGTATCAATGCTTTCATCCCAGCCAGGAAGTTACGACTTAAACCCCATTCGCACTCCTGGTTTTCCCCTGCTTGCTCAGCCGCCATTGCCCATAGGAATCATTTCTTCCGGCTTTATCGGAGTCATACATCTGACCATAATAAGCACCTTTTTGTCCTAGCTCGTAATGAGTGCAAGAGAATCTTAAATGAAGCTAAGCTGTTGTTTGCTGAAAGAATAAAGCAGCGTATAGAATCCCACAAATTCGGCTTCAAAGAATACTGGCGGTTCTGCAAAAGTGTGTTAAACAACAAACATTCTATCCCTCTTTTAATCAATAAATTTGAGGTTCTCACATCTTCAGCAGACAAGGCTGAGTGCTTTGTTCGAATATTCTTCAACAACTCTACATTTCATGTGTCTGGAGTATCCACACCCAACTTCCTGCCTAGAACTGAGGGTCAATTGAATGACGTTTACATTACACCCTCGCTGGCCTTTAAAATAATTTCGAAGCTTGACCCCCATAAGGTGAACGGAGGTGACAGAATTCTAATCATCGTTACGAAGAAATATGCCCCTGAACTCTTCTCCGTCCTCTCTAAACTATACACCTAGTCTTTCTTGGTCTTGCTTTCTTGCTTAAGGCTAATATCAATGCTGAAGTTGTACAACATTTCACAGCCTACAGCCTCTTTTCAAACAAACACTATGGCTTCTACTTCGCCAGGTCTACCGCTGATATGCTAACGACCATCACAGAGTAAATATACTAGGCTCTCGATAAGAACGGTGAAGCTAAAGCTGTTGTCCTGTATACTTCCAAAGCATTTGACAGAGTCTGGCACGCTGGCCTTCTGCGCAAGATACATATGGTATAACTAAACACTTGTTTGATTTAATCCATTGTTCCTTTCAAATCGCGTAATGAAGGTCGTATTGGACGGGCATGTTTCCAAATTATATCATTCGAACGGTTAAGACTATATTCTAGGTCCCACGCCTTTTCTGATCTTCATCAACGATCTCCCTGATGTAATCAGATCCCAATGTAATCTGATGACACCATCTTTTACTCAATTTGTAGAGTGTCAATTTATTGCGTAATCTATAAGACGTAAGGTTCTGCATTAGTATTATTCTCTCTAATATCATTCTGATCATGAATATGGATTTCTTGTTCCGGTGTCCTTGACAAAGCCGCTCTGAGATCTCGACGCCTAGAGATCTCAACTTCCTCACCTCAGTTCTAGGCAGGAAGTTGGGTGTGGATACTCCAGACACATGAAATGTAGAGCTGTTGAAGAATCTGCGAGCAAAGCACTCAGCCTTATCTGCTGAAGATTTGGGAACCTCAAATTTATTGATTAAAAGAGGGATAGAATGTTTGTTGTTGTTTAACACACTTTTGCAGAACCGATGAGTTCTAGTCCTACACTTAAATTCAAAAGGTCTAAGTACCATAGCGAAGAGCTCAACAGACCAATTACCATGAAAGTATTTATAGAAAAGGCACAAAGAGGCAACCTTAAAGCGGGGAGTAAGTGACTGAGGTAGAGCCATCAGACCAGGACTAACAATATTAGTGATTCAGATTTGATTCTTATCAAGAGGCCCATGGTAAATAGCAGGGGCATCGGACTATATGCGGCAATAATACTTTAATTATTCACGAATGTTAGACTCATAGATATGTAAGATAGGGATAAGATAATCTTTCCACTTCATGTCAGCTGAAAACTTTAGCCTAAGAAGGCGCAACGGTTCATTTATCTGAAGATTAGCATAAGTCATACTGATGGAAGGCAGAGAAGGGTCTCTTAAATGATTAATGGAGAGTTTAGTTTTTCGAGGTTTTAATGTTAACAAACTATCTTGTCGTTTTGAACATCGGCTGCCATTTTGATTTTGTCGGACTTGTCTTCCTATTGAGACAGGAGTAAATGGTTGTGTCATCAGCGTTAATATCAAGTTGAGAGCTGATGTCATCGGGAAAATCTTTAATGAAGATTAAAAACAGAGTATGTCCAAGGATGAAGCACGGATACTTCAGGAAATTATCAGCTTTTTATATGCAAATTATCGGCTTTTATATGCAAATTAGTAGTATAGCCCGGCGTTGCTCGGGTGTAATGAAAGCTTTAAAACTAATCCATGATCCTGGAGCTCAGACCCTTTGGACGTTGGCATGAAAGACTAAAAAGCAATAGTTGTTTCCAGTTAAAGCGAAACCGTAGACTGAAAGAAAAATGAATGGATGTAAGTCAAATTTTAATTTCCTGATATCGATATCAAATAAGTTTTTTTGTGTCGTAAATTGAATTTTGAAGGCTAAATAAGTCCTCTGAGTAAATGGTATCATGGCTGAGACTAAGAACTACAATTATACCTACTTAGAGCCAAACCTGAAGCAAAAACTAAAATAAAAGGGCTGAAAAAATACAGACATACAGGCAGATAAACAGACACACACACAAACATCTTGCCTTTTTATATATATATATGATCAATTTTCTGCACTATTGTAATAACTGCAGCCATGAAACTTCTGAATATCGTTTCTTGTGTCTTTGTCTATGAGTGTATCAAATTTGATTAAAATTGGACCACTCCTTCTATAACCCAATTTTTTCGATTATCGATTATCGATATTTATCGGGGGTACCTCGACACAAAACCTAGCTAAAAACACTCGCAGACGATTATAGTACAACTGTGTAAATCTTCAAGAAAATCGGTTCAGCCGTTTCAGAGTCTATAGGTAACGGACACACACACACAGACACATACACACGCACATTTATAAATAAGTTTAGATATTTAAATATGGTCTTTAAAATCACTTTAAGAATGTTATGAACTTTTGTCCCGACACAGTACATTTTTTAATTATTTCGACTGTCATAAAAAAGAAAGAAATTAATACCTTCTGGTCCGATTTTATTTAATGTTTTACTTTTTGATTTTGCTTTCCTAAAAGTGGGTGTGTTTTTCCTGCTTTTCATTTAACAAGCCGAAAGAAATGCGTTTCCATGGCGACGGCATTCAGAAACCGCATGTTGCCTTTTCTTTCAGTTCTCTTTCCGCTCAGCCTGCAGTCACTCGGCACTTACTGAAGGCCACCGGAAGTCGGCTACTTGCAAACACTTAATTTATCGTCACCCCCCCCCCCCGGCAGCGCATAGCAGGAAAAATAATGCTCGCATCATTTTTTTCTTGCAAATTTAGATTCCAACATCACCATTTATTTATTTACTAGCTGTATATCCCGGTGTTGCTCGGGTGTAATGAAAGCTTTAAAACTAATCTATGGTCCTGGAGCTCAGACTCTTTGGACGTTGGCACGAAAGACTAAAAAGCAATAGTTTTTTTCCAGTTAAAGCGAAACCGTAGGCTGAAAGAAAAATGAATGGATGTAAGTCAAATTTTGATTTCCTGGTATCGATATCAAGTTTTCTGCACGATTGTAAGAAGTGCAACCTTGAAACTTCTGAATATCGTTTCTTATGTCTTTGTCTATGAGTGTATCAAATTTGATTAAAATCGAACCACTCCTTCTATAACCCGATTTTTTCGATTATCTATTTTCGATATTTATCGGGGGTACCTCGACACAAAACCTAGCTAAAAACACTTGCAGACGCTTATAGTACAATTGTGTAAATTTTCAAGAAAATCGATTCAGCCGTTTCGGAGTCTATAGGTAACGGACACACACAGACAGACACAGGCACACTGACAAAGTTCCATTCATAAATAAGTTTAGTTAGATTTTTTTGAAATTGCAGACTACAGGGCAATTATAATCGCTCTGATTTTTGTCATGAATATAACATGTTTTTTCTTCGACAATAGTTACTACTAAGAGTCAGTCAGTCAGTTAGTTAAGTGCCATACGTGATAAATGCTTTGGGTGATCATGTCTTGAAAGAGGCATGACTGACTGGGCAAAAGATTATCCCGCAATAGTTTGCCATTGCTTTCTGCAGTAGACTGGTTGCCAGCCAAGGCTATAGAAGCCAATCTGTTCTATTATTTAACCCATAACCGGAGGGAAGAAACGAATTAATACCTTTCCGAATGGTATTTGTGCGGAAGTGAATGCACTGAATTCAACTGGAATTCGAACTCGGCACCCCGATTTGTCGCTCCGAATCGATATCCACTGCACCACAAAGCTCATCTTCTACTAAGGGTAGCCGTTAAAAATTCACAGCTTACACATTTGAACTTTCTGAAAATTTATAATTCTTAAATTAATGACTGAAAAGTTCCTTGCGAGTTTCACGACTATAAAATACCCGTAAAATTTTCCTTATCGCATCGTTGATATTTGAGCTTAGCAACTTTAACCAAATATTGCAATAACTGTCATAAGTATGAATGCGGGCATTTATTTAAAGAACTAAGAAGGTACAAATAACACGATTGAAAATTGACAAGATTTTCGACTTCGTCGAAACAAACTTTAAACAAATAAATGCGTCATCGCCTCCTCTATTTCTCTCTCCTTATCTTTTTTTTTTCTCACTGAAACCAAACAGCGTCTCTGATATGTTTTGCGTGTTTTTCCTGATAAAACCGAATAGTTAATTATTTATAACGTAATGGCAGGGCGTAACGTACGTGCTAATTAAAGAACAAGCAGAATTATAATATGATTTTAAAAAGAAGTAAAAACAAAAACAGAAGGAAAAAATAAAAGCAAAAAAAAGAACAAAACGGAAAATTGAAGAAAAACCAAAAAACTGAAATAAAAACGAAAAAGTGAAGGAAAGACGAAAAATGAATTAAAAACGTAAAAAGAAAGAAAAATGAATAAAAAAGAATAAAAGGAAAAGTAAAAACGAAAAAAGAATAAAAGGCAAAAAAAAAAAGAAAAAGAAAAAGAAACGAAAAAAGAAGGGAATACAAAAAAGGGGAAAATATAAAAACAATGCGGTAAATTTAATCGTCAAGAAAAGCAAGAACAACAAGGAAACGTATTAATTAAAATTCTTGAAGCTGTCGTCCATCAGAAATAGGAAATGTTGAACGTATAAAGCATTAACTATAATTAATTATTCAATGGCGGATACATGACCTGACATGGAAACTGCGACCTGTTGTATCTAGGCACGTTCCAGTACTGTTAATAATCGAGTTGTATTTCTTAGATGTTCACATGCCGCTAATATTTGTCCGGAATTCCCATATTTCTGCTACACTTTTGCTCTTGTTGATCAGGAAAAAACCCAGAGCAGTTTCCGTTTTTCGAGATTGAGTAACCCGCCTAAAGCGGAAGGAGTTACGACTTTTTACTGAAAGAGACTGAGAACGTTCAAAATAAATCAATTCAATGGAGGATTTCTATACACCTGGCTGCCGTCTGTCTGTTCTACAAATATTTTCATAGCAACTGTTCTGATGAGCTTTTCTTATTTTTTCTTAGTGTCTTGACAACATGGATTTAAATGTGCTACTAGATTGGCAATTAGGTATCACCGTCTTATTGTTGAACTAGCTCGGTGCAACTGTCTCTTCTAGTCTAACAGCTTCTTTTGTCGCACTTCTCGCCTGTGAAACTCCCTTCTGATTTCTTGCTTCCCTGCAACCTACAATTTAAAAAAAAAATTAAATACAACGTCAATCGACATCTTCTAATTTTCTGAAATCTCTTCTTTTTCACACTTATCTTTTATTGCTCTTTACTTCTCTTTCACTCCCTGTAACCGCCTGCGTCCCAGGGGCATTATCGCCTTCGTTAGTTGAAATGATTAAAATAAAACAAAATAAAACGGCATACATTTGTGTTTGAGTCATGGCGTTCTATATTAAACAGCCAATGATGTTCTCTCTCTCTCTCTCTCTCGCACTCTTTCTCTCTCTCTCTCTCTATATATATATATATATATATATAAAATCTAAACTTATTTATAAATAGAACTTTGTCTGTCTGTGTGTGTGTCCGTTACCTATAGACTCTGAAACGGCCGAACCGATTTTCTTGAAAATTTACACAGTTGAACTATAAGCATCTGCGAGTGTTCTTAGCTAGGTTTTGTGTCGAGGTACCCCCGATAAATATTGAAAACCGATAATCGAAAAAATCGGGTTATAGAAAAAGTGGTCCGATTTTAATCAAATTTGATACTCTCATAGACAAAGACATAAGAAACGATATTCAGAAGTTTCAAGGTTGCAGTTCTTACAATAGTGCAGAAAATCGATAATATATATATATATATATATATAAAAGGAAAGATTTTTGTCTGTGTGTCTGTTTATCTGCCTGTATGTCTGTATATTTTTCAGCCTTTTATTTTAGTTTTTGCTTCAGGTTTGGCTCTAAGTAGGTATAATTGTAGTTCTTAGTCTCAGCCATGATACCATTTACCCAGAGGACTTACTTAGCCTTCAAAATTCAGTTTACGACGAAAAAAAACTTATTTGATATCGATACCAGGAAATTAAAATTTGACTTACATCCATTCATTTTTCTTTCAGTCTACGGTTTCGCTTTAACTGGAAAAAAACTATTGCTTTTTAGTCTTTCGTGCCAACGTCCAAAGAGTCTGAGCTCCATGACCATGGATTAGTTTTACAGCTTTCACTACATCCGATCAACCCCGGGATATACTGCTACGGACGTGCCGCATGTTGTGAACAAACACACCACGTGATGTAAACACAAAGAAAAAAATATTCGGACGCTATCGTGAAATACGTTTCTAATACAAATTTAAAAATCACTCGTTTCTGATGAAGGACCGAGGGCGGTCTGAAATATAAAATACAATAATAAAAAGAAGCAAATACTGTCCCAAAAAAGTACATTTTTAAATTCAAAACTTTTTATTAATATTCTTTCCTATATATATATATATATATATATATATATTAATGCAGGTTTCATTGAATAATATAGACAAGTTTTGTCTATTAATTTTGTGTGTGTTGTTATTTATAACATTTATATTTCAAGGTGATCCTACACAAAATTAATAGACAAAACTTGTCTATATTATTCAATGAAACCTGCATTAATGAAAAAATGCTGCCAAAATACACACAATTTAAATTACATGATCCAGCAGCCCAACACACCATCACCACCTTGAAATATAAATGGAGCCTTGTGAAAAGGCAAATTGAAATTGAACGGATCCTACACAAAATTAATAGACAAAACTTGTCTATATTATTCAATGAAACCTGCATTAATGAAAAAATGCTGCCAAAATACACACAATATATATATATATATATGACAATCTGAATGTTACAAACTATACAATTATTTGTCAACTACATTGCCCTTCAAATTTTGATATCATAGAAGTACATGGAAAAATGCGCACCAAAACCCACCATCTGTATGGTCGGGTATGCCAAAGAGTCAAATAACAACACTCACTGCTATACAAAGGGATATAAAAAATCCTCCAGTTCTGCTCAAAATCAAATTAATGATGAGAGGAATACTTTTTTTAGTATTAGATAAGATTAATTATACATATTTGAAAGAAGTCTAATTAACAATAAAAAAAAGAGTGTGTATCCAGTTGTAGCAATTTTGGTTCAGTCGTCAACAGTTATTGATCGTATCTCTCTCTTTATGTTGAGATTTTATTTAAAAACTGCGGTTTAAAACCTTTCATCATGGAGTTTAGTGCTATATTAGAATCCTGTTCAAAAACCGAATAAATACATTTGGTACTTTGTCAACATTGGAAGAAATTGTTTGATATTTAAATTCTATGGCTTTTGATCACAACAATGATATTTTGAGTCAGCACTTTTTAGAAATGACACCCAAAATGTTCGAAATGAAATACAGCTCAGATATAGTAATACGTGCTTTTGAGTACTATGCAACATCACAGTCATTGGGTCCAGTGTTTTCTGCATTCTGTTGAGGTCTAATAAAAACTTGATGAATTATCTAATTATTCCAAAATCCTCCTACAATTTCAGTTTATATCGTTGCTTGAACCAGGTTATAAAGTTCCGGAGTGAGCGACTTGGTTTGAGTAGTCGTGGCTCTGGAAGGCGCAGTCCTATGGTTAAAGGAACTTAGATGAGTTCCTCCTATGTGAATGAGTGGTACTATATCAAGTATAATTAGTTACCTCGTCGTCACCGGGGCCCGTGGTGCGGTTGGTATGACATCTGCTTTATAACGCAACTGTTTAGGTTTCAATTCCTGGTAGTGGATGCGCACTACTGATGAATCCCAAATATAGGACGAAACGGCCGTCCAGTGCTTTCTGCATTCTGTTGAGGTCTAATAAAAACTTGAAGAATTATCTAATTATTTCAAAATCCTCCTACAATCTTAGACAATCAATATTTATATAAAGGAAAGTTCCGGAGATTAACGAAATGGAATTTACAACAGACATATTTAATTTACTTGTTTCAACATTATATATATATATATATATAGTCGTACGTATACATTTCTGTTAAGGTGACTAGCTAATCCCTGTTACAGACATCTGCTCAGGCACATTTGTCTTTCTTCAATATCCACAAAACCAAGCTGCCGTTTATTCTGTAACTATACTGAGCAGATGTTAGATTGGCAGTAAAGTCTCATCAACTGCTAGATGTAACCGTAAGTTCTATTCTAGTAGTTTCATCTTTCGTACTCCTTGCTCATTTCTGGCTTCTTGTTTTTCTGTCAAATACGATCTCCAAAAATATAAATTCAACGTTAGTCGTCATAATTTGCCTCCGTAAATCCTGTTCTTTTTATTGCTCTTTCTTCCCAGTAACATTCCCTTCACTTTCAGTAACCATTTTCGCCTCAATGGCTTTATCGCCTTGTTTTGGGTGAAATGATTAAAAAAAAAACTGGAGAATAAACGCAACATTTTTCTCATTATTATCAGAGTGCTTAGGACGCCGAAAGACTTTCAACAGAAATTGGTACGCGCCAAACCCGAAAAAGAATCGATTGTAATCATCTCTAGAGCAGCCTTAATATGATCAGCTGGAATACCAATGATTGCGACTCAGTTAATATGTTCAGAGTTTCATTGTTTTGTGTTTGCGCACATTTCCTCTCATTAATGAATTCTTTACAACTTCTTTCACGATAATCATATTGATTATAGATTTAATTTTCTGTGAGGGGATATTAATTGACAGAACGTCTGTTTGTTTTTAAATGCCCTTCTTGACAGATTAAATATGAAGAAGGTTATTGATTTTAAATCTTTCAAAATGAACAGAAAACTAGAAAATCTACCCCAGGGAACAAAATACAGCGTTTAGTTCGAAATTCTAATCACCTCAAGAAGGTTGGAGTGAAGAACTGTCGAAACGCCGTGAATATGGCAACAAATATAAGGATAACGGTTCGAACAAGGTAAACAAAGTAAATAAATACAATACCTCATCTCAGAAATATAGATTCTGAAGAAGGTCGGAGCGTACAACGGACGAAGCGTCGTGAATATGTCAACAAAGGTGAGTACAACAGTTCGAACAATGAAAATAAGGTAAATAATTACAATATCTCATCTCAGAAATATAGATAGATCCTGAAGAAGGTCGGAGCGCACAAAGACCGAAAAGTCGGGAATATGGCAACAAAGACGAGGACAGTAGACCAAACAATGTAAATAGTGTAAATAAAACAGAAAACATTGTTAACCACCCCAAATCATTTACTGTTTGATTAATCGAACCCCCCCACCACCACCAGCTTCAACCAAATTTATATGTATTCAATAATATATTTTTTCAATGTTGCACGCTTTGTTGAAGCTGTATGTTTACCCAAACATCGCATGGAACTCATATATAAAACCCAATAGCTAACGATGCTAGAAAAAAATGGTCATATCATTCTATCGCTCCAGGAAGTATCTGAGTACTTCTGCCATGATTTATCTTTACAAGAATTGGATTAGACCAAAAATGGAGTATTGCAGTCATATTTTTCCTGGTACTGTCCATTAACTCCTTTATTAGCCTTGAACGAATTCAAAATTGTTTACGCGTGGTTATTGTTAATTTTTTTTGAGAAAGACTTTTTCATTCTGCAATTCTCCCCATTCCACCCACTGATGCAACATTGTAAGCTTGTCGCTACTCTATCGCTGTTTCTGTGGAAAATGTTCAAAAGAGCCCTTTTTTATCTACAAGGGACTAGATTTATTTTTTTCTCTTTCTTTTGAAATGTATCTTCTGCTCCTTTCCATACATGAATGACCTTCACCCCACACACACACACACACACACACACACACACACACACACACACACACACACACACACACACACAAGTCAGTGTGTCATGTAGAGGGTAGTTCATTTCGCTCGATTTGGTTTTTGCCAAAAACAGTGAAACTTGTCCGTCAAAATTGATCGCCATTTTCATTTTAATGGCCATTTCGAATTCTGGACTGCGTTTACTTCTTTGTTCTTTTCTTTGTTTTTTTGTTTTGTTTTGTTATTTCTAATCTAAGTTCTCTACTGAACCAGTAAGTGATCTTCTTCTGACTTTAAGTTAAAACCTCTAATTAACGCACTATAATCCTCCTACCGATTTTCGACAAAGTGTTCGAGGCTATCATATACTGAAATGGTTCAACATCTCACCGCCCATAAATTATTTTCCGACGCACAATATGGCTTCCGCTTCGCCAGGTCTACTGCTGATATAATAACTACCATCACCGAGTACATATACCAGGCTTGACTTTTAACTCATTAGCGCTCATGGTTCTTTTTTTTAGGACCAGAAGGATAATTTACCATATTTCAGTAATTCCTGCAGTTTTCAGATATATCTTTGGTTAATAATAAACAATGAAGTATTTTTCAAATATATCACCTAATATCTGATGAATATTGGCAACACTGATGTCTCAGTTTTCAGTATAGATTGAAAATCTTGAGGAGGAGGATACACTCAGTTTCATCTATCATTCAAGCAAAAACATTTTTTGGTAAGTAGTACTTATATCTAACTCATATTTGTATATAGTATATATGAATGCTCTAAATCCTATAAAACCAAAAAATGTATGAAAGTAATTTTGCTCAAATATACCATACTTTATAAGTCTGGTCCTAAAATAAGGGCCAAACTAAAAATTTATTGTTTTCTTAAAATAATGCAATGAAATTTTTTTATATGTTTAGTATTAAATAAATTTGTACAATTTAAGGATTTTTAGTACAAAATCCAATAAAAAGAATTTTTGGCACGAATGAGTTAACTTTAATTTTTTTTAATTGGAGTAGATAGACCCTATTATCGCCCGGTGTGTGCGGTCGGTGGCAACGTCTCTTCATATTGAGGGTGCCAGGTTGGCAGTTTTGTGGTTGCTGCTTCCGACTGATAGTTAGAAGCATAGCGGCGAGAACAGCTGCTCTGATCAACAGTTGCATAATGTTGGTGTTCTTGCAGTGCTATGACGCACATGGATAGGGGCCCCTGGGCGCGCAACCCTGAAGTACCACTATGCTGTAATCTGCACCAGCTCCTTTCCTGCACATGTCTCAGTCAATGACCGTCTGCCACCTCTACTTGAGGTCTCTCCTCACCAATAAAACAAAAATGAACAAATGCATCTCAAAAAACAAAGCTAAACCAACCAAACCAAAATCACCTAAGCCACTCAACATTTCCTTCACAAATATCCGTGGTATGTGCACCAACTTCTACTTAGAATCTTTCCCCTAACATAAAAAGCGCTTTGCAAAACCAATCTTTACTCATCATTCCCCACTTCTGACTTCTCGATTCTTGGCTACCTTCCTCTCTTTTATTGTATCAGTCACTCAGTTAAGTGCCATATGTGATACATGATTGACTGGGCAGAAAATTTTCCCGCAGTAGAACGCAATCTGCCATGCTATTTAACCCATAGCTGGAAGGAGAAGAGATGGATTAATATCTTTGCCAAAGATATTTGCGCGTAAGTGAATGCAACGAATTCAACTGGAATTTGAACTCGGATCACCGATTTCTCTATCCGAGCGGATATCCACTGCACCACAACGCGCATTTGATTGTATACAGATTCTAAACTATCAAAATTATTACGCACCTCTAACCATTTTATGTCGATTAGTGTTTAATGGCTTAAATATACACTACTGTTTAATTTCGTTGTGCTTTGAAAGACAAATTGTTTATTTATTTTTTGAGGAGCGGGTTAAAAATATCCCAGTAGTATTATATGACAAACAATTGAGATTATTTATACAAATTAACAACTGGTATTATTTTTCTTGGGGAAAATAACACCACTAATCCATTCTAATCCCATTAGAATCGAAAGAGATAAGTCGACCTCGATTTTCTAGAACACCACTTATGCATTACTATAAAGCCCAGACATTAGCAAAATCTCCAACCAATTATGAACATTAATTGGACTCCAACTTTGGAGTCCTTGAGAAAAGCTCAAACTAGCAATCATCATCATCATCATCATGACCATGATAGTTTCTTCTATCGCACTTCTCACTTGTGGAACTGTAGGCTTCTTGCTTCTTGATATGTTATTGGTCGTGACCTGGTATCTCGGCTTCAGTCCCCTTTCGTAAGTTCTATGCCGACAGTTTCTTCTATCGCACTTCTCGCTTTTGAAAATCTCTTCCAGCTTATTCCGTTCCAATCAACTTTGATCTTCAAAGATTTAAATGCAATGTAAATCGTTACCTTGTCTTTTTAATTCTTATTCGTTGGCGGTATAGTATGTGTTCTACTTTTTTTAATGTGGCCTACGAAATTCTGTCACTGGTATAGTATGTGGCCGACCTTACAAAGCGAATTATAAGAAAGTATTATAACTGTCCGGTAAGGGTTAGGGTTAGAGAAAATAATTAGTTTCAATAAATAGCCGAATACTTATATCTATAAAGATACTCTTACTGAGGTAGGGCACATTCAAACCTAGGTAATATACTCTTACTGAGGTAGACCATATTCAAACCTAGGTAAGATATTCTTACTGAGGTAGGGTACATTCATATTATTACCAGAAGCAAAGAGGTAAGCCACATACTGTATCGACACCTGTTATTCTTTTATTGTTCGCTCTCCTTAATAATAGATTTTTCTCATATTTTCTAACACTCAGTAGCCTCTTGCGTCTTAATAGTCTTACTGCCTTGCTTGAGGTAAAATGATTAAAAGCAATGTACTTGGATTGAACATTTTGAACAGTTTTGGATTCCCGCGCTAATTCCTTTTCGTTGAACACAGCAGTAGCTGCCGCCACCGCGACTGTCCTATGCTTCGCTATAAGGATCAATTGAAACAGACGGCCAATTGGGACGATATCAACTTGCAAACCTTGGAAGAACTAGCAAGAAATTATTCACTCGGGCAGGAAACCACTCGGGCAGCTGAAAATGAAACAAGAACAGCGTAGAGACGGCACAAAGTTTAAACACTCACGAAATTTAGAAGCCATTAGTTCTACAGACGAATCGTCGAAACTCTATTGTCAGTTTATCGCCATTTTTATGGGAAAATATTCCGACGACCTCCATTCCTTAGTTTCACCACTTCAGGTCTTTACATCTAAGACCCACAATGCAATGTACGTAGGGTCAGGTCATTCGAACTCTCTTCTTATTTCATTGGCAAGAAGGAGGGTCCATTCGAATAGCTTCTTCCTACGAGGCGTTGCTTTGTTGAACGGACTATCGAGAAGATGCCACATTTATTTTCAAGTCAATCTATCTTCAAGTTATCTATCTTATCTATTCTAATAATCCGCGCTTTTTACCTTCTCTTTGTTATCTAAAACAGTTCAGTAGAAGCAACATGAGCCTGGTCAGTACTTAGATGGGTGACCGCTTGGGAATACCAGGCGCTGTAAGCGTTCAGTGACGGATGTGCATTGTGGTGCAGTGGATGTCGGCTTGGAAAGAGAAGTTAGTGAGCCGAGTTCGAATTGCACTCACTTAAGCACTGGTACCCTTGGGAAAGGTATTAATCCGTCACTTACCTCCAGTTATGGGTTAAGTAACAGGATGGGGCCTGGAGGGAACCCATCTCGTGTTGGTGTCACAAAAACACTCTTGGTAGCCCTGGAAGCATCAAGTATTCGGCTAATTGACAAGATTATGAATTTCGCTACAAAAAACTGCGCCGGGGTTCCAAATGCACAAGGGATACTGGAAGGTTGTAGTGAGTTCTATCTCGGCCAATGGCCGCAAGACGACGACGAGCCTTATCCGTTGAGTGTCTCCTGTATTGAGTAAACAATAGCGTAGAAATAGTTGGTTTCCTTGGCTTTTGCATTGCATATTATGCGTTATGAATATTTATAGAGGGTTATCTTTGGGAAAATCAACCTAATATTTGTTGTACTAAATGTCCAAGTTCGGGGATGAGAAAGATTGATCTTCATCTGTCTTAAACGAGCCGCAATCACTGACCCTATTACTCTACAACAATCCTTGCAACAAAACGCCACATCTTTACTTACCATTTTTACTACAAGCACGAAAATTCCTCAAACTCTATGAAGTCGTAACTAAAATCCCATATATACAAATTTTCTGTGGTGGAAAGGGGAAATATAACAATATTTAAAATTTTCCTAATGAATATATACAATGAAAAGAAAAAATATAGGTTGTTTCATTAAGTCGAATCGAAGTTAGCAGTAAATAAAATTTATAAAATTATTGATTTCACTGTTAGATCATCTATTTTGAGTCATAGCAATTATGACCTGAATTGAATGCTATTGATGTCGAAGACTTGAGGTTCCAACAGGACAGCGCCATATGCCATACAGTTAATACAACATTGGCTTTATTGAATGAGAAGTTCCCAGTGATGTCAATTGACCACCACATTCGTGCAACTTGTCGACTTTATATTTCTTCATTTGGGGTCATCTGAAACGTAAGGTCTATGCTAACAAGCCAACAACAATTCAACAACTGAAGGATGAGATAATAAGACATATTAGTGAGATTGAGGAGCAACTATGCAGAGACGTCATCAAAAATTTTGACCATCAAGTGGTGGTGTGCTGCCGAAGCCTTGGCGAATATTTGGGCGATATTATTTTTCACACATAATTGCCATGACTTAAATAACATGATCCAATAGTGAAATCAATAAAAATTCCCCAATAACTGTTTTATTTACTGCTAACTTCGACTTGTCTTAATGAAACACCCTATATATACAAGAAACAAAGCAAAAGGAAGCTAGTAATAAGATTTTAAAATGTGACAGAAACAACAGTTAAATGTGTAATATAACAATCTGGCCCCACCCGAGGAAGGCTGATGCAAGCGAGGGTGTTTCCGGTCGTTGAAAGGAACGGATGTTTGTTTGACCTTATTTCCGGCAGTAGCGGAAATGGCTACAGAGGCAAACAGAACAGGTGTCTCTGAGAATTACGTGGGCGTGCGTGGGCGAGGCAAAACCGGAAGAAAAAGTCCCGGTTCTGGAAGATTATATAAAGACCTCGTCACACGGATTCGCCAGTAGTAAGAGTAGAGACCAGAGTAGCAGTAGAGAGAGAGAGACACAACAGATACGACGACACTCCCGTCAACCCATTAGAGGCGAGCTCTCTCAATTCTCTGTCCCCTATGCTACACGGTTCGTCGTCATTAATAAAAATATAACTTATATTTTTATATATATGCGTGTTTGTTGTTTGTCGATATACAACAAATGGACGAAATTAATGCGAGATTTAAAAAAATATTATAACAAATTCGATCCCAAACACCCGCTCAAATACTCACACATCCAAACACGACAGAAAAGAAGGAACGAAAGATATCCCGCATCTACCAGAGAAATGACATTTCTGATCACCTAAATGGGGAGAGGATGCGGAATTAAACTAAAGGGAATGGGGTGGGGGTAGAAGAGAAAAATGGGCCAATTAACATACATTCCCTAGTTAAGTCAACTTAGCGTAAAAATAAAATTAAAATATCTCTAAAATAACTTATTAGCAAAAATCAACCCTAATACCCACTACCCTCTGTTTCACTTAAACTGGCATTCTTCTCCTATGTGCCATGTCCCCTCAGGACGTAGATGACCATGGCCTTTCACATCTCTCTATCCCTGGAAGCTCTTAGCATGCTTTCTCTTGTTACCTCACCGAAACTCTGCTCTGCAATCCACCTGCTCAGGCTCTTTAAATATGTTATCCGCTGCTTTCCCCTGTCTTCCTTTCCCTCTATCTGACCTGCGAGTAGCAGATTCTCTAAGCCTTCCTCCCTCATCACATGCTCCAGGAACTTCAGCTGTCTCTTCCTGATACACAGTATTAATTTCCCTTTCGTTTCCATCCTTTCTGAAACCTCATCATTGCTCACATGCTTGATCCATGATATCCGCAGCATCCTTCTCTAGAACCACATTTCAGTTGCTACAAGTTTTTCCTTCATCTTTGATGATATTCACCAGCATTCACTGCCATATTCACATAGCACTGTCAACACATAGCAATCCAGTACTCTCTTTTTTGTTTCTAGCGAAATTTGCATGTATCTTAATACTTTACTCAGCTTCTGGAATGCGTCTTTGGACACGCCAATTCGCCTTCGGATCTCAGTGTCTCACTTTCCATCTTCCGTTAGATTACTTTCCAAATACTTAAATTTTTGTACTTGCTTGATTTTAGTATTCCAAACCTGTAATTGACATTTTGGGCTCCTCTGTTTGCTGATGACCATACATTCGGTTTCCTTGTAGTTTTTTTTTTTTGTAATTCATTCTTTCGATATTTTTTATCTACTTTTTTTAGGTGGTCTTGTAGTTTTCTTTCCTTGTCGGCTATCAGCACTGTATCATCTGCGTATCTTACGTTCCGAGATAACATTGTGTCCAGTCTTCGTATAACACCAGCATAAATCAACAACTCTACTTTGTAATGGTAAAAATCATGTTTTGTTGATGCGCTCCAACAAGAGAAAGCACACCTTTACAGCGTCGGTCGATTGTCAAAACAATATTTTCCTTCTCCTTTCTCATCCCCCTCCCGATGTAATTACTGAAATGAAACTCCAGGAAAGTCCACTTCCGTAATTCTAGCGTTTATCATGTCTGCTTGCAAGCGCTCGACACATGCGCATTGATGTGTGTAATTATAAAAACAAATGTCTGTAATGTTGAGCTTTTGTGTGTACGTACACGCGCGCACCCCCCACCCAACATACACACGAACACGTACAAAAGGTTTGGAAAAAGTAACACCAATTTTTTTATTAACTTTTATTGAGCAAATATAAATTACAATAGTTTAAAATGGCTTAAAGATTAACTATGACTTAAGCGTTCAAGTATGGTTAAATCTTAATTTGGAGTGGATAGGGAGACGTAGAACAATAGAGTGGTTATCAGACCTAACACCACTCGACTTTTTATGGTAGGGTATATTGAAAGATATTCCTGAATTAAATTAAGCAATTTCTGATAAATTTCCTAAAATCAATGTTGAAATATGTCAAACGATTTCTAGATGTATGAGAGGGTTCAGCGTTGTATTGAATATGAAGGGTAGCATTTTGAACATGTTTAATAGTTTGTTAATCATAAAGAAATCATGGTGGATTAATGTGACAATACATACAAATTTTCTTAAATATTTAAGATTGATCTTAGGAGGCACCGCAGAGTAATAGAGAACAAATTAGATTGAGCCGAGTTCGAATTCTATTCAAGTTCATTATATTTACTTACGTGTTAAGCAAATGGAAGAATGAATCCATTTCTTCTCGATCCAGCTATGGGCAAATAGCAGAACAGACAGGATTCTATAGTCATAGTTTGCAACAGGCTTAGAAGAACAACTCTGAATTCCAAACCTGAAGGCTAGTGCAGGTAATAAGGACGGTCTATACCACAATCCGTGACTGTCGGTCAAGAGATTGCAGAAGAGGGCGGCGCCGCTAAGCTATCTGTAAGGATAATAAAGAAGAAAAATCAGTCTATTTTTTCTGATCTTGGGTTCCCTCGACGATTGAATCAGGCTTGGGTTAAAAAGAAAATATTTTTTGTTCAATAAAAGCTAATAAATAAAAAAGGACGTTACTTTTGAGCCGCATCCTCTGTGTATATATATATATATATATATATATATATATGAGAGAGAGAGAGAGAGAGAGAGAGAGAGAGAGAGAGAGAGAGAGAGAGAGCGTATGATTTTCTGGTTGAATATTAGTCTAAATTAGTGTAAGACAGTACACTAATGGTATATCATAATTATCTTATAGTTGTCTCGGTCAATGCTTGTTAGAGAAAATACAGTTGTCTTCTGCTACTGTAGCCAAGATCCTTATGAGTGAGTGGTTTCCCAAGCTTTCAGTAATTTATTATCTCCCCCGCCAAGCATTGTAGCATACCAGTGACGAGACATTTAGTTAAGACAACTGGTAATGGGATAAATTACAGGGAAGTGAATTCCAGCCTTTTGCAAGGACATTGGTGTGAAGCTAATAATTAACATCATCAGAAATTCGCTATGCTCTTTCTGTATTTCATGTCGATAAAAGTTTCACTAATTCTGCTCGGAAAGGGATGAAGCCATCTCTTGTTCACTTCTCGATCTAAGGTTTAAATAGACGATGGTTTATAGTCTTGGCTGACAGCTAGGCTAGGAAAAGAAAATATCTGAATTACAAACCAAGGCAACTGGGAACCACTTGGCTATTTCTGGAGTAAATGATAGAAATACATGTGTAAAAGAAAAGGAACCTGTGAAGAGGCTTGATAGTATATATCCTGAAGTATATCTGACATTAAAAATAAAAACCCTTACATTATCCCGCACCTTTACAGAATACCTCTGAATAAATGATTGTAATTGTGGATTCCGGGAATGGGAACCGTACAAAATAAAGGAACAATAACCAGTCGAAAATGAGGACAAAACTGGAAGCGGCCGAAATGTGGTTCTACAGAAGGATGCTACGGATATCGTGGACTGAGCATACAAGCAACGACGAAGTGTTAGAAAGAATGGCAACAAAAAGGAAATTGATGCTGAGCATCAGGAAGAGACAATTGAAGTTCCTGGGACATGCAATGAGGAAGGAGAGCCTGGAGAACCTGATACTGACTGGACATATAGAAGGAAGGAAAGACAGAGGAAGGCAGCGGATAACATATTTGCAGGGTCTGATCAGGTGGATGACGGAACGGGGGTTGCCAGGAGCAACAGGAACAAACATACTAAGAGCCACAAGGGATAGGGAGACGTGGAGATCCATGATCGCCTACGTCCTGAAGGGACAGGGCACATAGAAGAAGAAGAACCAGAATTTGAGATGGAAAAATAAGTATATTAACGTAAAGAATACAAATTTGAACGCAGGTAAGTAATCCAGGAATACAGTTAGTTGGAACTATATATACAAGTCTCTGAAGTGAAGCCGTAGTATGTCCACGTCGGAATCTGACGGGTGCTGTGTAATAATATTGCGTACTGAGTGGAGCTCAGAGCAACTATGACCTACTGACGCTGTATTCTCCGTGAAACCTCGGTATCGGTCGGGATCTCTCGGACTCTGACGTATCTCCCTATGATAGGAGTATATGTATACTCTAGACGACTGTTATCATGGAAAAAGGGGAGACCCCATGACAGTAATGCACGTATGAAAGTAAAGGATGTTATGTAGAGACATGATCGTCTGTCCTGAGAGAATCTGACATTAAAAGTAAAATCCCTTGACGTATCCCGCACTTTTACAGAATACCCTAGAGTAAATGGTAGAAATACACGTATAAAAGTAAAGGAAGCTGCGAAGAGACACGATCGCTTATGCCCTGAACAAATCTGACATTAAAAATAAAAACCCTTACCGTATCCCATATCTCTAAGCACCTCCCCTACGGGGATGAATTCAGTAAATATTAATCACTTCTTCCTAAGAATAAACATCTTTACCATATCCCTCACCTCTACGGTATACCTTTGAAAAAAAATGATGAAAATAAACGTATAAAAATAAAGGAAGCTGTGACGAGACACGATCGCTTATGCCCTGAACAAATCTGATATTAAAAATAAAAAAAACCCTTCGTGGTCGTCTTGCGGCCATTGGCCGAGATAAAACTCACTACACCCTTCCAGTATTCCTTGTGCATTTGGAACCCCGGCGCAGTTTGCAGCGAAATTCATAATCTTGTCAAATAGCTGAATACTTGATGCTTCGCCATGGCTACCAAGGGTGTTTTTATTGTAAGACCAACACTAGATGGGTTGCCTCCAGGCCCCATCCTGTTATTTAAACCATAACTGTAGGGAAGTGACGGATTAATACCTTTCCCAAGGGTACCAGTGCTGAAGGGAATGCAGAGTACTCAACTGGAATTCGAACTCGGCTCACTGATTTCTCTTTCCAAGCCGATATCCACTGCACCACAACGCACATCCGTCACCGAACGCTTACAGCGCCTGGTATTCCCAAGTGGTCACCCATCTAAGTACTGACCAGGCTTTTTTTTTGCTTAACCGGTGTATTCAACGTGTTAAGCTTACAGCATATCACGTTGAATACACCGGTTAAGCAAAAACCCTTACCGTTTCTCGTATCTCTAAGCGCCTCACCTACGGGGATGAATTCAGTAAATATTAATCACTTTTTCCTAAGAATAAGCACCTTTACATCATCCCTCACCTCTACGGTATACCTTTGAAAAAAAATGATGAAAATACACGTATAAAAATAAAGGAAGCTGTAACGAGACACGATCGCTTATGCCCTGAACAAATCTGACATTAAAAATAAAAACCCTTACCGTATCCCGTATCTCTAAGCACCTCCCCTACGGGAATGAATTCAGTAAATATTAATCACTTCTTCGGAAGAATAAGCACCTTTACATTATCCCTCACCTCTACGGTATATCTTTGAAAAACAAATGATGAAAATACACGTTTAAAATAAAGGAAGCTGTGAAGAGACACGATCACCTATGCTCTGAACAAATCTGACATTAAAAATAAAAACCCTTACCGTATCCCGTACCTCTACGCACCTCCTCTCCAGGGATGAATTCAGTAAATATTAATCACTTCTTCCTACGCTCTGTCTCATCTACATATACCTTGGGTGGGTGAGTAAGCATTTGTGCAAATCCACACTGCTACAAAGCTATCGATTTTCTTATTCAATTTTGTCAGTTAATCAATCCAAAATATATGCAATACATGAAACTGTTTAGTCATACACGTATATCATGAGAGGCTGGCTTACTGCTAATCTAATCTAAATAGTCATCACCAAAAAGAAGTCCCAAAAATGCCAACTACAAGTTATAAAAACTAAAATAAAATACGAAAAGAAATTTAAATTACCTGGGAAGTGTTCTGACAGAGAATGGAAAGTGCGACATTGAGTTCCGAAGACGCATTAATATGGCCAAGGACGCATTTCAAAAGTTAACCAGAGTACTGAGAGATAGGAAAATCTCATTGGCGGGGGGGGGGGGAAGAAAACAGTGCTAGATTGCTATGTGATACCGGTTCTTCTGTATGGAAGTGAATGTTGGACGATCTCCTCAAGGATGAAGAAGAGGCTTGTGGCAGCAGAAATGTGGTTCTATAGATGGATGCTGAGGATGCCATGGACCGAAAACGTGAGCAACGACGAAGAGTTGGAGAGGATGCAAGCGAGAAGAAAACTCATACTTGACATCAGAAAGAGACAGCTGAGATTCTTGGGAGACGTAATAAGGAAAGAGGGCCCAGAGAATCTGATACTCACAGGACAGATAGAAGAAAAGAGAGACAGGGGAAAGCAGCGCGAGACATATTTTATAGGCTTGAGCAGAGCGGGGTTTGGGAGAAATGCCAGGAGGAAAAATATTGAGAGCGATACGAGGTACGACCAAGTGGAAGTCCATGATCGCCTACGTCCTAAAGGGACACGGCACATGAAGAAGAAGAAGTCGGTGGTCGCCATATACCCTTTTGTCATTACCCCTCCATCACTATTTCCAGAGATAGCATTGTGACGGAATTTTACATATACACATACTACGCAGATGACACCACCATTTACTCCTGCATCAATAAGAAATCTGTCGAGGCGGACAAATATATCCTCGTTGCTGATTTTGAGAAGGACCTCCACTCAGTGGTGGACTGGGGTAAGAAGTGGCTTGTAAATTTCAATGCTTCTAAAACGAAACTGCTATCTGTCAACCATCACAGGCAATCTCTCCTGCCCCCGACCCCTAATAACGGACCAAGTCTCCCTGAAAGCAATATATTGCCTTACCCTATCTTGCGCCCTCAAGTGGAATCATTACAATGAGGCAATAGCTAAACCCATTGCTATGAAGATTGGGTCAGTGTATCAGGCCAGGAAGTCTTTTTCGCCTGAATCCATCTTGCACATATACAAATAAACCATTCGACCGTGCATGGAATACTGTTGTCATATCTGGTCAGGCGCCCCTGCTGTTCATCTCAGTGTTCTCGACAGGCTCCAAAGGAGAATTTGTAATGTGATTGGTCCCGATCTGGCAACTCGACTCCAGCCATTTTCTCACCGGCGAGATGTGACTTCCCGCTGTCTATTCTACAAATATTTTCATGGCTTCTGCTCCGACGAACTTAAGTCACTGGTGCCCCCTCCTCAAAAATTTACTCGTGCAACCAGACTGGCAACAAGGTCCCACCCATTTACAGTTAGATAAACCAAATGCAGCCGACAATTCTACTCCAACAGCTTCTTTTCACGCACTTCCCGCCTGTGGAACTCTCTTCCATATTCTTGCTTTCCTGATGGCTACAACCTCCAGGAATTTAAATGCAATGTCAATACCCATCTCTTATCCGCTTGACTCTAGTTCTTTCTACATCACCTGGTATATCTTGTTCTTTACCCTTCTCTCTACCTTCACAACTGTCTTCACACCTGTGTTCCCATCCTTCTCTTGCTCTTTCTCTGACACGCCCTGTAACTGGTTTGTCTTTCTCCTCACGCTCCTCCTACCTAAACCTTTACTCTCTTATGTAGCCCCCTGCGCATCAGTGGCAGTACCGTCTTGCTTGGGGTGAAACGATTAAAAAAAAATCTGAAATAATTTCTAATTTATATAATTTTAAAAACTTTCTAATTTTTCAGATATTGGTCAGCGGGGACTGATTGGTTAAACGTAGAATGGAGTTTTGTCATAAATTCCAGAGAGTAACACTCAACTCGTTGCTTCTGTAAAGACTAATTAATTTTAATATTTTATGAGGTTTTAGAGATCAAAGCTAATATTAAAGTTCAAGTGAATGTATCTAGTTGAGGTTTTTGTTTTCGCATTTCTCCAAGAATCGTCTGTCGCATGAAGTAATAGGAATTACGTTTTGACTTTTATTTTAACTTATATTATCAAAATTTATAACTCCGAATCGTATTTATCGTATTTAACTTATATTATCAAAATTTATAACTCCGAATCGTATTTATCGTATTTAACTTATATTATCAAAATTTATAACTCCGAATCGTATTTATCGTATTTAACTTATATTATCAAAATTTATAACTCCGAATCGTATTTATCGTATTTAACTTATATTATCAAAATTTATAACTCCGAATCGTATTTATCGTATTTAACTTATATTATCAAAATTTATAACTCCGAATCGTATTTATCGTATTTAACTTATATTATCAAAATTTATAACTCCGAATCGTATTTATCGTATTTAACTTATATTATCAAAATTTATAACTCCGAATCGTATTTATCGTATTTAACTTATATTATCAAAATTTATAACTCCGAATCGTATTTATCGTATTTAACTTATATTATCAAAATTTATAACTCCGAATCGTATTTATCGTATTTAACTTATATTATCAAAATTTATAACTCCGAATCGTATTTATCGTATTTAACTTATATTATCAAAATTTATAACTCCGAATCGTATTTATCGTATTTAACTTATATTATGAAAATATATAACTCCGAATCGTATTTATCGTATTTAACTTATATTATCAAAATTTATAACTCCGAATCGTATTTATCGTATTTAACTTATATTATCAAAATTTATAACTCCGAATCGTATTTATCGTATTTAACTTATATTATCAAAATTTATAACTCCGAATCGTATTTATCGTATTTAACTTATATTATCAAAATTTATAACTCCGAATCGTATTTATCGTATTTAACTTATATTATCAAAATTTATAACTCCGAATCGTATTTATCGTATTTAACTTATATTATCAAAATTTATAACTCCGAATCGTATTTATCGTATTTAACTTATATTATCAAAATTTATAACTCCGAATCGTATTTATCGTATTTAACTTATATTATCAAAATTTATAACTCCGAATCGTATTTATCGTATTTAACTTATATTATCAAAATTTATAACTCCGAATCGTATTTATCGTATTTAACTTATATTATCAAAATTTATAACTCCGAATCGTATTTATCGTATTTAACTTATATTATCAAAATTTATAACTCCGAATCGTATTTATCGTATTTAACTTATATTATCAAAATTTATAACTCCGAATCGTATTTATCGTATTTAACTTATATTATCAAAATTTATAACTCCGAATCGTATTTATCGTATTTAACTTATATTATCAAAATTTATAACTCCGAATCGTATTTATCGTATTTAACTTATATTATCAAAATTTATAACTCCGAATCGTATTTATCGTATTTAACTTATATTATCAAAATTTATAACTCCGAATCGTATTTATCGTATTTAACTTATATTATCAAAATTTATAACTCCGAATCGTATTTATCGTATTTAACTTATATTATCAAAATTTATAACTCCGAATCGTATTTATCGTCTTTAACTTATATTATCAAAATTTATAACTCCGAATCGTATTTATCGTCTTTAACTTATATTATCAAAATTTATAACTCCGAATCGTATTTATCGTATTTAACTTATATTATGAAAATTTATAACTCCGAATCGTATTTAGATTTTCTCCAGCAATACACACTTCAGACAGTAACACTGGCAACAATTTGTTTTTATCATTTCACACCAAACAAGGTGCAAATGCCACTAGTAAGAAGATGGCTACAGAGAGTGAAAGGGAGAGAAAAGATTTGGTACAGTGTGGGGAGGGTATTGAGGAAAGGATAAGATGCACGGGATTCAAAAAGATAGGAAATGGCGATTGAGGTAACATTTGAACTTTTGAAAATTATAGTTATCAGGGAAGCAAGTAAATGGAAGGGAATTCTACAGGCGGAAAGTGCAAGAAAATAAACCGTTAGAGTAGAAGCAGCGGTTACGTTTAACTATTTCAACTGTACAAGTTATAAAAATAAACTTTTCCTTACACCTAATGATGTGTAGGGCAGCGTTTTTGCTGTTTCCGTAACAAATTGTTTTTTTATAGGGCAGGGTTGTTAGCCCTGCGCCCAAACCTGGAGGAAGTCGATTTTCTAAGCGTAGCTTAGATGTAACACACAGCCGAAAGTAGGGGATACCCACTGAGGATCGAACTCACTACTCAGTTATAAGGATTCCAGCGAGACAAGCTTGCTAACCATTACACTACGACGAGGTGACCAATTGTACAAAGGTTGGATCTATATGCCAATCTAATATATATTTACCCAACGCCCCTCCTTGAGCGAGATGTCAAACAAGGTCTTTTTTAACGTGGGAAGCCTGATAGTGTATGGACGTGCAAAGAAACAAAAATTTCCCAGTCCCCTCAACCACTGGTTGGGCTGGCTCCGGTGACGAGCACCTGATCCACCCCTCTGGTGCAATGGGATGGTGTGGCCACGGGACACAGTTCCCCAGGACCGGGCATCTACTCAGTGTAATTTTTCCCAGACGGAGCTGTAACTGAGCCGCACTCTGTCTTTGAGGACAGAGACGAAACTGAGAGATGATTTTTGGTCCCTACCTGACACAAAAATGTGCCAGGTAAGTATATGCCAATTTAGTAGCAAGCTTAAATTCATATGGTCGGGGCACCAGGGAAAAAAGCTCGTCAGAGCAGTTGTCATGGAGATATTTGTAGAAAAGAGGGAAGCCACGTCAATGCGAAAGTGACCGAAGTAAAGATGCTAAGATTAGGTTGCAGATCCTATTTGGAATTTTTTTTGTGTACTCCGAGATGAATAGCAGGGACACCCAACATTATTTAATGCACGGACGAATAGTAGATTTATAAATGTGCAAGATCGATTCTGACGAGAAAAACCTACTGGCCTGACAGAGAGACCCAACCTTCCTAGCGGTAGTCGTTCCACTTGAGGTCGGTTGATAGAGTAACGCCAGAATTTTACACAATCGTTTAGAATATAAGTTAAAATAAAAGTCAAAACGTAATTCCTATTAATTCATACTACAAACGATTCTTGGAGAAGTGCGAAAACAAAAACCTCAACTAGATACATTCACTTGAACTTTAATATTAGCTTTGATCTCTAAAACCTCATAAAATATTAAAATTAATTAGTCTTTTTAGAAGCAACGAGTTGAGTGTTTAACAAGCCGCTTACTCTTTGGAATTTATGGCAAAACTCCATTCTACATTTAACCAATCAGTCCTCGCTGACCAATATCTGAAAACATAAACATATAAAAACTGTATTTTGCTTTTTAGAGCATAAAATAACACTCTACTAGTAGTGGTACCCTGCGTTCGTTGGGAAAGCAGCTTCAGATATGACAACCAGGAAAATAATGTATTTCTTCTTATACAACACAACAATCGAAAAGTATTTACATTAAAATCCGTTACTGAAAAAATAATATGATTCACAAAACGAATGATGTAGTCCTTTAAATTGTTACAGAATTTGGGTACATAAGGTTAGGTTTGACATTTTCTAGATGTTACTATGAAAAAATTGTTGGGTCATTTATTTCGAGAACAGTGAGCATAGAGCCGGCTATGCAAAAAGAATGAAATAGGTTGAGACCATATACGTTTCGATATTATCTCGGCATCTTTTTAAAGTTTATGGCAAATCTGGAATTTATATATAAATTTAATTTATGATCGCTTCATTCCAAAGCAAGGCAATAAAGCTACTAAGACACAAGGAGGTTACTAAGTGTTAGAGAATACGAGAAAAAATACTATTAATGAGAGAAAACAGTAAAAGAACAAGAATAAAGAAGACAGTAGATAACAATATATATATATATATATATATATATATATATATATATATATATATATATATATATATATGCAGAAAATCTATGCAAGAGCCAAAAAACCTACCTAGGTTTCAGGGTAAATTGGCTCCAATTTACCCTGGCGAGCACAAGGGTGAAACTTAGGTAGGTTTGTTGGCTCTTGCATAGATTTTCTGTCTTTGTTGCTCTACTTTCGTATTGAGCGCTTTAGTGTTAGGGTTTTCGTCTTGGGTTTTTTTTCTTTCCTACGAGTATTTGACTTTTTGTTCATGTACTTCGTTTGTTTCTTTTTTTACTTCCACTCCTTTTCCCTCTGAGTTTGTCCTCGGTGGGTTATTCAAGACGATCTAAATTATAGTATAACTATTACTAGTATTAACAGAATTATTTTTGTTACTATTAATATTGTTATAATTACTATAGTTATTATATATATATATATATATATATATATATATATATATATATATATATATATATATGTTCTTCACTACTTGATGACATAATTATTGCAGAAAAATAACAAAAATAAAATAATAAGGCACTGTTAACGAGCAAACACACGGCAAGAGCTTTTTTATGTATGCTTTCTGTCACGCTAACGGGTTTGGATTATTTTGTTGTTGTTTTTTCTTAGGTCTTTATGTAAGATTCTCAATAGTAGGTACATCAATATATGTTGCCGTAATTTTAGACAGTGTATGGATATAAATATTTTGCTGCCATTATATATATATATATATATATATATATATATATATAAAGCTAACTTTATTATAATGGATAAAATTATCATTTCTCAAAAACAAAGAAAATGTATAAATTCGCATTCACTCGTTTAGGTTTTTGGAGTTCTAATCATTGCTTTTTAAAACAATAAACATTGGCAAAGAATGAAGCTAGTTAAAAAAGCGTTGTCAATGGAAAATCCGTCCTTTTAACACTACGTCTTATTGCGGGTAGGTTTGTCCATGTTTGCAGCAGATTTTACAAATACTGAATCTTCTTCACCGAAGCTTTACTTTCGTTTGAAATCGATTCTTCGGGATCTGTTTATAGTAACGAGTTGATCAAAGACAATCCTATATTCAGATATATCGATAAAATGGTCGGAGTTATATAATTCTTTTTTTTTTTTTTCAAACCAATAAAAGAAAGTAATTACACCAGACAAAAGCAACCATATTATTCCGAACTCTCTGGAAAAAAAAAAAAAAAAAACGGAGGAAAAAAAAAAAAGAAATTGATTCGTTTTCGATTTTTTCTTTTCATAAACCCGAAAACAGGTTATGACAGATGGGCAAAATAAGTGCAGTATCTTCGATTTCGAAACGCCCAGACCATTACGCATGCGCATTGCATCTTCCAGACGAAACATTGATACTTGTATATCTTTAAATGTCAGAGCTTTGTTTTACTCTTGATTTTCTTAAGCGCAGCGTAGAGATGGCAGAACCCAGTGAGGATCGAACTCACTACTCAGCTGTAATTGCTCTAGCGAGACAAGCTTGCTAACCATTACACCCCTTTGAAGTACCCCGAATGTAATGAACTCGACTGAAATTCGAACACGGCTTTCCTAATTCCCAATCTGAGCCGTCATCCATTACTCCATCGTACCTAACAAACAATATATCGGGTTGTCTAGAAAGCTCATGCTGATTTTTAGTCTTTCACGATCCAACACGTTAGAACATGTAAAAAAATTTTGTTAATCATATCACCCCGAGCAAGGCGGTAACACCACTGATGTGCAGGGGTCTACGTAAGTGTGAAAAGATTGGAAAAGAGAAAGCCGGAAACCACATCCTAAACAGGGAACAAAGGATGAGCCTCTACACCTGTTCAATAGACGTGGGTGGAGTGTGAACCGGGCGATAATTTAGTCTATCTACTCCAATTGAAAAAAAAAAAAGAAAAAAAAAGAGAAGTGAAAAGATTGGAAAAGAGAAAGCCGGAAACCACATCCTAAACAGGGAACAAGGGATGAGCCTCTACACCTGTTCAATAGACGTGGGTGGAGTGTAAACCTGGCGATAGTTTAGTCTATCTACTCCAATTGAAAAAAAAAAAAAGAAAAAAAAATGAAAGAAAAGTGAAAAGATTGGAAAAGAGAAAGCCGGAAACCACATCCTAAACAGGGAACAAGGGATGAGCCTCTACACCTGTTCAATAGACGTGGGTGGAGTGTGAACCGGGCGATAGTTTAGTATATCTACTCCAATTGAGTTTATCTACTCCAGTTAAATTTATTGACTTATAATATGTTTACATTTCCGATTAGAGAACAGTTCAAACTATTTCTTGAGAATGAGTGTTTAAAATTACGTATCAATTTTGCATTCCTATGAAAATGGAAGTTTATAAGGTGATAGTTTTTTTTATTATCATAAACACAAAAATGCCTCGTATGCGAGAAAAATATATGTGCATTGTATAGTGACGGTGCTTTAGCTGACAGAGCTGTACGGAAGTGGTTTGCTAAGTTTAGAGTTGGTGACTGTCGAATTATTGATGAAGAAAACTCAGGCAGACCTTCCCACTAGAGATGAGGACCAAATCAAGACATTGACTGAGAATAACCTGCATTACACAATGCGGGAATTGGCAGAATTATTTATCAAAATTCACCATCCATAAGCACTTAATGAAGAGTGGCTACTCAAATCGCTACAATATCTGGGTAGCACATGATATTTTGGATCTATCTGTGATTTGCTGTATAAACGCAATGAAAATGCACTCTTTTGAAGAAATTTGCGACGGGTGATGAGGAATGGATCGTTTACAACAATGTTCAGCGACAAAGATCATGCGGTAAGCAACATGAACAAACTTTACCCAACCCCAAAGCAGGTTTTTATACTAAGAAAACCATGCTGTGCATCTGGCGGGATTGGAAAATAATCCTGTACTATGAGCTTCTGATAAGTAACCAGTCAATTGATTTTGAAAAGTACTTCTTGCAACTGGATGAATTAAAGGCATCAATTCAAGAAAAATTCCCAGAATTGGTGAACAGGAAAAGTGTTTTATTCCATCAATAAAATGCCAGACCTCGCATTTATTTGGCCACCCAGCAAAAATTGTTAGAGATTGGCTTAATCTGTTAACCACACCCGCCATATTCATCTTCGGATTTTCACTTATTCAGGTCCTTGCAAAATAATGGATGACATAAAAAATCTACCATAATAAGTTTTGTTTGTTTTTTGTTTTTGTTTTTGCTGAGAGCCTACCGAAATTCTGTGAAATAAATATTTAATGAGATAATTTTTTTTTAACTTCCCTTAAAAAATCCCATCAACTTTCCGGATAACCCGATATATATACGGTGTTTCAAAAAACGATCGCATAACTTCAAGACTGTGTTCCCTATATCTAAATAATGAAAAAAAAATTTAAAAAAGCCCTTATGAACATATGTCCAGAAACTCATGGTTTCCGAGTTAAGGCTTTTCAAACATGTGCTAACCAGAATGCCTTTATTTTCCACACTCGACACATGCAGTGTTTTCGAGTGCCTTATAGCAAATATTCAAGATAACAAGTGGTCACATCGATGTTTCATGGACTCGCTCCCAAATTCTTAGCGTGTTTATTATTGGCTTGCTCCCTGTTACAATTCCGTTGCAGAGAGTGTCCACATCATCATCCGGAGACGAATACACCAGTCCTTTTAAATGTCCCAATAGGTAGAAATCCAAGGGGCATAGGTCTGTTGAGCGTGGAGGCCATACAATTGGTCCACTTATTCCTATCCACCAACCAGTAAACCTTCGATCTAGGTACTTGCAGGTTGTGTGACTGAAGTTTGCGGGAGCACCATCATGCACGAAGTGCAGTTGTCGATATGTGATCAGTGGAACATCGTCCAAGAAATCAGGCATGGTGTTTTATAGGAAGCGCTTGTATGCATCACCTGTAAGCTTGTTCGAAATTACATGAGGTCTTAACCTACCAACAACAACACTAGCCCAGAACCGCTGTTAATGTTGTGATAGAACAACTGCATATGGATTTTCCTTTGCCCATATATGCTGACTGTGGAAGTTGACTATTCCATTCCGTGTAAACTGTGCTTCATCTGTGAAGATAACGAAGGTAAGAAAGTTTGGAATTACACTGCATTGCCGTAAAGACCATTGAAAGAATACAATTCGTGCAGGGTAATCTCCTGGTGACAACGTCTGTACACGTTGTAGATGATATGGGTACAACTGCTGTTCTCTCAATACTCTCCAGACATTCGAATAGGGAATAGCCACTTGTCTTGTCAATTGTCGGGTGCTGATTTCAGGGGTATCATGCACAATATCCAGTATCCGCTCTTCTTTCTCATGCGTCGTAGACCTTTGTCGTCCTCTGCCACTAGCACGAAGCTCGAAGGTCCCTTGTTCACAGATGGATATTCACAAATGTTTTCCTATCGAGACATTGTCGGTGGGGAACCTTACCTGGTAGATACGACGAGCTTGTACAGCGTTACCGTCCGCCAAAACATACACGAAACGCATATCTGCCTTCTCCTGATTTAAGTACATGTCTAATCAACATGCATCACTAAGAGTCGTTGAGAAACACTTGGCACGCGAGAAACAAGAAGGAAGACCTGTGTTTGGCAGTGAAAAAGCGAGCTGTGTCTTTTCCGATGCATAGCGAGTTACGTGCCACCTGTAGGTGATAAAGGTATTCTGGTTGGCACATATTTGAAAAGCCTATATCCAAGCGATTTTGCAGGCATATGTTCACAGGGTGTTTTTTCATATTTTAGGGATATAGGGAACGCAGTCCTGAAGTTATGTCATCTATTTTTGAAACACGACACATATATGACTATGTCACCCGGATATAAGAGAAACCCGGGTATAAGAAATATTTTATCTGATCCCAAATTAGAGCCTGTGGTAATGTATATGCAATAGACCAAACCCGGATATAAGAGAACTTTCATCTGGTCTCAACAACTCTCTTATATCAGGGTTACATTGATATACGCTCTCGCACGCCGATTGATAACTATGGAGAAATGGTTGTCTTTAAAACATTAGTTACTCACACATTTACTCATCGTTCATTCAGTAATGAATTTAAACACTCTCGGCTACTAGTATGTGTTTACATTATGTATATAACATCCTAAAATCTGTCTTCTTCCACCAGCGCCTATAGCTCAGAGGTAGAATCGCCGACTGATGTAAATTCTGTTGGGTTTCAATTCCGGTAGAAGCAATGAAAAATATTGGTTGTTTCAACGGGAGAAAATGGTATAGAAGAAAAATTTGATTAATTTTTATTTTTCAACCGGAACATCTGCGCAGAGACGACTTTTGTTCATTTGCTTTCTGGTCGTTATAGAGCAAACATCCGGTCCCTTTCTTTTGCTCGGTCGGTATCACCACAAGATAAGTGGTCGGTGAGCAGGCCAGAAAGTTCACATGCATTCGTGCTTGTTTATTGTTTATTTATTTATTTACACTCGCTCGTTAAATCTCTTCTGTTTTGGGAATCATTCACCTTTTCCTGACCATAAAATATTTTTGCACCAACTTACGAAATTTGATTTCGTCTTTATACTTTAAAATTTTTTTCAGCGATTTTGATTCAATTCAATTTTTTTAATTCGTTTATATTTAATGTATCCTTGTGTGTGTCTTAGGTTTTTCATGTTGTTTTGCATAGGGAAGGCCATAATTTTTTTTTTACACTGACTTGTGAAATTTGATTTCGTCTTTATATTTCAAATTTGCTTTCAGCGATTTTGGTTCAATTCTACGGGTCATCTAGTTCTTTTTTGTTGTTTTTGAAATACTATTTTTTGCAACGGTTCGCGAATTTTTTTTTTTTTTGCAGGTTTGAATTTATGTGTGTGTCTCTGTTAAGTTTTTTCATGTTTTGTTGAGGGAAGGCTTGTATTTCTTTTATAAATATTTCTTCTTGCATCATGAGTGTGTCATAATCTGCATTTTGGTAGATAGGCATTGTTTTGAATTTACCTTCACAGTATTCGTGTAAGTTTTAGGAAGCGTACAATTTCCTTTTATTCGACAGCTTAATGTTACTTCTGTGCAGAGATACTCTTTTATTCAGGGCTTGTGCCACCCCTACGTATATTTTTGCGCAGTCATCGCATTTTTTAACTTGGTTCCACTATTCACATACTAGGCGGAACTTAGGTTGTCCCAGACTGCCAGTACCAATATCGGACGTAAATCGTCCATCTGTGACAATACCGCCGACATCCGACGGAAATTAAAATTTTAAGAATCTGTACAAAAAAACAATAGAGAAAAACCGCCATCCTCCCTGCACTGATCAAATTTCTTGAGTTCAGAAGACTCTACTCGTTTCATTCTGAGCTCATGGAATGAGTTGAACCTGCCAACTGACCCCATACTTTCAAGTTACCACCAGTGATGGTAATTACATCGAGCGCGCCTGGAAAGTTCCTTAGGTTGACTTCCCTTAGGTTGACTTTCCATAAATACAGGCAAACTTAAAAAGGGACCTCAAGAGGGTCCTCCTTCGAGAAAAAGGTTCTTCTCAAAGGCCTGCCTGTCGACTTGATAAATTTTCTCTCCCTTTGGGAATCATCTTTTTTTTCTTTGGAAGGACTGGGTCAGGGAGAAAACGGATCTCTAGAGGGGAAAGAAGAGTAGCTCCTTACCTTGACTGGTAGCTGCTATTTATTAGATCTTATTGGCGAGGACCCGGGCTTTTTCCGCCCTACTTCAAAATGATTTCTTCCTCTTTGTTGATTTTTGTCTTTTTTCTTCCTTCTCCTTTTCAGCGAAGATCGAGGTGGAGGTATTTTCCCCTCCATAAGCAAGTGTGGTAAATCCAATGATTGTTGTTGTGGTTCGAGCTGCTGTTGCTATGGTTGCTTTAATCCGGTACCTGTTGCTGCAATTGCTTCTGCTGCCGCTGCTGCTATTGCTGTTGCAGCTGTACTTATTGCCACTGCTGCTCTTTAGGTAGCGACTTCTGCCGCTGCTCCCTCACCTTCCGCAATTGCTCATTCGGCTGATCCTTTGTTTGCTGCCGTTTTTTTTTATCGGACATCCTGCTGGGGGGAAGGGGTAGTTGATTTTTCTCCTTCTTAGTACCTCCGTCCATTCAATGAAACCACAGGGAACCTGGCTGGTCTTTTGCGCCCGCCCCTACTGCTCCCTTCGCCGCTACTGGTTTGGATGTTGCTGGTGTTGCTGCTGTCAGACGCAGATTCCTTCCACAGTACGCTTTGACAAGTGCCCGTCAGCACCACATCACCAGCAGTGGGGACGACGATCCTCTACTATATTAAATAGTTTGCGCCTTTTTCACACCAGTGTGTCGGGGATGTCCCCCCCCCCAAAAAAAAAACTATTCCTATTTAGGTTCATTTCGAGATTGAAGTCTCTAGCATGCACACCTGCATTGCTCAGCACGAGGAAAACTTCACCAATCTCACCAAAGTTTGAAAACAAGGCTTCCACATAGAGCGTCGTTATGTCCAAAGGCACTCCATATTCAGTGATCTTTGTTCGACGAGCGCCCATATTCTCAGTCTAAAACCGAATGGTTTTGTAGTCACCTCGATTCTTGGCATCTTTTTCACCTTCTCTACTGTCCACATAGCATTTGAACGTTTGACCAAAATTTTGGGCGTAATTTTTTGGCTTTTCAACGCCTCTTCCATCATGTCTCTTCTGCTGATACTTAGTGTACGAGTTTTTATATCCGTTGTTATCAGGTGGATGGTTCTGGCTGTTGCGGCATTCAGGGTATCGTAAATAGTTAACAGTTCATTAGTCTATATAAAGTCCTGATATTCTTGCCGTATATTCTTAAAATAGGACGCACCTTTTTGGTCCGCTTGGGTAGGAGTTGGCTGGGTAGCAATTGGCTGGGGAGATTGAGCTGGAGAGACTCGGCTACTGTGGCCGTAGCCTCACGACAGCATCTCAAGTAAAAAAAAAGTTCAATAAAAAGAGTACACAGGTGACAAAAAGTGGAAGAACACAAGACAAAATAAGGTAATAAACGTCGACAAAGACTGAACTTGCAAGTACTACTAAGAAAGCTTCACGTATAAGATTAAGCAACCTTAGTCACCCTTCAAAGACGACTAAATCTGCGCATGTCTCGGTCATAGGCCAGCATCTGCTTGACAAACTGGACTGTGCTAAGAAATATGAAAATAACTTCTTCACGGTTTTGTACAGAATTCTTTCCGCACAGCATCTACGTGTACTTGAAGCGGTATATATTAAGTTACACCAACCAAGCCTGTGCAAACAAAAAGAGCATTTTATTTGTTGTCTTCGTTTATTTGGAGAGTTGTGTGTAAGATTTTTTTATAATCTTTGGGAGCATTTATTATTCTTTTATTCGTAAATTCTTTTACTAATAAATTGTTTTAATAGCGTTCCAACATTTTTCCTCCTCATTTAATATTCTTCTATGAAAATGTTTTCTTGTGTCGTCTAATTTTGCCATTGGCTTCCTTCTGATTAAGTGTTAGCACGAAAGGATTCCTTAAGGAAAAATGCCTATTTATTGCACTGTGGTATCAAGTATCAGCTCCTTCTATAGTTGAGCACTATCTACTCTATTTTTATATCATGGAAAAAATAAATTTCGAAATATCTTTAAAAAACATTCCCACAACAAGCAAACGGGATTATTTCGCCAGGTTGGTTCTACAAACCGAAGACTTCATTAGAAGAATGAGATGGAAAGCTCATTTCTTTCTTCACGGCCCACATATTTTCCAAATTAGAAGTTGCTTTACTCTGATTGGTCCACATTGTATATACAATAATGCCTCCCTGACTAAAGGGGTCCTGCTTGTTTTTAACCTTTTAAACCATTCATTTTGAAATAATCACATCACTTGAAAAGATACAAGAGTGTTGAAACAAAATGGCTACTTTTGTAGTGATATTGTAACATATCCATGTTATAATTTATGAATAAATATTAGCTCTACTTTTGTATTGAGCACTTTTTTAAAAATAGTGTTTCTTTGGAGAAGGAATATTATTCCAACAATACTTGGATATCGACTGCAGCCACTTCCCCATCGTCGAAATGTGGCCTCCCTTTGTCTCTTCTGTAAATACTTTCATGGCTTCTGCTCGGATGAGCTTAAGTCACTGATGCCTCCTCAACAGGTGTTTACTCGTGCAACCAGACTGGCAACTGGGTCCCACCCATTCACAGTCAGGTTAGCCAAATGCAGACGACAATTCTACTGCTGCAGCTTCCTCTCTCGCACTTCCCGCCTGTGGAACTCGCTCCCGTATTCTTGCTTTCCTGACGGCTACAACCTCCAGAAATTTAAATGCAAAGTCAATACTCATCTACTAACCACTGGACTCTAGCTCTCTCCCCACCCCTGTATAACCTTCCCTTTCTCTCCACCTATGTATCTGTCATTGTACCTGCTTTCTCAACTTTCTGTTGTTCCTTTCTAACTAGTTTGTACTCCTCACTCTTTTCTAATTAATCTTTTTACATTTATGTAACCCCCTGCACATCAGTGGCGTTTCCGCCTTGCTCGGGGTGAAATGATTAAAAAAAAATATTTATATATATATATATATATATATAAAGAGAGAGAGAGAGAGAGAGAGAGAGAGAGAGAGAGAGAGAGAGAGATTTCGCAGGCCTCGCAGTTATATCCTCATGGTGTTAGATGTTTATTGTCCATAGCTATTTATACAGTCACTGTGATGATTTCTTCGGTTCCTTAGATTGGTTAACGGCCAAGGGTGGATGTTATCCCCGTGGAATCAAAGGCCACGTGTCCCTAACCAAAGCAAGCCTTCAACTTGGTGAGAAAGAGAGACAGATTTTTCATCGGATGTATTTGTCTAAGACACGCTACATAAGAATGAATATCTCCACCGGCGTACGGAGGGAGGCGGTCAGCTGCTCGGCTGCTCATCTACACAGAAACACTACGACCACGTTGTCATGGGGCTGAAAATGAGAATTATGATGATGCCGTTATATCGGGTAGTTTTGACAAACTAGTAATTGTGTATTTGTGTTTGGATTATTTTTCAAATTTAATGGCTTGTTTTATAATGAATGCAAGAAATAAATCACTTTTTCTTATATGTAGCTATTATTTAAGTCCTCGTCATTATCACCGTTCATTTTTTGTAGAATGAAACAACGCGGGAATTTTACTCACTCCGGAATCAAATTGAAAGACGGTTTTACTGCGAAAGGAAATACATTGAATTTAGATTGTTAAAGGCTTGCACGCGCTGAAAGCTGAATAAGGTTTCTTTTATTTTGCATATAAAAGCAATAATGCAATAATCTTGGGACTTTATAACGAGGAAATGTAGCCGGTTTGTCGGAAGCCATCAGATCGGCAGAGGAAAGACTGTCTAAAAAAAATCAATTAAAATTCTTCTTTACTCTCACGGTTTCTCACTTTACTTTATGTTTATTTCTGTTATTTTCATTTTTTCTTTTGTTTTCTTTATTTTTGTCTTTATTTCTTCTTTGTTTTTTTTCTTTTGTTTTCGTTTCCTTTCTTTCTTTTCTGTCTTTTTCTTTTTAATTTATTTTCTTCTTTCTTTTTTCTTTTTTCTTTCTTTCTGTCTTTTTTCTTTTCCTTTTCACTTCCTTTTTTCTTTTCAAATCTTTCTTTCTTTGTTTTTTGCTAACGATCGCAAATGATCTGCAAAAACCAAAAAACAAAAACAAAAAAAAACATTTTTATATTTAAATTTTTTAGTATCCCCTCTGCTTCGTGTGCATGTATAGTTACATCAACGTGGACATCACTTTAGTCCGATGAAGAAAAAAAAAAAAAAAAAAAAAAAAAAAACGAAATTTTTGTCCATTTAAACAAATGACACTCACGTATTCAAGTGTTTATCTCAAATGCCATTCAACCAACCACAAGATATCATGTCATGCTGCATTACATTAACGACAAACTGTAAGATTTTAGTTCCTGGACTCTTCCTATCTGTGCAAGTGTGTACATATACCACGTTTCAATTGTAAGATTTCTTGTGCTGATCTTGCTTTGTTTCAGCAGTCCTAGACTTGACATCCTGTGTACAGATGAAAAAACTGCTTGCCAGACTCCCCCTTTTTCCTCTGGGTGACTACCAATCCGGTTTCGATAGTAGAATTATTCATGGGTAGCTTTTCTTTTATGGAATCTGTCCTTCTTCAGGTCCACTGACATTTTTATTTGCTTGAGACATTAATCCGAAACAGAGTAACACCTCAATAAAAAGAAATAATCACTGAAAAACAGGCACAATCAGAAAGAATATGCAAGAAACATAAACAAAAAAAACCAAACTGGTATGCATATAAACACATATAGAACGCAGGCGGTCATGACTCGCCTCAACTTCCTACCATTCGTAGCTCTAAGCAATGCTTTTCTCCTTGCTATGCGTCCCAGTTCATATTCCCTTACCTATTTACACAAAGTCGTTAGGTAGGTGTTTCAATCAGCCCCTTTTGCCGTCAGTATAGTGTACGTTGTGAGTTCTCTAAGCCCACTTTCTTCATATTTGTCTCTCACCTTTATATGGGCCTCACCTAAAGAAGAAATTAACACGTTGGCTCCCAAGACTCATTTACCTGGTTGTCCCAGGATCTCAACACTATATCTTAATTAACTTTGTTACAAGCAACTTAGTTTTAACATTGTTTCATATATGAGGCAATGATATGACAGCTTGTATTTATTACACGCAACACACCGGTGTGTTATTCGGTAACAGGGTCCATTTTACAATTCAGAGTTCAACACGACCCACACAAATGCATAGTAAAGTTCTGTGTATGTAAAAATTTTAAAAAAGGCAAAAAAAAAAAAGCGAAAAGTCACCAGCGAGAAATGCAAATGACGTAACTGTTAGCATAAAACTTAACGGTTACATGTAGCCATTTCAAGTGTAAAATGATGAAACCTTGTTGCTAATCTAATATTACGTTTAACACGTTGGCTACCAAACCTTATTTCTCTTGTTGTCTCATGGTCCGAACGCTATATCTGAATTAATTTTGGTACAATCGACTTTGTTTTAACATTGTTTCTGTGTGGATCTTCATCGCTAATTTGTTGCGGAATTGTGGCGAAATTTTGCCGCAAGGTTGTAGTGACCGTTTTGGCTAGAAGTAAGACAAGGAACACAGGAGCTAGGTTCCAAACAGTATATTAGTATAACAAGAAACAAGATATTCAAAGGAAGTGTTAATAATAAGTAACATAGAAGTATGCCCGAAAGTATTATTACGCTGCTTATTGCCTGACTAGCAGTTGTCGTCAATTGTCGTAATAGCTACTCTTTAGCTGCAGTCAACTGCCTTTGTTGACTGCTCTCGTTAACTGCCCCTGTTCACTGCTCTCCGGAAGTCACGCAGGTAATCGCATATAACAAGAGGAAGAGTCCATTCCTAGTAATAGGGCACCATATCAGTTTCATATATGAGACAAGGATATCACAGGTAGTATTTATGTGTTATTCGGTACCTAGACTTCCATACAATCCAGACAAATGCATAGTACAACTCTGGGTATGTAAAAACTATAAACAAAATGACTCCAAAAAAAACTACAGTAGAAATTCTAAAAGGAAAACAGAAAATACAAAAATGGATTATATATATTTAATTATTTTGGGGAAAAAAGTGTAGTTCTGGTCTACCATAATCTCATAAAAAAGTGTAGTTCTGGTCTACCATAATCTCATAAAAAAGTGTAGTTCTGGTCTACCATAATCTCATAAAAAAGTGTAGTTCTGGTCTACCATAATCTCATAAAAAATCAATCATAGCTTCCCACTCCCAATAATCTTCATAGAAAAAAAAAATTGAAAAACGACAGACCGGAGGGTCGTGTCGAGCTTACAAACACACTACCACGATCCTCCGGAGGGTCGTGTTGACCTTACAAACACACCACCACGATCCTCCGGTGGATCGTGTGGGAGCCAACGTGTTAAGACAGGAATCTGAATTGTTTTTCTAGTTTTATAAAAGTAGTTGTGTGTTGCCATACCAAAAATGTTCAACTCTTATCTGGGTGAAGCTTAGAACTTTTTGAACAACCCTTGTAATTACCTGAAATAACTATTTTAAAAACTATTTTACAAATTTAAATATTAAATGTTTGGTGAATGAATTCCGAGGTTTTTCTGTACGGAACTAACTAATCTCACCATTACCAGCCTGTATGTTACATATTCAAGCATTACTACCAGTGTTACTTCTAGCGCTACCAACACCGATACAGTAAGAATGTTATCATAATAAAGTACCGGCGACGTTCGTCGGCACCAGCTGATCTATTATGCTTTATTATATCTCAACACGCTCTTAAAATATTATCATAATAAAGTACCGACGACGTTCGTCTGTACCAGTTGATCCATTATATTTTACTATATCTTAAAATACTCGTATCCCTAAACAGCCGAAAAGTACAGAAGAAAGAGACGTAACCAACACCGATACAGTAAGAATGTTATCATAATAAAGTACCGGCGACGTTCGTCGGCACCAGCTGATCTATTATGCTTTATTATATCTCAACACGCTCTTAAAATATTATCATAACAAAGTACCGACGACGTTCGTCTGTACCAGTTGATCCTTTATGCTTTACTATATTCCAACAAACTTAAAAATGTTATCATAATAAAGTACCGGCGACGTTCGTCGGCACCAGCTGATATATTATGCTTTATTACTTCTCAACACGCTCTTAAAATATTATCATAACAAAGTACCGGCAACGTTCGTCAGTACCAGCTGATCCATTATATTTTACTATATCTTAAAATAATCGTATCCCTAAACAGCCGAAAAGTACAGAAGAAAGAGACTAACTGAAAGGCAACACCGGTAATGGTCAAAACACTTTCTGTGAAACATCTTAATTTGGCGTGAAATCTCTCCTTACCTTGAGTGACAACATTTCAGTATACCCTCTTGTGTCTGTGCATATATAGGGTGTGTTCCATTCAGACGAATCGAAGTTAGTAGTAAATAAAACAGTATTATTGGTGACATTGTATTGATTTCACTATTGGATCATATTATTTGAATCATGAAAATTATGCATGAAAAATAATATCGCCCAAATGTTCGCCAAGGCTTCGGTGGATGGTCAAAATTGTTGATGACGTCTCTGCATAGTTGCTCCTCGATTTCACCAATATGCCTTATTATCACATTCTTCATGAATTGTTTTTGGCTTGTTAGCATAGACCCTACTTTTGAGATGATCCCAAAGAACAAAGAAAGAAATCTAGAGGCGTCAATCGCACGATTGTGGTGGCGAATTGACATAACTGTTTCGATAGATGATACAACCTGGGAACCTCTCATTCAATATAGCCAAATGCATTTCTGTTTGAAGGCCCATTTTCGTAATCTTCTTCTTCTATGTGCCTTGTCCCTTCAGGACGTAGGCGATCATGGCTTTCCACCTATCTCTGGTGGCTCTGAGCACGCCTTCTCCTGTTACACCATGCAATCCTCGTTCCGTCATCCACCTGATTAGGTCCTTCAAATATGTTATCCGTTGCTTTCCCCTGTCTCTTTTTCCCTCTATAGGCCTGTTTGTATAAGATTCTCCAAGCCCTCCTTCCTCATTGCGTATCCCAGGAACTTCAGCTGTCTCTTCCTGATGCTCAGTATTAATTTCCTTTTTGTTTTCGTCATTTCCAAGACGTCATCATTGCTCACATGCTCGATCCATGATATTCGCAGCATCCTTCTGTAGAACCACATTAGATGCCATTTCTCAGATATTTTGTTGAAGGCGCTCGTAATGGACCGTTAACCGAAACACTAAGAAATAAAAAAAATACATTTGAAATCAGTATTAAGTGGTTGCATCCTTTACTAAATCTACTAATAATCATTAAGTACATTACTAAATCTACTAATAATCATACAGTGCGCATTGGTTCCATTTGCTAAAGAGCCGCCGAAACCGGCAGTTACTGAAGATATCAACTTATTTTTTATTCATACAATTCATATTATAATTATTTGGAAACAAATAAGAAAAAAAGAAAATATCCTGTAATTTTATTGGTGAAGTAAATAACGGATTTGTTTGAATGAGACAATTTATAAAAAAAGCGGGGAAGGCAATAACAAGAAATGAGTATTGCCATAAACTCTTAATGTCGAACAAAAAAATAAACACAAAAAGCACTAAACCAGTTTATCGGTTATCTCTCGTCAATGCTAAATCGACGTATCAGTCTTTTCTCACCAGAGCTAAATTAGTTTATCGATCCTCTCTCCTCAAAGCTAAATTGGTTTATCGGTATTCCCTTCTCAGAGCTAAAACAGTTTAGCTGTCCCCACTCATTAGAGATAAATTGGTTTAACAATGTTCCCTCATCAGAGCTAAACCAGTTTATCTGTCTTCCCTCATCAGGGCTAATCCTGTTTATCGCTCCTCTCTCATCAGAACAAATTCGGTTGATCGCTCCTATCTTATAAGAGCTAAATCGGTTCATCACTTGTATCTCATCAGTGTTAAACCGGTTTATCGGTCATTTTTCATCAGAACTAAATCGGCTTATCGGTCCTCTCTCATTAGTGCTAAATCAGTTTATTGGTCATTTTCTCACCAGAGCTAAATCGTTTTATCGCTCCTCTCACATCATTGCTATCCGAGCTAAACCGGGTTATTGGTCGTCTATCATCGGAGCTAAACTGGTTTATCGGTCATCACTGAGCTGAGTGCAAGATAGGCAAACAACTAAAAATGAAAATCAAAAACCAAATATTATTGAAAAAAAAATATAACACAGGTGAATTATCTTTCAGCCCACCAACCACTTTCTCTGCTTAGAGAAAGATGGCTGGTAGGACATAATATAAATTAATCCCAATTCATCCAAATTAAATGTTGCGAGTTATTTGAGAAGGAATAATTACACAGTTTTGGGTAATGTAAACAGTAAACGTGGTACGGATTTTTACTCTATGCTTTGCAAATAGCCTTTTTAAAAAAACAATCACTATAGAAGGACATCACTTCGAAGGGGACAGTCGAAACTAATATTCAACCTTACTAATTTTCAAGGCAAAATTTTCGAACCTTTTGTAGCATCATCTATATCGCTCGTATTAAGCACCTATATTGGGTGTAAGATAATACGAACCTGCGCAAACATACACACATAAACAAACGCACACATATATAGACATACACGTACACACACATATATAGACATACACGTACACACACATATATAGACATACACGTACACACATATATATAGACATACACGTACACACACATATATAGACATACACGTACACACACATATATAGACATACACGTACACACACATATATAGACATACACGTACACACACATATATAGACATACACGTACACACACATATATAGACATACACGTACACACACGAATTTATACATAAGCCTTCAATACTCTATCATAGCTTCTATGCTGTTCCTAATCTTCATCAATGATCTTGATGTAATCAGTTCCCAAGTAGGCATCTATGCAGATGAAGCCACCATTTACTCACATCACAATAGGAAATCTACCAAGGCCGACAAAGTAAACCTGGTGATGGCTCTTAAAACAGATCTCCAATCAGTGGTTAACTGGGGCAAGAAATGGCTTGTAAATTTCGATGACTCCAAAACAAAACTACTCTCCTTTAACAATCATAAGGAAGTTTTTTTTTTACTAGCCGACAGCAAGGCGTATGCTAATCTCCTTGAGAGCAACACACTGTGCCACCTTGGCCTTACTTTTTCAACCGACCTGAAGTAGAACACCTACATCGAATTAATAGCTGCTTCTACTGCTAGGAAGGTTATATCATTATGTCGGACCAGACAGTTTTTATCGTCAGAAGAGATCTTGAATATGTATAAATCTACCATTCCTCCGTGCATTGAATACTGTTGCCATATTTGGTCGGGTATTCCTGCTATTCGTCTTGAAGTTCTTGACAACATCTAAAGAAGGATTTTCAATGTAATGACTAGACATTTAGATTTCAGTTACTCTCTCACCGACGAGGCGTTATTTCACTCTGTATTTTCTACAAATATTTTCATGGAAAATACTCTGACGATCACGTGAATGTAAGCGGGCTACTAAATTGACATATAAGTCCCACCTTTTACCGTTGAAATGATTAAATGTAACAGCCACTTTTACCCAACACTTTTTTCTCGTACTTCCCGCCTGTGGAACTCTCTCCCATTTTCTGATTTCCCCGATAGCTAAATTATCCAAAATTTTAAATGCAACTTCAATTGCATTTTCAATCTCCTTGAATCCTGTTCATCTTTCATCCTTTCTTCATAGTGGCGGTCCTGACTTGCTTGGGGCGAAATTATTCAAAACAGGGAAATAAACGGTGAGTTTAAACGATGTGCACAAATAAAATATTGTATGAACTTTTAACCCTACGCATTATAAGTAATACTTCATTTGAAATTGTTTTATACATTTCAAGAAGATACCTTCAAGTGCGTTGTTAAAAATTGTTTTAAGATAATTCCATATTTATAATCCTTTCTATTATAATTAAGACTGCTGCTTATATATATATATATATATATATATATATATATATATATATATATATATATAAACTTATTTATAAATGGAACTTTGTCTGTGTGTGCGTGTGTCTCTCTGTGTGTGTATCCGTTACCTATAGACTCCGAAATGGCTGAACCGATTTTCTTGAAAATTTACACAGTTGTACTATAACCATCTGCGAGTGTTCTTAGCTAGGTTTTGTGTCGAGGTACCCCCGATAAATATCGAAAATCAATAATCGAAAAAATCGGGTTATAGAAGGAGTGGTCCAATTTTAATCAAATTTGATACACTCATAGACAAAGACATAAGAAACGATATTCAGAAGTTTCAATGTTGCAGTTCTTACAATAGTGCAGAAAATCGATAATATATATATATAAAAGGCAAGATGTTTGTGTGTGTGTCTGTTTATCTGTCTGTATGTTCTTTATACAAATCCACAATTTTTATCCGATTCTCACCAAACTTCACACAAATATTCTTTAGGCTGAGTCTGAGCTTCAGGACCATGGATTAGTTTTAAAGCTTTCATTACACCCGAGCAACGCCGGGCTATACTTCTAGTATATATATTTTTTATATATATATATATATATATTTTATATATATATATAATTCATAATATATATATATTATATATATATATATCATAATATATATATATATATATATATATATATATATTATATATATGTATATATTATATATATATGTATATAATTCATAATATATATATTTTATATATATATATATAATTCATAATATATATATATTTTATATATATATATATATATATATATATATATATATAATTCATAATATATATATTTTATATATATATATAATTCATAATATATATATTTTATATATATATATATTATATATATATATATATCATAATATATATGTTTTATATATATATATATTTTATATATATATATAATTCATAATATATATATTTTATATATATATATAATTCATAATATATATATTTTATATATATATATATATATATATTATATATATATATATATATATCATAATATATATATTTTATATATATATATATATTTTATATATATATATAATTCATAATATATATATATTATATATATATATTATGAATTATATATATATATATATATATATATATATATATATATATATATATAATCATAATATATATATTTTATATATATATATATAATCCTCACAAATATTTTGCTGTCATTTTTGGTGACAGGGATATAGTAGTAACTCGTAATTAGAAAAAAATTTTAAAAAGAAAACACACCTCATCTTCAACTCCTTTTCAAGTTAATGCCGTGACTGCCACTACTATAGGCCGATTTGTTACTTTTTGTCAGGTTCAACATAGAAGCGATGCGCACTGAAGCAGACAGCTGATAATTGATTTTTTTCTGTGGAAATTTCTATTGAGTCGGTATATAGACAATGAAAATGATCTCGCCTGCATTTTGTGCCATTTTCTTGCACAGGCAGACATTACTGTTAATTCTTTTGAGAGCAAATCGAAAAAGAGTTAAAAGTTGAGAAACATCGCAGACTCTTCGTAAAAATATGAGTTGGCGACGCCACTAATTTACTTTTCCCAAATTAAAAAAAATCATTTTTAGGTCATGCCAATTTGCGGTATTACCCACATGTGTTTTACAAGATAGCCAAAACCACAAAACACTCTAACCCAGTCTCTTTTGATCCAAGTAGAAACTGAATTTTGGATATGTTTGTAGAGAAGTGAGTGTATGCTTTGTTAGTAAATTGAGATACTACTATAAGAATAATTAAAGATTTTATTATTTACTATTTCAATGTCCTTGAGGAAAGTTTCTCTTTGTTATGACGTAGCTTGAACACGTGACATATGGTTCACAATATATGTAAGACTAACATCGTGTAGCGACAGTGGAGTTGGCAGCTGACGGCTAGCACGGTCGTTGTCTACTCAGCTTATTAGTTGTTTGCCACCCTACACGGACATATACTACTGTATCTATCGAGAATAAACGTGTTACTTACTTATACCTGTATATTGCCATTCCTCCATTATACAACACTCTTCAATATTGTTAATATAGTGTCCAAATTTTCTATGTTATTTGGTTGACATTTGTGTCAAAGAATAATGAATTTCCATATCTATTTTACTTTGCGCCTCCAAATTTATGGGTCGACTTTATTTTTTTCATCTTCATATAGTTATCTTTGTCACTTTGCCATATGTATATGTGAATTTACAACTGTGCGTATATATACAGGATGTCCACTCAAAAAAGAGCACACTCAATGCAACAGTCTGCCATGGCAAGCATTAGAGAGGACTTTAAAGATGAGGAGTTTTATTTTCAGCATGATGGGGCACCCCCACACTACCATTGCAATAATGGATTTTTCCTTGGTGAGATCCTGTCAAACAGGTAGATTGGACGAAGGAGTTTCGTAGAATACTCTTCGCATTCAACACTAGCTTTTTTTATGGGGATGACTAAAAGACAGTCTATGCTAACAAATCTGTAACAATCGCTGAATTAATAGCAGCCATTAAAAGAGCATTTACACAAATACCAAACAAATTATTTCGTGATGTTTTCCATTGCTTCGTGTTGTCAGAAGTGCCTGGGCTAGAGCGGATATCAGTTTGAAAACAGGTGTTGACAAAACAATAAAATAATGTCTGTAGAGTCTATTTCATTTTTTGAAAATGATATGTATTTTAATAAACGCTAACTTTACAATTAATTTTGATTGTGTATACATTTTTTGGAACCTCATATGTCCTTTGGGAAGTCGTCAATGGCTGTGCTAGTTTGAAGCCAACAGTCATCGTGACCAAGGGTTTGAGCGCCCTGGACTTGTTCAGCCTGTTTTTCAGGCTGGATAACTCTCTCTCTCTCTCTCTCTCTCTCTCACACACACAAACACACACACACAAACTCTCTCTCTCTCTCTCTCTCTCTCTCTCTCTCAAAAGCTGTAACTAAAATTCGCTCATCATAGTTGCAAGATAAAACCATAGGTGGGCTCTGTGCATTTTGTACAAAACATGTGTATCTAAGCAAGTGTCTGTAGATTTTTAATGGCAATATAATATTTAATAAATAAATAAAAACAAATAATCTACACAAATATGGATGTCCATTAAACATAACATTTTAGCAATAAATTAAAATATGTCGGATTAATAAATGAAAAATTAAGTCTTAACAATATATATATATATATAAGACAAAAATTTCGATATTTAAATCAGTTGAATAGCAATTTCTAAGAGGAAATCCTCGCTTCTTCAGCAACGGCGAAACGAACATTTTATTTACTCAAATTCAAATGTATTAAAAGATTTTATACCGACAGAAGTCAAAAAAAAAAAAAAATCATCCATCCACAGGGAAATAAAATGGGGTGGGGTTAACAATTTTTTAATTTAAGGAAGCAAAAAAAGGAAAGCAGACAGATACCTATGTCTCATATTAGAAGACATACACCCCCCCATACCTGAGTCAAGAGTTTTAAAGTTAAAATTTAGCCATGTCAGAGGCATAGAAGTGGTAGGGGGAACAAAAAGAAAAAAGGAAAAAAGGGGGAAGGGGTGGTTGACTGGGAAGTAAGCTAAGAAAAAAAATTTTCTCATAAAAACAATTCAAAATTTAAGATTTCTATTTAAATTCCTACGTCCAAATGTTTTTTATAAAATTTGTCCCAGTCATTATTTATTTAAACTAAAATCTCTTTGGTAAATTTTTCAATGTTTTTTCAACAGTAGCAGTTTTCTTTTGTCTAGAAACTCATGTCTGTTTAGGTGTATGTTGGATGGTAATGTAAATTAATAAATATGTGTGTGCGCATTAATATACCGTGTCACGTGTATAAAAGCCACTGATAATTTTTAAATTATATATTTTGAACGGTAAAACGGTGTGTGTGTGTGTGGAAATAGTATTGACACTTCTATGTGGGTCAATGAAAGGCACTTTTTTAATGTAATTTTTCACTGAAGATGAAGTTAAAATTAATGTTTTTTATAACAACAAATTTGTTTGCTAAAATTTCTTTTTTATCAGTAAACCACTAAAAACAACAATCTTGGCACTAAGCATCATCAAAATTCAACACTATATATATATATACTTGACTTGCACAAAGGGAGAAAAATAAAAAAAAATTACAAAATACTTGACAAGATATAACTGAAACAATAACCTAAATTTGACATCTAAGAGAAATGTGGAACTAGAACAATCTACTCGTGTGAATGAATTAACCGGTTCGGTTCAAAATTCTAATTACTTGAAAAAGGCCGGAGCATACAACGGCTGAAAAATTGTGAATATGGCAACAAAGATGAAAATCGGTTCAGCCGTTTCGGAGTCTATAGGTAATGGACACACACACACACACACACGCGCGTGCGCACGCACGCACACATACAGACAAAGTTCCATTTGTAAATAAGTTTAGACATAAAAATACCTCGGTTTTAAATGACCCACGAAGGAAGAAAGATCTGTAAAACAATACACATTCTTTCTTTCTTAAAGTTCTTTCTTTCTTCTTTCTTTCTTTCTTTCTTTCTTTCTTTCTTAAAGTTCTTTCTTGCTGTCCATATCTATAATTGATCTCCCATTTCCCAGGTAAAATGGTCTCACACGTGAAAGATATCTCGGTAAACCGCTAAAACCTCGAGATACAATCACCTGAAGGTTTCAGTCAAACTACCGTGCAATTTTCTTTATGCCAAATCGATATTGTCTAACTTTTATAAGATGGAGAAAATCACAACAAACTTTTCTTATGCTTCTTCTTGATCTTCAACTCTATATATGCGTTCGATGTTTACCCTGAAAAAGAGAGGTCGTCTCACACTTCGATGACATCCGCTGGGGTCATTGATTCAGTGCCCACTAAACCTAACTCCTTTTCTGCTTATTGGACGGCGTGCTATTACTAGCGGAGCGGATCAAACAACAATTTATCGATCTATCATGTTTTCTCATTTTCTCTCTGAGCATAAAATTGGCTTTCTTCATATCTATCTATCTATCTATCTATCTATCTATCTATCTATCTATCTATCTATCTATCTATCTATCTATCTCAGTCTATTCATTATCTATCTATCTATCTATCTATCTATCTATCTATCTATCTATCTATCTATCTATCTCAGTCTATTCATTATCTATCTATCTATCTATCTATCTATCTATCTATCTCAGTCTATTCATTATCTATCTATCTATCTATCTATCTCAGTCTATTCATTATCTATCTATCTATCTATCTATCTATCTATCTATCTCAGTCTATTCATTATCTATCTATCTATCTATCTATCTATCTATCTATTTCTATCTATCTATCTATCTCACTCTATCTATCTATCTATCTATCTATCTATCTATCTATCTATCTATCTATCTATCTATCTATCTCACTCTATTCATTATCTATCTATCTATCTATCTATCTATCTATCTATCATCTCAGTCTATTCATTATCTATCTATCTATCTATCTATCTATCTATCTATCTATCTATCTATCTCAGTCTATTCATTATCTATCTATCTATCTATCTATCTATCTAAGTCTGTTTACTATCTATCTATCTATCTATCTATCTATCTATCTATCTATCTATCTATCTATCTATCTATCTTAGTCTATTGATTATCTATCTCAAGTTATTCATTATCTATCTACCTATCTATGGTCATTTCTCAGAAAGTAATGCCTTCGAATCTATTATGTTGATCCATGACATCAATTGATGTTAATGACATGGCAAGTAGTGTTTGTCCTTTCCCGTTAATAAGCCATGATCTTTTTGTTTTGGTTTCTTACCTCGGAATATGGCAACACACACACACACACACACACACACACACACACACACACACACACACACACACAGATATATATATATATATATATATATATGAATGATTTCCACTTCTTTATTCTGGTTTTCTTGTGGCGTTTTGTCTTAGACCTGACCTTCACTGTGACTTATTTACTGACACAAATTTGATGCTTCGCTCAAACAAGGTAAATATTGAGCGCAAATTTAATATTCCTGGCACTTTTAATCTTGCCTCTTCGGGCCCTGGTTGAACTCTTAAGAGACAAATATAGAAAATGGAAACGAAAAGACTTCAGTTATCAGAACTAATAACTATTCGCTTCAACATTCACGCAAAATAACTGGGTCAGTCGTAACACGTCGATGCTTTTGTTCGTCTACAAAACAACAAATCCTACATCTATTTACTTTCTTCTTCTTCTTTATCACGTGCCGTGTTTCTTCAGGACGTAAGCGACCATGGACTTCCACTTACCACCGTCTCTTGTCGCCCATTATATCTTTCCTTCTGGTATCTCTCCCAAACCCCGCTAAGCCATCCATCTGCTCAATCCTATCAAATATGTCTCGCACTGCTTTCCCCTGTCTCTCTTTCCTTCTATCCGTCCTGTGAGTGTTAGATTTTTCAAGCCCTCTTTCTTCATTCCCAGGAACCTCAGCTGTCTTTTCCTGATGTTAAATATGAGTTGTTTTTTTTTTTTTTATCTCGTTTGAATCCTCTCCAACACTTCGTTGCTCACGTGCGCAGTCCATGGTATCCTCAGCATCCTTTTTTAGAACCACATCTTCAAACCTCTCCTTCATCTTTGAGGAGAAAACCAAATCGTATGACGACCTTCGACCTTTACACAAAAAGTTGTTTAAAAAATGTTACGTTACTAGCCAAATATCTATCCTTCAAGCAGAAGTTGTAGTGAATGAAAGATTAATATTTAGGTTGGCGACAAGGAAGTTCATTCACCCTTTGACAGGTGATGTTTTTAATACGTCTGTTTGTCTATCCATCCTCATCACCTGAAAAGCCTGGTGTTAGACAAAGTTACTTAACGATGATTATTACAGATAATAAACATATTATTTTGGGAAAAAGATGATTATTTACTAAACTCTTGTCAGGTCTTGAAGCCTAACTTCCTTCTACATCCGGTTTGCTTGATTGGAAAGTCACCAAATGGAAAGCTTAGAGAATGAGAATCACAGGCGCATTTTGCTCAAGTTTTGACATTCTAAAATACGACACCGCAGAATATTCTTCTTCATGGCTCTCCACAACTTCCGATCCTTATCAGCATTATTGCTTTTGCCCCCCCCCCCCCCCGCCGTCCTCCGTTCTGTCATCTATCAACATAAGATCGTCTAAATACTAATCTTTTGCCTACTACCCCGTAGATTCTCCTTCTTGTTGTATGTACTGCGTCTCTTCAGGGAATAGGCTATCATGGCCCTCCACAACTTCCTATATCGTGTCACTTTTTGCAGTTTTTCTCTCTTGTCCCGCTATCCATTCTCACAAGCTCATCAGGTAAGTGGCTCCCTTCCTTTTCCTCTCTGTTACCACAATCTTCCCAGTGAGGGTTAAATTTTCCAAGCCCTCCTTGAAAGTGTTTTTCCTGGTTCTGAGTAGAATTTTTATTTCTGTTGGCATTTTTTTTTTTGTTTACCCCATGTTGGTTGATTTTATCTTGCGGCATATGCACATCTGTATGGGTCATTACTACCGAAATCTAAATATTTTGTACGTAATTTTATTTATTCAACTATAGATATTTTGTATATAATTTTATAATTTCAAAGTGATAGTATAATCTTTTAGATACATATTTTTGATTGTTGCTTTCATTTAACGGCATATCAACCTCTATGGGTTATTTAATGCCAAAAGTTAAATATTTCTATGTAATTTTAAGAGGGACAGGGGAAAGCAGCGCACGACACTTTTTTTTATTAATTTCACCCCAAGCAAGGAGGAACTGCTACTGGTGTGCAGGGGGTTACATAAGAGGTGAGTGATGAGAAAGAGGAACAAGTTACAGGGGTGTCTAAAAATGGGTAAGAGAAGGATGAGAACACTGGTGTGAAGAGGGCTGCATGAGAGTAGATTAGAAAGGAGCAAAGAACATAATACAAGGGTTGTCAGGGAAAGGATGCGAGTTAAGGAGATAAGGGATGGCAATTGACATTGCATTTAAATTCTTGAAGATTGTAGCTGTCAGGGAAGCAAGTATACAGAAGGAATTCAGCAGGCAGGAAGTGCGAGCAAAGAAGCTACTAGTGTAGAAGTTGCGGTTACATTTGATCGATTTCACTGTAAAAACGTGGGACCTAGTCGCTACTCTAGTATCTCGACTATTTGCGTGTAAGTGAAAGCAACGAATTCAACTGGAATTCGAAATCGACTCTCCGATTTCTCTTTCCGAGCCGATATCCGCTTTCCCACAACGCACATCCACCGTTTCAAATTGTCAGTTGAAAAGGAGTTATAAAAAAATCTTCTATTTTCTAGTCTATTCTAGCCGTACGAAAACTTCAAAAGAATAAACATGACTAAAAACATTATTTGCAAAAAACACTTCAACGATTTTGGAATATAAAATGGCCTATTTGCACTTGATATGTTATTTTCTTTTCCTTTTTCATTGCAAACGTGTTGAATGTTTTCATCAGCCCAAATATTCATCCTTCATTTAGAAATGAGTTATTTTCGCAGCCTAGGTGTCAACCTTTCGGTATCTTCAGGCGATTTACAATACATATTATAAGTAGGTTGCATAAATAACTCATTTCCAAATGAAAAAATATTAAAAAATTCTTCAATATAATTGTATTCTACACTTTTAATACAATTGTGTACGAGTCTCATTTAATTACACACACACACACACACACACACACACACACACACACACACACACACACACATATTTACGTGTGTGTGTAAAAAGTTAGTTATTTTGTTGTTTTTTTAATTAAAACGAATTGTATTCCCTGTTTTTCAAAGGTAGTGGGTACGCCTCTATGCCGGCCTTGAATGTAAGAAAGAACACATTTCTCGCTGCTAGAAAATTGTTTGCAACTACACGTAGGTGTTTGTCTTTCTATATTTGTTCCAAATACACAAGTTCGCTGAAACAAACAAATAAAAGCAGAACCTGTCAATGCTTTTTGTTTCAGTATAATCCTGTAGTAGTCACGTGGGTGTCACATGTCATACGGTAGTTTTTGTTTCCTTTTATTCTTTTAGCATCGATTCAGTTGTAAGCGAAAGAAGAATAAAGCTACAGATAAATAAATGGATAAAAAAAGAAAAAAAGAAAAAGTGATAACCAGAGATTACGCGACAGATAAGCATTCCCCGATGGTTGTTTAGATCTTTCGTTTCAATGAGGAAAACTAACAATTCAGTGAGCGTAAAACTCTTTTCCAAAGACAAGTAAACACCTATTTTCTGATAACAAAAGGTTAGTCGAACAAATAAAAAAAAGAAGCCATTTTAATTCAATAATAATAGCACTGTCCACTCAGTAACGCTTATATAATTTCCTGTCACATATCCTCTTGTCGGTGCAGAGCCAAACATACACGGACTGCGTTCCTGCAGAGGCACGAAAACGCTCACAAAAGATTGGTTTGATTTGTTTTGTTTATGGTATATCAACCTCAGTGTGTTATTTAATGCCGACAAGATTTTTACAATATAATATATACTTATTGTAAAAAAATAAGTTTGTAGATCAGTTTTCTTTGACGTACTTTTGTAAAATGTGTGTGTGTGTGTGTGTGTGTGTGTGTGTGTGTGTGTGTGTGTGTGTGTGTGTGTGTGTGTGCTTTGTAGTTGTTGAGAGACAGATGTATTGTTGGTATGTATTTGTTTTCCAGAAATGTATTGCTGGTAATATTTTTTTCTTCAAAAATGTATTTCTGGAACTTTTATTACAAATATCTATTTTCATAAGTTCATAGTGTTTTGACCCCCGGGTTAACTATTTGCCCATAGCTAGGACCCTAAAAAAATACTACCACCCCGGATCAAGGTGTACCTGGAAACAACAGCAATGAAGAAGTGGTTTCACGTTCCTCAAAACCTTCCAATCAGAGGCCTTGCAGTTTATCGTCATACCCAGGACTCCCACAAAAGAGACCATATCCCCCGTAGATAAATGCAGATTCAAGTATAAATACAGCTATTATTTACCTATAGCCTCAAATTTAAACAAAATCAATGTTTACCCATAGAATCAAAGATAAACAAGACCAATTTATTTTCTATCAAATTATGTACAGACATGATCAATGTTTACCTATAGACCCAATTATAAAGCCGACCAATGTTTAGCAACAGACTCAAGTATGAACATGATTCGTGTTTATCTATAGACTCAAGTATAAACTAAATCAATGTTTATCTACAGCCCCATGTAATATTTATTTATAGGCACAAGCAAGAGTCTTATAAATATTTACTTATGGACTCAAGTATAAATACGACCCATGTGTACCTACACATTCAAATATAAGCACGACCAATGTTTAGCTATAGACTCACGTATTATCCGGAACAAAATTTGCCTAGATACTCAAGTATAAACATGAACAGTGCTTACGTATGCATTCAAGTATAAACATAGCCAGTGTTTACCTATAGACTTAAGTATAAACACGACCTCTGTTTAACTGCTGACTCAAGTATAAACACAACCAATGTTTTCCTAGCGACTCTAGTATGAACACGACCAATATTTATCTATTTTAGTGGTTTACTTGAGTATATTGTTCCAAATACACAAGTTCGCTGAAACAAAAAATAAAAACAGAACCTGTGAATGCTTTTTGTTTCAGTATAATCCTGTAGTAGATAAATGCAGATTCCAGTATAAATACAACTATTATTTACCTATAGCCTCAAATTTAAACAAAATCAGTGTTTACCCATAGAATCAAAGATAAACAAGACCAATTTATTTTCTATCAAATGATGTACAGACATGATCAATGTTTACCTACAGACCCAATTATAAAGCCGACCAATGTTTAGTAACAGACTAAAGTATAGCACGTGGATTTTTATTATTTATAAATTATTTGTTCGACTCATCTTTTGTTATCAGAAATTAGGTGTTTACTTGTCTTTGGGAAAGAGTTTTACGCTCACTGAATTGTTAGTCTTCCTCATTGAAACGAAAGATCTAAACAAACCTATAGACCCACGTGTTTACCTATTGGCTCAAGTATAAACACGAACCGTATTTGCTTATATGCTCAATTATAAAATAACCCATATTTATCTATATACTCAAATTTGATTAAAAAAGCACATTTCAACATTAAATAACCTAATATGGGATGATGTATTGCAAAATCACCCAAACCAACCCTTTTAAATGATTTGCAGTATATTTCTTAGTATTCGTAATTTCATAGCCTAGGTGAACACGGAGGTGCCAGAAATGACTTAGCAATCATCTTCTCTCTCTTCTTCTGAAATTCTCTTCTGGAATTCTCTATTCTGAAATTCTCTTTGAGTCGCTGAAAACACCGGTTCTCATTCGATCACCAAAGTTAAGCAGCGTTCAACCCGGTCATTACTGAGATGGGGAACCGTTTGGAAATATTTTTCGGCTTTAAATAACTCACAAAGGGTTGATAAACTGTGACAAACAAATCAACCATCTCTTTTTTGTCATCACTCAATATCACGTCTGTTTATTTGAGGATATTATCTCCCCCCCCCCCCATCACTTTCGCTACCTGCCCGTCCCTCTATCATTGGGATTTACAGGATTTTCATTGCAAACTGTACTTGTGACCTTTCAGTTTGAATCTTTTCATTGATCATAGGAAGTCTTCATATTATCCGATAACTTGCTTCACTTTCGTTTTCCTTTCTCTGTATCATCTTATGTAGGAAATTTCGAATATTTTTCAAAAGTATCTCATCGCCTTGTTCTACATCTTCTCTGTTCATTTGCAATGTATTTTCATAGTAAATTCCACTCGTAATAATATTCAATCCAATTTTATAATAAACTAATTTGCAATGTATTTTCATAGTAAATTCTACTAGTAATAATATTAAATCCAATTTTATACTAAAATAATTTGCAATGTATTTTCATAGTAAATACTACTCGCAATAATATTCAATACAATTTATAATAAAATAATTGGCAATGTATTTTCGTAGTATTTTCATAGTAAATTCTACTAGTAATAATATTAAATCCAATTTTATACTAAAATAATTTGCAATGTATTTTCATAGTCAATACTACTCGTAATAATATTCAATACAATTTATAATAAAATAATTGGCAATGTATTTTCGTAGTAAATACTAAATACTATTGATATTAAATTTAATTTTATAATAAAATAATTTGCAATGTATTTTCATAGTAAATTCCACTCGTAATAATATTCAATACAATTTTATACGAAAATAGTTTGCAATGTATTTTCATAGTAAGTTCTACTCTTAATATTATTCAGTGCAATTCTATAACAAAATAATTTGCAATGTGTATGCATAGAAAATTTATTCGTGAATGTGAACTTTAACAATCAGAGGTGTTCTGTTTTTACAGATTGACAGCGTTTTTCGTAGCAACTAGAACGAAAAAATATGTCCTGACTTGAATAAAGAAATTTTTTGCAACATGAAGAGCCTAGTAGAGTAGTGAAAGCGTTTTACAATATTCACTAGTTTCTCATTTTCAGGGTCGGGGAGAAGTCTTGCAACATATTTCTATACTTTGTTTGTATGTTCTTTTGTAAAAGATTGAAAAACGTTATTAACGTTCTTTTGACTTCTCTCAAGCCATCTTGATCGAGTAATCTCTTCTTATTTTATTATAAATGAGAAATAACACCAAGGCCGCCTAATATATAATTGTTAAACTGACACCCGGATTGCGTAAAAAGATAATTAAACAAACAAAGAAAAAGACTTTTGAAAAAGAAAATTCAGTTCATATATTGTTAGCTTATGGCTCTTTTAGATTTAACCTGGAAATTACGTGAAAATATGCGAATTAAGTTCGGAGAGAAATGATTGGAATGGTAAAAGACAATAATAAATTACGAATATGACAAAAGAAAAAAAAAAGGAAATGAAGAAACAAATTTCTTGATGTGCTCCATTTGTAAGCAAATTGGAGATATTTTTATTATGTGAGCAGTGAAAACACGAGTAAAAATGATAGATTGATTCGTTTTGTACGGTTTATCGACCCTTTGATGATTGTTTAAAGTAATAAAATATTTTCAGATTGTAAGAATTTTTTGTTATAACAATGATTTAGTCATACAAATCTTACTAATTAATCCTTAGCCTAGGAGAGAAGAGGTGGATTTGATCAGTATTTGATAAGCAAGCAAGAAATTATAATATGGATATAATGTGGGAGATAAATTCGATATTAAATTAATATATAAACTGATCCCTCAGTTTGTGGCCAAGGTAGTTTCTATACATTTATATTCCGGAGAATGTAAATAAATTTAAAAGACACACCTGGGTAGCTAATCAGTATTTGATTGATTTGTTATCAATCGTTTGTAGTTATTCAAAGTCATTAAATTGTAAGAATTTGATTAGAGATAATAATGATTTAGTGATAAACATCTTACTAATTAACCCATAGCTGGGGTGCAAGTAGGTGTGGAATAACACCTTTCCCAATGCTATTATCGCGTAAGTGAATAAAACGAACTCAACTGGAATAGGAACTCGGCTCTCTGATTAACAATTCCGAACCATTATCCATTACACCACCCGCACATCCGAGGTTATTGCACCTGGTATTTCCAATGATCTTACCCAGATTTCACATTGTATTAAGGATGCACAATCTTTGTTGCAGTTACTTGACTTAGCAGCTAACCAGGTCGGCCTCTACCGCAATGAGAGCAAAGCAGAGTTCATTACAACATCCTCTGAGGCAACTGAATTAAAATCTCTCAATGGTTCTTCAATCAAGAAAGTTGAGGACTTCAAATACCTTGGATCGTATATAGTAGATTTGGGAAAATACTTTCGCATGAGAAAAGCTCTTGCCTGGGATACATGCAACAAACTTGGTAAGATATGAAATTCTAACCTTTCATGTTCCTTAAAAGTTCGAACTTTTCAAGTATTGAATTAGTCGGTCCTACTCAATGGTTCAGAGACATAGATTCTGTCTGCTCATTTAGAGAAACGACTTGATGGCACTTATAACGATATTCTGAGAAAGATCCAAAACTTCAGTTGGAGATCCTGCCAAAAATTAACCTCTACGAAGATATCACACGATTGATTGTCTCTTAAGCTTAAGCAGAAACGGCTACAGTTTGTTGGTCTCTGTTATCGAGCGCAGAATGAGGTGATCTTATCCTTGCTCCTTTGGCATCCCTCTGGAAGTGTCGTAACAAGGAACCTGACGTGTCCACACACAACTGTCCGAGACTCAGGATAAGACAGAAGAGATAAGAATACAGCAATGCTTGGCCGTGTTGTGTGGGGTGGGATTGTCGACGGATTTCCGACTAATCATAGTTTGGTCGAAGGATTATAATGATGATTCCTAGGCGGGCACCCATCTAACTGACCAGGATCGACGTTGCTTAAACTTTGTTGATCGTAAGAGAACCGTTGTTTAAATGTGATATGATTGTAAGCCATGATTTTAAAAAAGATTAGGCATACCTATCGCTCCTTTTCTCGCTTAAGAGCGTACACAGTTATCATCGACAATCGATGGGCTGTCAGAATTCTGATTAAATTCGGTTTGACAATCACTAATATGCCTTTTAAAATAAGACCAAAAGAATAGAGAGTACTTTTAAAATTACCCCTACTCTCTTCATTTCTTATAAAATTCTTTTGATTTTCAAAATGAAATTTATTTTTAGCTGTTGGCCCTGTGTCAATTTATTTTCAGAGTTATTTTCTCTCGCAAGAATTACCGATTGGCAAGCAGCTTCTTTAGAGATAATTATTAGCCCCTAAAGTGTCATTCGTTGGCATTCTATCACATTGGGATTAGTTGTTGGCACTCAACTCAAATCTGAACCGTTACTGGTGGTCAGCCATTTTTCATATGTTTTGCAACTGAACCACGCTGGCAAAACTGATTGATTCTTAATCACTGGGTACAGAGAAGTATGTTTGACTTTTCTCAATTCAAAAGCGATTCTTAAATAACATGAATTACCCTTTTTTTTAAAGTAAGGTTCACCCTCTACAAGTTAAAGAAAGCCAAAATTAACAACCATTGATTGATTCGTTTTCTATGATTTATCAATACTTTATAGGTTATTTAAAGCCAGAAAATATTTTTAGATTCTAAGAATATTTTGTGTGATAGTTATGGTTTAGTGATGCTAATCTTACTAATTAACCCATAGCTGGGAAGTAACGGTGAGTTCCTACCATTTCCTGAGAGTATTTGTGCTTAAGGGAATATAGCGAACCCAACTGGAAATGGAATTATCGACTCGGAACGCGAAATCGGTAGAGTCGAGTTCGAATTCCAGTTGAATTCGTTGCAATCATATACGCCCAAATACCCTTGGGAACGGTATTAATCCGTCTCTTCCTTCCAGTTATGGGTCAAATAACAGGACAGATTGGGTTCTATAGCCTTGGTTGGCAACCAGTCTACCGCAGAAAGCAATGGCAACCTACTGCGGGATAATCTTCTGCCCAGTCAGTCAAGTCTCTTTCGAGACATGATCGCCCAAGCGTGTATCACGTATGGCACTTAACTGACTGACTGACTTTAACAATTCCGAGCCATTATCTATTAAACCACCCGCGCCTCCAAGCTTACTGCACCTGGTATTCCCAAGCGGTTATCCATCTAGGTTAATCCTGGGTATGACGATAAATTATATTCGACAGCAAATCCTTTGATAGGAATACCGGACGTTTTGATGAGTGTGAGACCACCTCTTAATTGCCGTTGTTCCTAGGTTTACTCTGACTCGGACTGGTAGTACTTGTTAGAGTCACAGCTGTTGGCAAATAGTGATCCCCAAAACAAAAGAAAAACACCTTGAAAGTATAAAACTACATACATATTTATAATAAAAATACTAGCGATACAGTTCTCTGTAAAATAATTACCAACAATACTTATTTTAATATATATATCTGGAAGCATCTGAACCACGCTTATATATATTATTATATAATACTGAGTATCAGCTACCATTTATTCGATTGTAAAAGTAGAAATGTCATATTTTTATTACTGCAAGACTCTCAAGAAAATTAGATTTCAGCATTAAATGACACATAAGGAGTTGACTTTAAACAAACAAACAAACCCATCTAGATACTGACCAGGCTCGACGTTGCTTAACTAATATGATTGTACGAAAACCGGTGTTTCAATGTGGTGTGACCTTAAGCGGTTAGGTAGGAGGACTCTTTTTATTTGTTTCTATCGACATTTTAATGTTTCTTGATACTTAGTTTAGCTTTTGAAAGGCATCTTACTATACGTTTTTTTGTTGTTTTTCTACCCTACCTATATTTTATTATTTCTTAATGCTTAACTGAACTTTTGAAAGGCATCTTACTATTAGTTTTATTTGTTTATACTGTAATTTTATTGTTTCTTAATACTTTAGGTTTGGAAAAGCTTCTTACTATTCACTTTTTGTTTCGAACAGCAGTTTTTGCTTTAGAAAAGCGTATCATTATTCGTTTTATTTCTTTCTACTGACATGTTATTGTTTCTTCATACTTAACTGAACTTTTGAAAGGTATTTTACTATTCATTTTTTTGTTTCTAACAACATTTTATTGTTTCATAATACTTAGTTTAGCTTTTGAAAGGCACCTTCCTATTCGTTCTAATTTTTTTTACCGATATTTTTGTTACTTAATACCTAGTTTAGCTTTAGAAAGACATCTTACTATTCGTTTTATTTGTTTCTACTGAAACTATGTTTTCTTAATACTTGGTTGAACTTTTGAAAGGCATCTTACTATACGTTTTGATTTGGTTCTAGCGACATTTTGTTGTTTCTTAATATTTAGTTTAGCTTTGGAAAGGCTTCTCTGTTCGTTTTTTTTTGTGTGCGTTTTTTTTTGTTTTGCTATCACAAATTTACAATCAGTAATCATGTTCTATCAGTAATCTGGTACTAATTTCCAATATTATTCGATAGTATTTTTCTCTTTATTGTTTGTACTCAAGTATAATATAAACTACAGTTTAGATTAGTAAATTACAGCTACAAGTAGTACACCATAAGCTGACACTGAACTCCATGTTGAGTCTCACAGCAGTGATGTCACCAGTGTTCTCTGGTTGGGCTTTAACATCACTCTTATTCATATAATGTAATAGAGCTTGACCTCATCACCTCAATAGATGATCACAAATGATACCTAGCAATATCTGTGAAATTTTTGTAAGACAGCTACAAGAGTACTGATTTTAAGTCATTCAATGTCTGTCATCTTCAAAACTGGTTACCATTTTCGAATATTAGTGCCAAAATATATTTATCCAGACAAAAACTAATCTATTTAACATTTGCATCAATAGCATAATCCCATTTATAGATGTTTAGCATTGAGAACCCTTTTTCCTATTTTATGAGACGTCCATTAGAAAATTGCGGCTATTTTGTTTTTCCACGTGGGTAACGTACTTTTCTGAAAGAATAGGTCACGGAGCATATGTAAACCACATTTGGAGCTTGTACTATCAAGTGAAAGATTCTTGTGGGATACTAACTTAATCTGCCTCACTATAGAGAGCAAGTTCAGATTTGCTGAGTTGCGTCATCGTACGAAAAAAACTGTTTTAAAACAAAACTAGTAAAACATTTTTACTAAATCGAATGAAATCTTTCAAATATATTCTTCTTCTTCTATGTGCTATGTCCCTTCAGGACTTAGGCGATCATGGCCCACCACCCTGGAGGTCCTTAACACGCTTTCTCCTGTTACCCCACCAAAACCCCGCTCTGTCATCCACTTCCTCAGGCCCGTCAAGTATGTTACTCGTTGCTTTCTCCTGTCTCTCATTCCCTCTATCTGACCTGTGTGTATCAAATTCTCCAAACCCTTTTTTCTTCATTACATGTACCAAATAATTTAGCTGTCTTTTCCTGCTGCTCAGTATTAATTTCTTTTTCGTGTCCATCCTGTCCAAAACCTCATCATTGCTCACATACTCGATCCATGATATAGGCAGCATCCTTCTGTAGATCTACATTTCAGTTGCTTCATGTTTTTCCTTCATCTTTGATAATATTGTCTAGCATTCACCGCCATACTGAAGAATAGACATCACATAACAATCCAGTACTCTTTTCTTTGTTTCTAGCGAAATTTTCCTGTCTCTTAATACTTTACTTAGCTTCTGGAATACGTCCTTCGCAATGCTAATTCGCTTTCGGACCTCAGTGTCGCACTTTTCGTTTTCTGTTAGAACATTACCCAGTTATTTAAATTTTTGTACCTGCTTGATTTTAGTATCCCCACCTGTAATTGGCATTTTGTGTTATTCCTTTTGCTGATGACCATACATTCGGTTTTCTTGCAGTTTATTTGTAGTCTCTTCTTTCGACTTTCTTCAGCTACCTTTTTAGAAGGTTTTAATTTCTAAAAACTTGCAACAAATGATTGCAGTGGGAACATAACAGATTGTATCCCAAAACTCATGAGAAGTATATTGACTGGAATTAAAACAATATTCAATGAACCTTGGAAAAGATATTTAGTCAGCCATACATGATACCCTCTTGGGCGATTATATCTTTTTAATTCATAACTGACTCGGCAGAAATGTTTGCTACAGCACAATAGCCGTTTCTTTTTTATGTCGACTGCCAACCAAGGTTATAGGATCCAGTCTATTCTGCTATTTAATTCATAACTAGTAGTAGAAGAAATAGTTGGTTGGCTGTTTTGTTTTTATGGCATATCAACCTCAGCGGGTCATTTATTGCCAACTAAATTTTATTTATTTATTGCTGGTAATACCTTTTTCTTTCAACAATTTATTGTTGTTTTTATATAAGTTTTGTGTCTAGTAATACATTTTTCTTTGTCGAGTATCAAGATTCATTGGAATTTTGTTTTTAAGAGCAGGTCCCCAAGTCGTACCCTTGTTATTTAACACATAACTGGAGGGAAGGGACGGATTAATACCTTTCCCAAGGGTACCAGTGCTTAAGTGAATGCAGCGTATTCAACTGGAATTCGAACTCGGCTCATTGATTTCTCTTTCCGAGCCGATATCCACTGCACCACAACGCACATCCGTCACTAAACGCTTACAATACCTGGTATTCCGAAGCGGTCACCCATCTAAGTACTGACCAAGCTCAACGTTGCTTAACTTCGGTGATCGAGCGAGAACCGGTGTATTCAACGTGATAGGCCGTAAGCCAGAAGAAATAGATTCGTACCTTTCCCAGGGGGGAAATTTGCGATTGAGTAATGAGCCCCAGATTGGTTTGTATTTGTACGAATAAGTAACGGACTCTACTTGGCTTTTTGATTTCTCATTCTGGGCTGCTATCCATTACTCCACACATGACTGATTCTTGGATTAAGATTAAATGAAGTTTTGGGAAGTACGAATGAAACTGAATCAGTTTTCAGTTTGCTTTACGGAAAATTGGAATAAAACAAACAAAAGAGGGAGATAATACACATCTGGAACGGGGCGCTAATTTGGAATTAAAACCATTTTATCTATTATGGGGCCAGTTATTCAAAATGTACTTCCTAGCAAAATAGCGCTTGTCCGAGAGGGCGTCTTTTTCGAGGCAGAGTGCTTATCTCAAATCACCATGATTTATTCTTGCTCTAAATTTAATTGGCATGTAGTTTAATATGTGGATTAATTGTTCAAAGAAAAGGGGGACATTTTTTTCTATAGCTTTTGCAAGACTGTGGGGAGTATTCGATCATTTCGACTTGGTGCAATGATTAGCAAATATGTCTCGCTAAATCATCTACAACTGAATAGTGAGTTAAAACCTCACTTGATTCTCCGTACTCGTGGGCTTGTGCTACAGCAATGCTTCAGTTAGTAAATCACTATGTCACTTCCAGATATAACTCTTTATACTAAATTCCACCCAATATAAAACTCAGAAGTCTTTCACGGCGTGGTAATATGCCCGAGTAGACGTCAATTTCACACCAGAGAGTCAATAGAATCAAGGTGCAGATTTCAATTGAGATGATAGTCGGCTGGGTATAATCCGCGATTAACTTGCTGTCAGTGGTGACCATAGAAGTTAAACACCTAAGAGCCTGACTACGCCTCATATGTGGGAAAAACCGTTTGATACATGTGCAGTGCAGAGTTGACTATTTTCTCACACATCGCAAACAGAATTTAAGATCCACGTATGAGACCAGATGCTCTCTGGGGTTGCTTTATACACACTTGCTGAGAGTAACCGACGAATTGATGGAGTGAATAAAATGAAAGTCGTATGTGAAATATTCAAGTCTCGTGCTGTTTTTTAGTCCGTAGTCTTTTTTATTAAGCCGACAACACTCCCCTACATTGTAAAGGTAGAAATTTATAGTCGAAATGGGTGAATACAGTGTGTGTGGGAAATGGATGGAGGTATAGGTGGTAGAGTAAGGAGTGAAGATTATGATGATAAGAAGGAAGGATAACGATTGTCCCTTGATTGAATTATTCAGGGAAGCACTCGCGCGGGAGCCTGTTTCACAAATGTTACTTCTTTGGTGAAAAAATTGTCTGAGTGGAACCTTCTTATTATATTTGGCATGTAGAGGAAACGAGGAGCTTATCTGGACATTTGCCATGTAAATAGGGGTATGTGTTTCGGGGTGCACTATATTTGAACTTCATTTTCCTATTTGCTAGTCGAATATTGATCACTTCCAAATATGGTTTCCGTTGTAATATTCAAATATGTTTTTTATATAAAAAATTCAGATTTAACAGAATTTCTAAATATTCAGCTTCTATATTCTACGTTGTTTTGTTGCGTATCGAAAGAGAAGAAATCTTTTAATTAGAATTTGAAAAAATGGCGGCTATTAAGTATTCAGTTTTACATTTAAAAATCTTATCAGAATTGATTTGTGTTAACTGTTTTGCTGTTATTAGCATTGGTTTTGTTGCAACGTTCACTCAACATTTTTTTCCTTTTTAATGAAGCCTGGTTGTCTAGTTTGTTTTTATATTTATTTATTTATTTTTGCTTTCGATTTTAAAGGCAAAACCATTCGTATAACGATATTTGAGACGAATTTCAAAATCACGGAAAATAACGAGGAAATCTGAACGTATTTCACGAGATCTGAGACATACGTGACCTGAAAATCTTAATCGATGTCATTTTACTCTTGAACAACGTTTCAAGGGGACGAAGTAATTATAGAAGCAATTTGACTGTTATCGAAAGAACGCTCAACAAACCCTCTTTCTACTGTCTTCACTCTCACTCTCACTCTTCTGATTCCCTCAATGGTTGGTCAACATCTTTTTCCATGGTCGGGTCCGGTTCTCCCGCGTCGGCTTTATTGCTCCTGATGCTGGCATATCGATTGATAAGCCGCGTGAACGCCGGTGACTCATCACAGCAGTCACGTGTTCGATATCAGCTAATTTTGACTGGGCACAACTCGGCCCCGCCTACTAACTATGGTAGCCTGTAAAGGCAGCAGTTATTGTTTCAGGGACTTTCTATATCTACAACATTCTAACTTAATTTCTAATACACACACTCAACCTAAACACATATATGCCTAAAAGCAAACAGAGAGGGCCAGCAAAAATGTATTACCCATCAATTAGCCTCGACTGGTTAGAACGCTTGGCTTCTGACATCGTGTTCGGATCTCACTATGGATGTTTTATTCGCGGAAATGACTTCTTGATACTATCGACCAGGGGATGCGAACTAAGTGTGCTCTACTCTTCAGAAACCGTTACTGGTTGTATTCGTACGAAGTCACGACTCTAGTCAAACGGAGGTTTGAGCGTACTGGTCATATTCAAGAAATTGATCACGCTTTATTATACGTTCTCTCCCAGAAACTGCAGTTAAAGTCTACACTCAGCATAGTTTCAATTTAAAATATAAGTTTTTTCAGTGGATTGAATAGGTATCTATCATAGAGGTTGGCTAGTAAACAAAGCTAACAGGCGGAGTCGGAAACGATTAGTATCTATCTATCTATCTATCTATCTATCTATCTATCTATCTATCTATCTATCTATCTATCTATCTATCTATCTATCTCAGTCTATTCATTATCTATCTATCTATCTATCTATCTATCTATCTATCTATCTATCTCAGTCTATTCATTATCTATCTATCTATCTATCTATCTATCTATCTATCTATCTATCTATCTATCTCAGTCTATTCATTATCTATCTATCTATCTATCTATCTATCTATCTATCTACTGGCTAGTGTCAAAAGTTTCTAGTGCCATTTTCATGTCTCTGAAGTTTTCCTGATTGTTTGTACGTGAAAATAGATACTTTATACAAAGAGTAATAGGCGTTGTGATGCAGTGGATATCGGCTCGGGACGAGAAATCGAGGATCCGAGTTCGAATACCAGTTGAATTCCCTACATTCACTTAAGCTCAAATACCCTTGGGGAAGGCATTAATCCGTCCCTTCCCGCTAGTTATGGGTCAAATAACAGAAGAGATTGGGATCTATAACCTTGGTTGGGAACCAATCTACCGCAGAAAGTAATAACAAACTACTGCGGGAGTCATGTCAGTCATGTTTCTTTCGTATGGCATTTAACTGACTGAATTACGGATCAGAATATGAACATTCGTCATTGCTTATTATTCATGTTTAATTTAGGTAAATAAAGTAGCACTAGGTCAGAAGTATCTGAAGATTTTGGCAATGATGCCATAGGTGCACGCATTATCGGTAATCATTTGTAAAGTTCAAATACAATGAAAAAAAAAAGTTCGAATTCAATGAAAAAAAAAAACAAGTTATGGATCTAAACTTATTTATAAATGGAACTTTGTCTGTTTGTGTGTGTGTGTGTGTGTGTGTGTGTGTGTGTCTGTGTGTGTCTGTGTGTGTGTCTGTGTGTGCGTGTGTCCGTTACCTATAGACTCCGAAAGGGCTGAACCGATTTTCTTGAAAATTTACACAGTTGTACTATAAGCGTCTGCGAGTGTTCTTAGCTAGGTTTTGTGTCGAAGTACCCCGATAAATATCGAAAATCGATAATCGAAAAAATCGGTTTATAGAAGGAGTGGTCCGATTTTAATCAAATTTGATACACTCATAGACAGACATAAGAAACGATATTCAGAAGTTTCAAGGTTGCAGTTTTTACAATAGTGCAGAAAATCGATAATATATATATACATATAAAAGGCAAGATGTTTGTGTGTGTCTGTTTATCTGCCTGTATGTCTGTATTTTTTTCAGCCCTTTTATTTTAGTTTTTGCTTCGGGTTTGGCTCTAAGTAGGTATAATTGTAGTTCTTAGTCTCAGCCATGATACCATTTACTCAGAGGACTTATTTAGCCTTCAAAATTCAGTTTACGACGAATAAAACTTATTCGATACCGATACCAGGAAATCAAAATTTGACTTACATCCATTCATTTTTCTTTCAGTCTACGGTTTCGCTTAAACTAGAAACAACTATTGCTTTTTAGTCTTTCGTGCCAATGTCAAAAGAGTCTGAGCTCCAGGACCATGGATTAGTTTTAAAGCTTTCATTACACCTGAGCAACGCCGGGCTATACCGCTAGTGAACAGATAAAATATGAATTTGTAGGAAAATTAAACGAATTTAAACTAATCATTAAACTCGTTTGAACGGTGCAATAGTTTTTCTAAGAATTCTGGCAGAGATTTTGCTGCGTTATAGTTTTTGTCTTACAAATTCAAGACGAAAAGGGAAGTATCCTGGAGAGCTGAGATTTTCAGGCTTTTCCTTGTATCGCTTCATGCAATAATTCATAAGATAGCTTCTGGCTGGATGTTCACAGACTCAACTTTGAAAGCGACTAAATTGTATATATAAACTCAAGTACAAACCGGTCTAATGTTTACCTATATCCTCAAGTACAAACGTGACCAATCTTTATCTATAGAATCAGGTACGAATACTATTAAGGTTTATCTATAGACTCTACTATGAACCTGATCAAATTATTTTCAAAATTTATTCTCAACCTGCTTGAACGATCGAGCCTTTCACCCGCAACTCTCTCTCTCTCTCTCTCTCTCTCTCTCTTTAGTTCAAAACTCAAGTATGAACCCCATCAATGTTTACTTCAGTCAGTCAGTTAACTGTCATACATGATACACACTTGGGCGATCATGTCTCTTTCGAGACATGACAAAATGTGCAGAAGGTTTTTCTGCAGTAGGTTGCCGTTACATTCTGCGGTAGACGAGTTGCCGACTGAGGATATAGAACATAATCTGTCCTGTTATTTAACCCATAACTGGAGGAAAGAGACGGATTAATACTTTTTCAAGTGGTATTTGTGCGTAAGTGAATGCAACGAATTCAATTAGAATTTGAACTCTGCTCACCGACTTCTCGTTACGAGACGATATCCACTGTACCAAAACGCACATACAGACCCAATTATAAGCATGACCAATATTTACCAAGAGAAACAAGTATAAACTTAGCTAATGCTTACACAAATGCTCAAGCATAATTCTAGCCAATATTTACTTATAAACTCAAGTATAAATCAAACCCATGTATACCTATAGTATAGACACATGTATAAATCAGACAAATGTTTACCTACATGCTGAATTGTAAACATCTATCTAAACTTATTTATAAATGGAACTTTGTCTCTGTGTGTGTATGTGTCTGTGTTTGTGTCTCCGTTACCTATAGACTCTGAAACGGCTAAATCGATTTTCTTGAAAATTTACACAAATGTACTATAAGCGTCTGCGAGTGTTCTTAGCTAGGTTTTGTGTCGAGGTACCCCCGATAAATATCGAAAATCGATAATCGAAAAAATCGGTTTATAGAAGGAGTAGTCCGATTTTAATCAAATTTGATACACTCACAAACAAAAACATAAGAAACGATATTCAGAAGTTTCAAGGTTGCAGTTAATACAATAGTGCAGAAAATCGATAATATATATATATAAAAGGAAAGATGTTTGTGTGTGTGTCTGTTTAGCTGTCTGTATGTCCTTTATACAAATCCAAAATTTTTATCGGATTCTCACCAAACTTCACACAAATATTCTTTAGGCTGAGTCTGAGCTCCAGGACCATGGATTAGTTTTAAAGCTTCCGTTACACCCGAACAACGCAGGGCTATACTGCTAGTACCTAATATTTACCAAGAGAAACCAGTATTAACTCGATCTATGTTTACATATAGGCGCAAGTATAAATCCGTCCAATGTGTTCCTATAGGTTCAATTATAAACACGGCCAACTCATGTATAAGCCTGACAAATGTTTATCTGTAGACCGAATTATAAACATGGCTAGTATTTACAAAATAGGCTCAAGTATGAAAATGACCAATATCTACATATATACACAAGTATATAGCTGACCAAAGTTTATCTACTAAGTAATAAATAAGATGTCATTAAATAACACAGTTTTTTATGTTAATATGTCATAAAATCAACAAACCTAAACCAAATTTCATTGTGTGGTAAACGGTTTCAATAACAGGCGTTTTGGAAAAAACACTCGAAATGAAGCCAAATATTTTTCGGTACATGTCCAATTTACTTGAAAGGTGGCATCAAGTCATAGAAAGTCAGGGAAAGTATTTTGAATTTCGGCGTTTCCACATATTCCATGAATCCGCTCGCTACATAAATATAACCGCGAATTGTGTATTTATATCTTCCATTCACATATACAATTAAAATAAGGATTACTTTAGTCTGATGAAGTTCTTTTAGAGGTTGAAATGTGTTACGCTAATGTTTTTTTTCCACTTTGTCATCATATATCTTTCTAATATATCGAAATTTATCTACCATTTTCTATATCATTTGTTTCCTGTTAGAACTGAGTTTCCGGCTCCTTCTAAAGTTTACTTCAATTCTATACTTCTGACGTCTACGTTTCAACAATGAAATTTTATTTACTAATTATTTATTTCTTTTTTCCATAATAGGATTGATTAGGTCCACCTATCGTCTTGTTCACACTCATCCCCAGTCTTTTGAACAGGTGTAGAGCTTCATATCTTCCCTGTTAAGGATTGTATTTCCGGTTTCTTCTAAAATCTTTTCATTCTCTTTCACTTCCAGTAGCCATATTGCGTCTTGGTGACGTTGCCGCTTCATTTGGGGTGAATTGATTAAATAAAAGAAAGAAAAAACAGATATAGATATATATAAATAGTCTGAGATAGAAAGATATTAAGAGACATGAGGCAGTCAGACAAACTGATAGATAGATAGATAGATAGATAGATAGATAGATAGATAGATAGATACGAACAGACTGAGATAGATAGATAGATAGATAGATAGATAGATAGATACGAACAGACTGAGATAGATAGATAGATAGATACGAACAGACTGAGATAGATAGATAGATAGATAGATAGATAGATAGATACGAACAGACTGAGATATATAGATAGATAGATAGATAGATAGATAGATAGATAGATAGATAGATAGATACGAACAGACTGAGATAGATAGATAGATAGATAGATAGATAGATAATGAATAGACTGAGATAGATAGATAGATAGATAGATAGATAGATAGATAGATAGATAGATAGATAGATATCAGTGTATACGTGTGCATAACTGCAAGTGTTATTACATTTAAGATCTAAAGGATATTGATCATATTTGCAAATCAACAGTTGGCTGCTTTTGTTAATATTCTTTGTTCATTGTATTCCGATGATGAGGGAAAGAAATGTTGAAATAAAGGAATAATAACACGCTTTCTCATTCACACTTCAAATATTAATAGCAATATTGCTTGTATTTTATGCTATTTGCGTTACTAAAGTTTTTACCATCATTAGGTTGCATCGCAATTTACTCAGCTTAGTCTTCCAGAAATAACGAAGCATTTAGTTATATAGCCCCAATAAGGTTTTATGCTAGCCAAATTTACGTGACTAGGCTACTATGAAGAAGTCCACTGACATCCTTAGCGATGTCAGATCGAGGGACTCCGATGCATCCATCATTGTTGATAATTCCTACGCGATAGACGAGCTGCTGGTTGCTTATCATCATTAATGTCAAAGAATTATAATCGCCTTGGCTCGTAAAGTTTATCGGAGACAACCAAGCCTTTATCAAGATGAATTTGCATGATTAATCACTACATTTGAGTCTCACTCCCTCTTTTTCTCACAGAGACGTACACAAGCGCACGCGCGCGCGCACACACACACACATATATATATATAATGAATATATAAGTCAATATGGAAAACTTCTTTGATATGAAATGGCGCCACCATAAAAAGAACAAAACCTACATTAGCGTTATTAAGTGACTGAATGCTATGATTTTGAGCTCGAACTTTATCGGAATAGACATTATTGTCAGAGAAGGTAATGGCTTCTCCGGTTGTCACTCGCTAAAATTTAGCAACTTATTTAAAGCATTGAATGCATTCTACAGAGTATTGGGAGACAGGAAAATGTCGCTAGAAACAAAGAAGGGCGTACTGGATTACTATGAGATATCTGTTTTTCAATATGGTAGTGAATGCTGGACAATCTCTTCAAAGATAAAGGAGAGACTTGAAGCAACCAAAAAGTGGTTCTACAGAAGGATGCTGAGGATACCATGGGCCAAACATGTGAGCAACGATAAGGTTTTGGAGAGGATAGAAACGAAAAATAAACTCATACTTAACATCAGGAAAAGACAGCTGAAGTTCCTGGGACATGTAATGAGGAAGGCGGGCTTAGAGAATTTATACTCACAGGTCAGATAAAAAGAAAGAGAGATAGGGGAAGGCCACGCGTGACATACTTGATGGGCTTGAGCAAGTGGATGTCAGAGCGGGGTTTGGGAGGGGTAACAGGAGAAATCAGCGATACCAAAACCAACAAGTAGAAAAATTTAAATTATCTGGAGAGGGTTTTAAACAGAGGATTGAAACCGTGAGACTGAAATCCCAATTTGCATTGGAATGGCGAAAGATGTATTTCAAAAGCTAAGTAAGAATAAAGATTTTCTGAACGCAGATTTCCTAGCGAGTTAGAACAGAAAAAAAGCAAAAGAGAAGACGTAGCCGAAAGAATTTGCGCATTTCGTAATCAGTGATTGCATTAAAATATCGACAGGAAACCAAGATCGGAAAGGATAAGGGATATAAGGAGAAGATACAGGCTAATGATAGGAGAAAAGCAGTGCTGTGAGATAACAGATAGCCGTTAACATCAAATTCTTGGAACAACATTAAAAAAGCCTTAAGAAATCTCCTAATCTACATTTTCTAATTCTCCACTTTCAATCACCATAACCATACTTACACGAGCCCCTCTACCTTAAGTGGTTCTAAAGCCTTATATTATGCGAAATTTAAATGTATTAAAAACCCTTACTGACATTTTATCTTCAGCGAGTGATACCTAATACTATTAGCTATTTGCCATACGTGATACACGCTTGGGCGATCATGTCTCGAAAAAGACATAAGTGATTTGCCAGAAAATTTTTCGCTGTAGGTTGCCAATATTTCTGCAGTAGACTGGTTGCCAATCAGAGCTATAGAACTCAATCTGTTGTTCTATGTAACCCATAGTTAGAGGGATAACAGGTGAATTATTACAATATTTCCAATGGATTTTGCGCGTAAGTAAACACGCGTGGAATTCGAACTCGGCTCTCCGAGTTTTTCTTTCGTTCCGATATATCCACTGCACCACAACGCACACCCATACTTATCTAAAAATTTATTAAAAATTATCATTGCAGCCTACCATACAACTAAAAAGAAGAACTTTGCTATTTACCTGATTATTTCAAAATACTTTATGTTGGTGTTCAGTTGTGGTAAGTTTTCAGTGAATATTGATTATTGCTGATAGATTTACAGTTCATCCAAAAGACTTGCCTTGTTTTCCAGCCGATAAGCATCACAATTTACAATAGTCTTTGGGAATACCACTCCTTTCAATCTATCCAAAATTTATAGTCGTCAATTTCAAGCTCTAGTAAAACTCCCTTGTTATAAATTTCTGTTAGTGTCTCTTAACAATGTAGACTATCATGGTTTTCCATGGATATCTTGTCTTTATTATCTTTAAATTGCCATTGCTTCTTGAAGAAGACAGTGGAACGTTACCTTCTCCACAGTTTTGATTTTAAACTAGTCCTCCTCTAAGATTCATATACTTTATTACCTTTGAATTGTCATGGCGTCTTGAGAAAGATAGTGGAGTAGCATCCCGTTGCCTTTTCTACGGATTTGAATTCAGAGTAGTCCTTCCCCAAGTTTCTTTTTATATATTATCTTTGAATTGTCATGGCGTCTTGAGAAAGATAGTGGAGTGGAATCAAGTTGTCTTTTCTACGGATTTGAATTCAGAGTAGTCCTTCCCCAAGTTTCTTTTTATATATTATCTTTGAATTGTCATGGCGTCTTGAGAAAGATAGTGGAGTGGAATCAAGTTGTCTTTTCTACGGATTTGAATTCAGAGTAGTCCTTCCCCAAGTTTCTTTTTATATATTATCTTTGAATTGTTGTCATGACTTCTTGAGGCATCCTGTTTCCTTTTTTACGGTTTTGAATTCTGAATAGTCCTTCCCTAATATGCATTTTCATTAATATTTTTAAAGTGCCATGACTTCTTGGGAAATATACTGGAGTGGCGTCCCAGTGTTTTTTTCTGCGGTTTTGAATTCAGAGTAGTCCTTCCCCAAAATTCATTTCCTTTATTATGTTTGAATTGCCATGACTTCTTGGGGAAAATAGTGAAGTGTTGTCTCGTTGCCTTTTCTACGGTTTTGAATTCAAACTAGTCTTTCTCCAAGATTCTTTTTGCTTATGTTTGTATTGCCATGGCTTCTTTGGAAAGATAGTGGAGTAGCATCCCGTTGCCTTTTCTACGGATTTGAATTCAGAGTATTCTTTCCCCAAAGTTCATTTTCTTTATTAATTGTGAATTGCCATGAATTCTTTGGAAAGTTAGTGGAGTGGCGTCTCGTTGCCTTTTTTTCGGTTTTGAATTCAGAGTTTTGAATCCCCAAGATTTCTTTTTTTTATCTTCTGAATTGCCATGACTTCTTAAGAAAGTTAGTGGAGTAGCGTACTCTTGCTATCTCCATTGTTTGGAATGTAGACGTTTTATCCACATGGATGTGCGTTGTGATTCTGTGAACGAGAAATCGGAGAGTCGTGTTCAAATTCCAGTTGAATTCGTTGCATTCACTTATGCACAAATACTCTTGAGAAAAGTAATTATCCATCGCTTTTCTCTATGGATTAAATAGCTGGGCAGATTGGGTTCTAAAGCCTTGGTTGGCAACCAGTCTACTGCAGAAAGTAATGGCAACCTACTGTCAGAAAATCCTCTGCCCATTCAGTCATGTCTCGAAAGAGACAGGATATCCGAAGCGTGTATTATGTATGACACTTAACTGACTTTTATTTTAGAATAAAGTGTCTATTATTTAAAGTGTCTGTTATTTAACCCACAGTGGAGAGCTATGTGCTAGATTTTAGTTTATGTCAGTTATAATAGAAAGGACATTTTTTCTGATAAATGAATCAATTTTGTTGTTAAATTCAGAACAATATTGATTAAATGATTAGTTTTACGCCTTATCAACCCTCTGCAGCTTATTTAAAATCGAAATATATTATGAATTGTAAGAAAAAGATTTTTTTCTATTTTTGAGTGAAAACCAATTCGTTGGAGATAACAATGATATCTCCGAATACATGTCCTGCTATTTAACGCATAGCTGGAGAGAGAAGAGATGGATTCGTGTCTTTCCTAAGTGAATGTTACAAACTTAACTGGAATTCAAATTCGGATCAGCAATAGGCGTGTTTAGGGTAATATGGCCTGACAGAGCCCTTCTTTCTTGAGACTGATTTTGAATTCAGAGTTCTCCTTTTTCCTACACAAGTTACTACCCAAGATTGGAAAGCCCAGTCTGTCCTGCTTTTTAGCATATCGCAAGGACGGGGAGAAGAAAGGTAGTGACACCTTTCACAAGGTAATTCGTGCGAAAGTGAACGCAGCAGACTAGACAGAAAATAGAACTCGGACCGTTGGTTCTACTTTCCTTCCCGATATACGTCACAATACTCTCACTTATAAGGGAATCGTCGTTGTCCTGCGGCGTTGGCCGAGATAGAACTCACTACACCCCATCCAGTATTCCCTGTGCATCCCTGTGCATCTGGAACCCTGGCGCAGTTTGCAGCGAAATTCATAATCTTGTCAATTAGCTGAATAGTTGATGCTTCGCCAGGGCTAACAAGGGTGTTTTTATTGTGACACCAACACTAGATGGGTTCCCTCCAGGCCCCATCCTGTTATTTAACCCATAACTGGAGGTGAAGTGACGGATTAATACCTTTCCCAAGGGTACCAGTGCTTATGTGAATGCAGGGTATTCAACTGGAATTCGAACTCGGCTCACCGATTTCTCATTCCAAGACGACATCCACTGCACCACAGCGCACACCCGTCACTGAACGCTTACAGCGCCTGGTATTCCCAAGCGGTCATCCATCAGGCTCACGTTGCTTAACTTCGGTGATCGAACGAGAACCGGTGTATTCAACGTGATATGCCATAAGCTATAAGGGAATAGCGATTAACAAAAACTTAGTATTTACAGCCAAGTTTTTCGATAGATATTAAACAATTTTTCAGGTTCCAGTTTGCATGCACTAACTTCAGATTTTAGTACAACAGTCATTTGTAATGTGTCTCACCGCAGATCATGCCAGAATAGACATTGCACTATGTATTTCAGGTCATTTGTATTATATCTTTCTATATATCATAACAAAATAGACTTTGCACTGTATCCTCAAAGTAACTTCTAGTATGATCGGTTTTTAGAGTATGGCTCACTCTGTACAAGGCCATTCAACATAGAGGGTTTTTTTAAGGGTAGGGTCGTCCGTCATCCGTTGTTTGCAGGCCTTAACGGTTGGACGCCGCCGCCGCCTCCTTTGCTGCTGCCGCCGCCGTGTCTTCTGTTGCTCGCGCGCTAGCTCGCCCGCCGAACCGATAATCGTGCCCCCGCATTCTATGTCTGTCTCACGTGGTGGAAGCTGGGATGTCGAACAGCTAGTGTTGTCCATTTTCCGTTGTTCGCTGGTCGTAACGCTTCGTGATCGAGGAAACATCTTATTGGAAGTCAGTTCCCTAGGGCAGTGGTTCGTGGGAAGAAGCTGAGTGAAACTTTTCGTCGATGGAATACGGAGGGAGTGTGAGTGGTTTGCTACTATGTAAGTGGCATGACGGTCAGATGCAGTTCGCCTGAGCACTTTCCATAGTAGTATCGAGAGAGACTCACTACATCCCACCTCTGTGTGTGTGTGTGTGTGTGTGTGTGTGTGTGTGTGTGTGTGTGTGTGTTTGAGAGAGAGAAAGAAAGAGAGGGGAGGGGTGGGGTGGGGGTGGGGGTTGAGTGTGGAAAATAATTCTTCCCCAACAAAAACTCGGAGCTGCCTTTGATCTCTGTCAAAACTTGAAAATGAGGTCTGGGCAGCTCGTTCCCAGATATGGCAATACTAGTCCATTTTTGGTCTGATCTGATCTGATCTGTTTCACGGCACGTCATGTCGTAACAGACTTTGCGCTTTGTCCTTCAGTGAGGCCGGGCGCTGACAGATGACCACCTGAACGCCGAGTAGAGACCTACTTGATCGTCACAGATGCTCCTGGAATGTTCACGTTGGAAAGAACCGCATCACATATATAGATAAGTACCCATCCCGAAGAGGAGAAGGGCAGTCTCTCTGAGAAACTGCAGCCAAGAATGTAAGGTGCACCTTTCGAAGGTGGGGCCCAGGGCTATTGTCCGAAAGTAACAGAATGCAGTGGTGAATATGGAAGATTGTCTCGTATTTTCAGTAGTAACAACACTAACTTCTTCACATGCTACATTCCTTTAAAAAAATTATTTTCAACCATCTATGTTTGTAAGATTTTTAGTATATATTTATATTCTTTCTAATTTGTACTTGTCATAGTCCCAGGCCGCATGTATCAGTCAGTTAGTTAAGTGCCATACGTGATACACGCTTGGGTGATCATGTCTCGAAAGAGACATGACTGACTGGAGTAGGTTGCCATTGCGTTCTGCGGTAGACTTGTTGCCAGTCAAGGCTATAGAACCCACTCTGTCCTGTTATTTAACCCATAACTGGAAGGAATATACGGATTAATACCTTTCCCAAGGGTATTTGCGCGTAAGTGAATGCAATGAATTCGGCTGGAATTCGAACTCTGCTCCTCAATTTCTCGTTCCGAGCCGATATCCAATGCACCACAACGCATATCCATGTATACACGCATGTATACACGCGTTAAAATAATGCGATCCGAGCACTGATTCAGTTAGAGCGCCGAAACATTCACTTTCCCTCAGTCAGTTAAGTGCCATACGTAATACACGCTAAGGCGATCATGTCTCGAAAGAAACACGAGTGACTAGGCAGAAGATTTTTCTACAGTATGTTGCCATTTCTTTCTACGATAAACTGATTGCCAGCCAAGGCTATAGATCCCAATCTGTACAGCTATTCAACAAAAGACTGGCGGCAGAAGAGATGGATAAATGCCTATCTCAAGGGTATTTGCGCGTAAATGAACGCACGAATTCGACTGGAATTCGAACTCGGCTCTTCGATTTCACCTTCCGAGTCGATATTCATCTCACCACAACGTTTACGTTTTCCCCACAAATTATGGACAATATGCTTTAACTCCTACAGAACGGAAAAATCTTAGGATGGTGTAAAAATTTTAATTAAATCTTTCCCTTTTCCGTTGTATTTAATGAAATATGTTGGAAGGAAAGACTGCTGTTCACACACACACACACACACACACACACACACACACACACACACATATATATATATATATAACTTTAATCCAAAAGGAAAAGCAGGTAGGTAAATAAAAAAAAAACCGATCCTAATTAATATTAATTCCATTAATATTAAAACTGATCAGTGCAATTTATATTCAAATTACAGAGCCAACTATAAAATAAAATAAATTCCGATGTTCAAATTTGTTGTATGGCCATTTCTACGAGAAATTTCTACGAGAAATTTCTAAGAGAAATTTCCAAGAGAAATTTCGCGTATCATCAGCAACCAATTTATTATAAAAGCCAAAGACAAAATGAAACAAAGATATTTTACCGGCGGAAGTTCAAAAAATATTCATCACGGAAAATTAAAGGGGTGGGATTAATAAGAAAGCATGTCTATTTTTATTTTTAGATTTTTTGAAAACCCCTATTTCTTAACTGAATCGAGAATTAAAAGTTGAAAATTAGCCTTGTCTGGCACAAAGAAGTGTTAGGGGAAAGAATAAACAGAAAGGAAGGAAGTAAAATGGGGAAAGGGGTGGTAGACAGGGAAGTCAGCTAAGAAAAGAAAAGAAAAGAAAGGAAAAAAAAGAAAAAAGAAAAAATTCGTCTCCATAGAAACGTTAACAATCGTGTTGCAAAATAAATCAAAGCGAAATTTCTCTTAGAAATTTCTCGTAGAAATGGCCATACAACAAATTTGAATTTGTTTTATTATATATATATATATATATATTTCGTCATTCACAGACAAGCCTGTTTTGCTGTATCCCATCTCATCAGTGTGGATAGACATTCACTTGCTTCTTATATTCATATATATATATATATATATATATATATATATATATAGTCATCCACTGACAGATCTGTTTCGCTGTATCACAGCACATCAGTACGGTTGCTTTTTAACCCAGGATTGAAACCCGACCGAATTGGCGTCAGTCGGCAATTCTACCTCTGGGCTATGGGCGTTCGGTAGAAGAAGGCAGGCCTTTTAGCGTGTATATTATCATTATACACGCCCAATAGACATTCATATATATATATATAGGATAAAAATTAAGTCACTATACGGTTACTTATAATAAAAAAGCAAAGCAGAATCAGAAAAAAACAAAATTGGTAATTAATTTACTATTTTCTACCATAGCACTTTATTGTTATTTACCAGAATTAACCAGAGCGATATTAATAATAAATTTCTGGACTGTTGATTAATTACGGTGTCTTAATTGTTATCGTAACTAACTGCATAATGACTTTACTGCCACCTTGTATATGTATATTAAAGAATGAAATGTTCACCACTTACTTGCTATTGGTTTTATCAGACAGCCTGAAGAGAACAATATGGTTGAAAACTAGGGAGCAACAAAGTGGTGAACATTTAATTCATTAACATATCGTTAGCTCTGCATATTCAGTTCTTTTGATTGTGAATATAGCACTTTTTTAAAATAACCGTACACTTGTTTAACCAGCACTTATTATACTTTATATATATATATATATATATATATATATATATATATATATGCACACACACACACACACACACACACACAACATATATATATATAAAGAGAGAGAGAGAGAGATAAAAAGAAGAAAATATTGAATTGGGTATAGCTGCTGACAATGGAGTGTTGATTTCTCATTCATTGCCATACACAATAATAAAATTCCTATTCATTGCAGGTTATTGTTAGTTGCCTTGGTGTTCAAAGCAGCAGTAGCTATTATAGAATAAAAAATTAAAAAAGTGATGAAACTAGTAACTTGAACGCGGCTGACGGAATATCGCTTGACAAATTTCTTTGTCTTGGGCTTTGTTATTCTGGCAGTAAATCGAATATTGATTCAGCGAAAGTCGTACATGGTGATGAAGTCAGTAAAATGATGGTTGTTCTAAAGAGGCTGATTTCTGAAGAGAATTTTTTCCGTGTGTCTTCTTCTGCCAGTAAATCACCATCGTATACAATGATGACGACGGTGAAAGCAATGACTATTCTAGAGTCGCTAGCATGGTCAGTCAGTTAAGTGCCATACGTGAAACACGCTTGGGCGATCATGTCTCGAAAGAGACATGACTGACTGGGCAGAAGATTATCCCGCAGTAGTTTGCCATTGCTTTCTGCAGTAGACTGGTTGCCAACCAAGGCTATAGAACCCAATCTGTCCTGCTATTTAACCCATGGTGATGAAGTCAGTAAAATGATGGTTGTTCTAAAGAGGCTGATTTCTGAAGAGAATTTTTTCCGTGTGTCTTCTTCTGCCAGTAAATCACCGTCGTATACAATGATGACGACGGTGAAAGCAATGACTATTCTAGAGTCGCTAGCATGGTCAGTCAGTTAAGTGCCATACGTGAAACACGCTTGGGCGATCATGTCTCGAAAGAGACATGACTGACTGGGCAGAAAATTATCCCGCAGTAGTTTGCCATTGCTTTCTGCAGTAGACTGGTTGCCGACCAAGGCTATAGAACCCAATCTGTCCTGCTATTTAACCCATAACTGGAAGGAAGAGACGGATTAATACCTTTCCCAAGAGTATTTGTACGTAAGTGAATACAATGGATTTAACTGGAATTCGAACTCGGCTCCTCGGCTTCTCGTTCCGAGCCGATATCCACTGGACTTTTCTCAAAACGTACCAAAATATTTGTTGTTTGCGGGGAGATTTATATCTTATCCAGGAATGTCACCATTGAGCCTCCTGTTCTTTGTATATCTTTTTAAAATATTTTTCAGGTAGCATATGTTGAAATACTTTTATAATACTTGAAATACTATATTGTCCACTAAAACTTCCACTCGGCCACCATTTTCTGTTCAGTTGCTCATCGACCCATCCAGTAGTTGATATCGCCCACCGGTAGGTGATATCGCCCATATTGGGAAACCCAGAACCATTGCTATTATTTTCTTACCTTTATATAGGAGGTATTTCAGAGAGGTGTATGTTTTATAATGATAGTCGTATAACGATAAAAGTTATAGTTAACGCGTTTAGACCTCTTCTGCGTTCAATATCTGCACGTATAATCGATCTTACTATCATTGTCTAACGCTTTATTAATATTTCTTAAACCATACATAAATACAGTCTAGTTTTCTTTCTTTTTCACTTGTACTACGAGTTCACCTTTCCTTTTTTAACTCAAGCAATTTATTGAAAATGATTTATCAAGTAGTTTAACGATTACCAGGTACGAAAGTAAAAAGATACTTTTATTGTTGCACTAGTACTCTTCAGAAAGGTATCAATCTATTTCTTCCTCTTAGTAAGGGTTAAATAACAGGACATACTTGACACTTAATCTTGGGTAAAAACTAGTTCAGCAAAGGACAACTCAGAATTCAAAACCGTGGAGAAAACAAAGGGAAATCATTCGCAATAAGCCAAAGTATTTCACAGGTATTAAATAGTGATTTAATACCTGTGAAATACTTTAATTTAATAGTGGATTGACGTAACTCTGTACGTACTGATGGTTTATGACACCGTATTCATTTATTATTATTTAATCTATTTCGGAGGACAGACGAAGCTTCAACATTTTGGAAACCGATATATAATGTCAACAGCTTGGCTACAGGATCTGCCGGAAGTAAACATTCTACCAGAAGTCTACACACAACTGTTTCAAGGAGCCCCACTACAGAGTTGAATCTAGTTGTTCATTTAATAGACTAGTGGCGAATCAAGGATAGAGAGTCTAGCTTGGAAAAGTGGAAGATATCAATTTTAGCTTTCCACTAAAACGTATGATCGGTAAATTTTCGCCATTTTATATTTGCAACGTCGCACATGCACGTTGTTTGTTTTTTAATTTTGTCTACTGCGCAGGTCAGTTGGACACCGTAAAAAAAAGAGCAACATAACGCAGTTCACTCTGCCAGAAATTTAGAAACGGCATGCTGTACTGCTTGGCATTTGCCCCGGAAGCTCCAATACGAAAATTTCAGCGTGTTTGGGTGCAGATCGAAGGACAGTGCAGAGGATTCGGAAAGCATTGGGTGATTCTAATGTTGATTACAAACATGTTTGGGATTATTCTTAGTCATTGGCCACGTAATGTCTCCATTCATCTTTCCACAGAGCCTCAGACTGAACTCGGAGGCTTTCATCAAGTGCCTTGAGGAAGTAGTACTGCCCTGGGTCAAGATGGTGGCTGCCAAAAGAACCTATGTTTTGCAACAGAACTCTTCACCATGCCACAAGTCAAAGCTGTCAGACAATTTCTCCGACCACATCACCCCTTACATCTGGCAACCTAATTCCCCAGACTGCAATCTCCTTGATTATTATGCGTGGGACGCAGATGAGCGAGAACCCAACAAAACTCCATGTAACACCAAAGATGAAATGAAGGCAAGGATTAAGGCAGCATTCATCAACTTAAATAAAGAGACCGTCGAGAAGAGTTGCAGGAGATTTCGAAGTCGTCTGGAGTCTGTCGTTGAAGTTAATGATGATTTTGTAGAATAAATTTACTATTTTGTATTTCAAGATTTTTTTGTGTAATTTTGGTAGGTATATTTGTTAAAATAAGACATTAGTAATATTTTCATTTGTGTATATGTATGTGCAAGAGAACGTGTAATTTTGACGCCAATGTATCCATCGCACCATATATATATATATATATATCACTTTAGTAAGAAACTTCAACATATATATATATATATATATCACTTTAGTAAGAAACTTCAACATATATATATATATATATGTCTAAGTCCAAATAATGTATGTTGAGACTTAGTAATATATATATATATATATATATATATATATATATTACTAACTCTCTACATACATTATTGTGAACTCACCCATAACGCAATTAAGAAAAGACAAACTGCCTTTAAGAAGAGTGTAAGAGAGAAGAGTGAAATGTGAAAGGTAATGAGCCATTCAATTTCTGTATCTCGTCATTTTCTAGTTGTTCCTTTCCACTTCATTTGGTTAAAATAGGATCGGTGAAACGTATTTCCGGTTCCGGTCTACCAGATAACGTCCGTCTCTGATATTCAGAACGCTAGAAGCGCCATGCTGCGTAATGGACTGTAATTCCACGAGGAACAATTCACCGACATAGTCGAATGGCGAATTAAGAACTAGCGGGGTCGTTTGGAAATGGACGAACAGAAAAATAGGTTGACTTGTCAGACGATACATCGATGGATAGTTACGCTGATCGAAGCAAAGAAAACCTTTTTTGCTTTATGTCATCGATTTAATTTTCCACAACTAATAACATATATAATGATAATTTAAAATATCGGTAAAAGTTAGCAACCACGCCTGTCGAAAACTAAGACAATCAATTGCGGATTGATCAACACTAATCCGGAATCAACTATAGGGTGCCGAATAAGAGATTTAACCAGATTAATGATAATTAGTAGTTTTTCTCAGTCTCATACTTATTTTTTCCTTCTGTTTTCTTCGTGTGATAATCCGTAGATGAAGCAATGCTATATAAATAACACAAGCATTGTACAGATAGATTGCTGTCAATTTTTTTTAGAACTTATGTGAAAACACCGGTTCCCGTACAATCATTGAAGTTGAGCAACGTCGATACCAATCAGTACCTCGATGGATGCCGGCTTGGGAATACCATGTGCTGTAAGCTTGCGGTGAGGTAATGGACTGTGGTGATCTCACGATCAAAAGAGATAAATAAAAAAAAGTCTAGTTTCCATGATTCCATGGAGCCAAAAAGAAAATTTCACTCGGTCTATTGTAAAGAGAGCCCTTGGAATTGAGCAGCTCCAGAAATGAAGATATCCTATTAGTTAAATTACCCAAATACCCCTTTCTCATGTTTAATATTGCTTTTTACTGATAGATTTATCACTTGCAAATAATCTATTCATTCACCAACACAAACCAGAAACATTTACTAACAACGAAATTACAAGAACTTTCATACATCTAGCTGATTATATATATATATATATATATATGTATATATATATATATATATATATATATATAGAGAGAGAGAGAGAGAGAGAGAGAGAGCCAAGTTCTAATTCCCGTTGGGTTCGTTATATTCACTTAACTTTGAGAAAGATATGGATCTATCTCTTCTACCCTCAGCTACGGGTTAATTAGTAAACTTGTTTCTTTAATTCATTATTATCCCCAAAACATTATTACGATCTGAAAAGACTTTCTGGCTTTAAATAACCTGAAAAAGGTTGATAAGCAGGAAAAACAAATCAATAAATCAATTAGAAATTCTGCCTTATCTATTATGGACAAGGTCTGAAATGCAATATCGATTTACTCATAAATATTGGAAAATCTCATTACAGATAAAGAAAAAAGGCAACAGAAATCTGGTACTACAGAAAGATGCTGAGACTACCATGAAATGAACACGTGAACAATGATAAAGTTTTGAGAAAAAATGGAAACAACAAGGACACTGTCGCTTTCAGTCACTTACCCACCGTCGTAATGTTACCTCCCTGTGCCTTTTCTATAAATAACTTCATGATAATTGTCCGAATGAGTTTTCACTATGGTCAGTCAGTTAAGTGCCATACGTGAAACACGCTTGGGCGATCATGTCTCGAAAGAGACATGACTGACTGGGCAGAAGATTATCCCGCAGTAGGTTGCCGTTGCTTTCTGCGGTAGACTGGTCGCCGACCAAGGCTATAGAACCCAATCTGTCTTGTTATTTAACCCATAACTAGAAGGAAGAGACGGATTAATACCTTTCCCAAGGGTATTTGCTCGTAAGTGAATGCAATGAATTCAACTGGAATTCGAACTCAGCGCCCCGATTTCTCGTTCCGAGCCGATATCCACTGCACCACAACGCACATACATAGACTTGTCTTACACCTTTTTCTATTTTTGTATATTTACTGAATTAATTTTCTCTCTGTATGCAGGTGGTTTGCTCCTAGCATAGATTTTGGGTTATTCTAATATCCTTTCCAAATATGTCAAGTTAACCTAGCAGTTCGAACAGTTTTTTTGTGAAGTCCTTTCTCAAAATCTTTCGAGTATGAGGTGTTAAAAGCTATAGGACATATATATATATATATATATATATATATATATATATATATATATATATATATATAATCTGAGATTAAGGACAGAATGATTAAATAAAATAAAGACAAGAGGAAAACTGTATTTTAAATCGCCTACACGTTTCGTCCTGTGATGGACTTTTTCAAGGCAAAATGAACTTTATTCTAAATTACGTAACGAATAAAGCTCATTTCGTCTTTTTGCCTTGAAAAAGTCCATCACAGGACGAAACGCGTAGGCGATTTAAAATACAGTTTTCCTCTTGTCTTTATTTTATTTAACCATATATATATATATATATATATATATATATATATATATATATATATATATATTTCTCTCTCTCTCTCTTTCTCTCTCTCATATATATTTCTTTATGTATATAAGAGGGCCTAATTTTAAATACATTTAAGTGTGCTTACTAAAAGAAGAAAAAAATAACTTTTTTTGTTCATTTACCCATTAATGGTGTGCATCAAATATGAAAAATGCAAAAATAATACTATTTTGTCAAACCACATATGGGAACTAAAATGAAACGGAAAGCTTCAGCGGTAGAATAGTATAAAATAAAGAGTTAAGGAAAGCCAAAAGCAGAAATTGCAATCTATGTTTGGAGGAGAAACTGAAAATCATAGGATTCTCGAACGTGAATGCATTGCTAAACAAAAGGAATTATATTATTACTGTCGGTCCGCTGACGCATTCCTTTTGAAAAAAAGCGAAAAGAACTGGAGCGTTTAAGGGAAACAAAAGACTATTTTGAAAATTACACTACGTGAATATATATATATATATATATATATTCTAAACATATATTGTTATATATAGCGGACAATGAATGTCTATTATGGTTAATCATGAGCCGTTCTAAACATGGTATTTTGTCTTTAATTTCAGGTGAAAATAAAGACAAAAATTGTCCAACATTTGGATATTTTTTTATTATACTGGTTCTAAGTTTTCGACTCACATGAGCCATCTTCAGAGAGGTTACAGGGACGTTAACATAAAGACATCCACCATCAAAGATGATTTTATCTTCTGTTAACATAAAACATTGCTATGCAACGATAACAGTCACTGAATAGTAGACGCAGTTCGTAAATTTGTAATGCGGTTCTATGACGTCACTCCGCGAAATGTTAACAGAACCATATGTGTAAATGCAATGTAATGTGTTGTGATCAGATTGAAATGAGATTTTATTAAGTTTTTTTTCTAATCATATTGCCCCAAGCAAGGCATTTTACTGCCACTCTTATGCAGGGGGTTACATAGGAGCAAAGTTATGAGAAAGAGTGACAGATTATAGGGGGTGTCAGGAAGTGGATAAGAGAAGGATGAGAATACTGATAAGAGTGAGGCAGATGGAGAAAGGAGCATGAGAGAGAGGATGCTAGTTAGTGAGATAGGAGATGACTGTTGACTTTACATTTAAATTCTTGGAGATTGTAGCTGTCGGGGAAGCAAGTAAATGGAAGGGAATTTCACGGGCTTGAAGTGCGAGAAAAGAAGCTGTAGGAGTAGAATTTGCGTTTACATTTTATTGGTTTCACAGTAAAAGGGTGGGACCTAGTTGCCAATCTTGTTGCTCGAGTAAATTCATATATGGGGGGGCAGTGAGCTAAGCTCATCGGAGCAGAAGCTGTGAAAGTATTTGTAGAAGAGACACAGGGAAGCCACATTGCGCCGGTGAGAAAGTGATTGTATCGGGATCGATCACATTACAGGTTCTCCGTTTGATTTTATCAAGGACACCTAGGTGGATAGCAGGAGCACCCGACCAGATATGGCAGCAGTATTCAATGCACGGGCGTATGGTAGATCTATATATTTGCAGGATTATTTCAGACGGGAAAAACCTCCTAGCCCTACACAGAGAACCGACTTTCTTATAGTCATTCCACTTGAGGTCTGTTGTGAGAGTTAACTCGATGAGGCGCAGTGTTTTGTTTTCAGGGAGACTAGCCTGATCCATGCTAATAGGGGGTAGAATCGATTGTCTGTGATGGTTAATAGATAGCAGCTTCGTTTTGGAAGCATTAAAATTTACGAACCATTTCTTTCCCCAGTCTGCCACGGATTGAAGGTCGTTTTCAAGCTCGGCAGCGAGGTTTGCTTTGTCAGCCTCTGCAGATTTTTGATCGATGCGAGAGTAAACCGTAGTGTCGTCAGCGTATATGCCTACTTGGGATCTTATTACATTAGGAAGATCGTTAAGTGTGGAAGGTTCTGAAATTTCTTTTTATTATGTGTGATACACATATTTTCACCTAAAATTAAAGCCAAAATACGATATTTAAAACGGCTCATGAGTAAATATAATAGACATTCATTGTCTGTTATATTTAACAATAAATGCTTAGAAAATTATCCGCTGCCTCGATACGCTATATATATATATTCTCAGATGTAATCTGTAGAAAAGACAATATGAATAAAAAAGAGACAAGAGGAAAACTGTACATAGTCGTAGCCGATGTGTTTTGTCATCTGATTGTCTTTTTCAAGCCAATTGAAATGATTTTATTTTGCACAATGTATCTATGAACAAAATGCTCTTAGTTACAAGAAATGTTTTGAATAATTCTGAGCGTCTTATAATTAAAAAAAAATCGTGTAACTAACAACATTTTGCAATTGTTTATAGATACATTTTGCAAAATAAAATAATTTCAGTTGCGTTGATTAATTTTTATTTCTGGGATCAACATAATAGCTAATTTTTCTCCTGACATAATCTGCATACGTTACCACCGCTGTATGGTTTGGCTATTTTCACTATGCTCCATGTTATTTCAAGGCCTTTTCCATATTTCAATTTTAATTTCCACGCGTAGTTAGTCAGTCTGGTACAATATTTGGGTTTTTGTAAATAACCTCTTCTGTATTACACAGTCCGTTAAATGGCATTTGTTTTCCTACAGTTACATTCCTTGTTAATAATGTTATTTTGTACATTTCTATTTAGGCTTTTGTGTAATTTTCTAAATTACTAGTACAGCTTTAACTTAATTTGTTTGAATTCCTATTGAACATTTTGTTTAATTCTGAGTTTTTGGGGAAGTGTTTATTGATTAATATTTAAAATATTTGCTCTATCTTGGTTTTTACTTAAACGGTTGGTTGAACCAAATAATGTTTCGATGTCTATTATCGTTTGTTTGTTTGTTTGGCTGGAGTTTGTATTCTAAAATATTCTTATGGCCAGAACTTTTAAGGCATCATTATAATCTTTTTTCTTTTAATCAAAGATTGTTTTGTTTGATGAATTGTTTGATAGATTTGTGCTCTATAGAGCAAAGATTATGAAAAAATTGCCTATATCCACTGGGCCATGGTTACTTGAGGAAATATATCGTGGATATAGACGTTAGCTAGTTTCAGTGACTTGACCCAAAGAGTTGTGGGTTCAATACCAGGCTACAGCTGTGGTAAACAAATAACTTAGAGAGTTAAGTTAAAGGAAGTTAACTACATGTCTACCAGAAGTGGCATCGCACATGATCTTAATAAAGGATTTGATTCGAAATTCCTAGCACCTGAAGAAGACCAGAGCGTACAACGGCCGAAAAATCGTAAAGATGAAGAGAATAGTCCGAACAATGTAAATAGTACAAATACTACCTCATCTCAGAAGTATAGACAAATAATAAATAGAACTTACTAATTCCCAAGAGCCAGTCAAGTTAGAGAGTCACTGTGGGTGTTGTATTGGCGTATGAAGAGGCAAGAAGTGAAGTCCATGGGTCTATGCAGGGACGATAACGTTTAATCCTAGACTTGAAGAGGTCAAGACTTTAGTGAATGGGAAAGCATCCTGCCGGGTGTCTGTCCCGCAAAGCAGCAGTTCTTGGGAAGAAGTTATCCGCATCAAACTTATTTCTTATTAGTAGAATAAGGGGATTCGGTTTATAAAATAAGCAAAACATTTTTGATTCCTGGGATAAAATAATCGTGTCGTGCAGAAAATTATTCAAAAATAATAAGCGTCACTTACTAAAATAAGCACCATGTCTAGGCAGTAAGAAATAATTGAATCGTGTCGGAGCTTGTATTTGGTACATAAAAGTAGTGTTTAGTTTTTGTGTATAATAACATTTAGGTTTAAAAATCTGGAAAAAAAGTATTTATTATACGCGAACAATTTCGAACACGGTGCTAGTGTAGTTTCCATTTAACTTGAGTATTTGATTTTTTAAAAAGTTTAGCTCGAAGCAAGGTAACAAAGCCACTAAGACACGAGAGATTACTGAGTATGAAAGAATATACGAAAAAAGAAAAAAAACATTTATGGTTGATTGATTCGTTTTCTAAGGCTTAACAACTGTTTGCAGGATATTTAATGCCAGAAAATTGGATTCTAAGAATCTTTTGTTGAGATAATAATTGTTTAGTGATACAAGTTTTACTAATTAACCCATACCTGTGGAAATAGGTGGATTCGTAACTTTTCCAAGGGCGATTGCGTGCCAGTGAATGTAACGAACGCAATAAGAATTGGAACCCGGCTCTCCATTACACTGCCCGCAAAACCAATCTTACAACACCTGGTATTTCCAAGCGCTCACCCATATAGGTTTCTGACCAGGCTTGGCATTGCTTAACTTCGGTGATGGTACAGGAACCAGTGTGTCACCTTGATGTGACCGTAAGACAAAAGAATTATTAAGGAACAAGAAAAATGAAAGAGAGAAGATAACGATTGACATTGCATTTAAATTTTTTTAAAACTTGAGTGGAAAGTAAGAAGCTGGAAGAGAGTTCCATAAGCAAGAAATATGAGAAAAGAGATTTATGGTTACATTTTGACTGTATGAAATGTTGCTACCAATCTATTACTGCGAATACATACATAAAATCTACGTTCCAGTGAGGAAAGTTCATCAGAACATTTGCTATGATAATATATATAGAAAAGGCACGGGGAAGCTGTGTTACAGTCGTAGGAAAGCTCTTGAAGTTGTGATGTCAAATCAGAACCAATAACATTGCAAATTCTTCTTTGTATTTTATCTAGAATCTGTAAATACGTTGTTGAAGCATCAGACCTGATGTGACAGCAATATTTAATGCATGGACGAATGGTAAAATTATATATGTGTAAGACCTTCTGTCAGAAAAAAAAACTGTCTAGTACTACACACTGAATCAACTCTCATAGCAGAAGACCTAGTAACTGATTCAGTATAATCTTTTCATTAATTGTCAGCGGAAAAACGTTAACCCGAAAAAGCGCAATGAGTAACTCTTCTGGAGGTTAGCATCAGCCATACTTATCTCTAGAAGGGTGCCTCATTGCGTTTTGTCGTTTTAACATTTATATCTATTATTCGTATTGCAGTAGACCACATACAACATTAGAAAAATTGTGGTAGACTACACTAAGATGTGCGTTGTGGTGCAGTGGATATCGACTCGGAATAAGAAATCGGAGAGCCGAGTTCGAATTCCAGTTGAATTCGTTGTATTCACTTAAGCGCAAATACCCTTGGGAAATGTATTAATCCGTCACTTCTCTCCAGCTATTGGTTACAGTCTGAGTCCTTTAGCCTTGGTTGGCAACCAGTCTACTGTAAAAAGCAATGGCAACCTACCAAACGGGAAAATCTTCTGCCCAGTCAGTCATGTCTCTTTTGAGACATAATCGCCTAAACGTGTATCACGTATGGCGCTTAGCTGAGTGACACTTATATTGAAATTGTCTTCTAGATTCTTCGATACGGTCTATCACGTTGAATATACCGGTTATCGTTCGATCACCGAAGTTAAGCAACGTTGAGCCTGGTCAGTACTTAGATGGGTGACCGCTTCGGAATACCAGGTATTGTAAGCGTTTAGTGACGGATGTGCGTTGTGGTGCAGTGGATATCGGCTCGGAAAGAGAAATCAATGAGCCGAGTTCGAATTCCAGTTGAATACCCTGCATTGGTACCTTTGGGAAAGGTATTAATCCGTCCTTTCCCTCCTCCCTGTGTTAAATAACAAGGGTTGGACTTGGGGACCTGCTCTTAAAAACAAAATCCCAATGAATCTTGATACTCGAAAAAGAAAAATGTATTACTGGACATAAAACTTATATAAAAACAACAATAAATTGTTGAAAGAAAAAGGTATTACCAGCAATACATAAATAAAATTTAGTTGGTAATAAATGACCCGCCGAGGTTGATATGCCATAGAAATAAAACAACTAACCAACATTCTTCGAGAAAAAATATTGCCGGTGAATCTCACAAAGTCTTTCTCTTGCGGCCTGATAGCGCATACGATAAAAAGTTGATAATTTACGGTTTGAAATCAATGCTGTTATTCAGGCGATCTCATTGCTAATGAAATATTATTCTTCAAGGATTATAGATAAAAAGACGTTTCAAACAAAATATCACATTGCTTTTTATACTGTGATCACCCACACTCCGATAAGATTTTGTCAGCATATAACGCATTTGGGTTTAACAGTCGACAGTTTGGTCTTTTTGATTTTGTAGAAAGCGTGATAGAAAAAAAAAAGGGGTTTATGATTGCTATCATATATTAAAGAAGCGAAAAAGAAAATAGCCGTTATAAAAGAGACTTGAAATCGTAATCTAAATGAATCTTTAAAAACAGAATCATTTTGTCTTCTTTTAAGTTTTTTTTTTAATTTTCTTATTTTGTAATTTTATTTTTTTGACCTTTAAGATACTTTCAAATCTTTGGTCTTTTATCTTTCCGATTAATTTCTATCTTTTAACACTTTTTCCTTTTTTTTCTGCTGGTAATTACCTTTTTCTTTCTTTCTTTTGTCTTGCTTTTTTCTTTGTCTTTCTATCATTCTTTCTCTTTCTTCCTTTTTCTTCCTTTTTCTTTCTTTCTTTCTTTCTTTCTTTCTTTTGTTTTTCTTTCTTTGTTTCCTTTGTCTTGCTTTTTTCTTTGTCTTTCTATCATTCTTTCTCTTTCTTCCTTTTTCTTCCTTTTTCTTTCTTTCTTTCTTTCTTTCTTTCTTTCTTTTGTCTTTCTTTCTTTCTTTCCTTTGTCTTGCTTTTTTCTTTGTCTTTCTATCGTTCTTTCTCTTTCTTCCTCTTTCTTCCTTTTTCTTTCTTTCTTTCTTTCTTTTGTCTTTCTTTCTTTCTTTCTTTTGTCTTACGTTTTCTTTGTCTTTCTATCATTCTTTCTCTTTCTTCCTTTTTCTTCCTTCCTTTCTTTCTTTCTTTCTTTCTTTCCTTTGTCTTGCTTTTTTCTTTGTCTTTCTATCATTCTTTGTCTTTCTTCCTTTTTCTTCCTTTTTCTTTTTCTTTCTTTCTTTTGCTTTTTTCTTTGTCTTTCTATCATTCTTTCTCTTTCTTCCTTTTTCTTTCTTTCTTTCTTTCTTTCTTTCTTTTGTCTTGCTTTTTTTCTTTGTCTTTCTATCATTCTTTCTCTTTCTTCCTTTATCTTCATTTTCCTTTTCTTTCTTTCTTTCTTTCTTTTGTCTTGCTTTTTTCTTTGTCTTTATTTTTCTTTGTCTCTCTATCATTCTTTTTCTTTCTTCCTTGTTCTTTTTCTTTTCTTTCTTTCTTCCGCTTTTCATACTTTCTTTTTTCTTTGTCTTTCTTCTTTTAATTTATTTCCGTTTCTTTCTTTCTTTCTTTCTTTTCACACTTTCTTTCTCTTTCTTTGTTTTTATTTCTTTTTCTTTGTCTAGCTTTCTTTCCTTCGTTCTTTTTTTACTTCCTTTCTTTCTCTTTATTTCGCTTTCTTTTTTCCAAATTTACTTGCATCTTTTTACGACCTTTCCTGCACTCTCCTTTTTAATACCGTGCCTTTTATCTCCTTCTCTTTCTATCTGCATCTCCTCTTTAATTTTCGTTTGAATTATTCACGATCAAAAAAGAATCGATAGAAAGCGAGATAAATTCTCTAAAACGAAATCATTTTCTAATCTTTAATTCATTTGTTCTCGTCATACTAAACATTTCAATACATACGTTCATAGAACGCATTCGTGAATTAGTCCTGGTATAAAACGTGAGTTTTATTATATTAACGGATGAGAGTGTGCATCTGGTTGTCTGCTTTTATCCATGTGCACATGCGCATTGCATACATTGTTATGTGAACGACCACATACGTTCTGTGTACATGATAGTGAATGTATCTTGAAGTTGTTCATGCAACTATGCTTCTACGCTTCTACGTCACGTCCGGAAAGTTGATTATTTACCGAAAGGAATTGCCTTACTGCCTGAAAAAAAAATGAAAGTGAAAGAGAATAAAATAGAAATCGCATTCAGAATAAACTTTCAAGGAAATAGGAAAATTTAGATTATATGAAAAAATCTACATGTATCTATCTGATTCATTTCTGATTCTATTCTGATCTATCTATCTATCTATCTATCTATCTATCTATCTATCTATCTATCTATCTATCTATCTATTATACCCTGTTCATTATCTATCTATCTATCTATCTATCTATCTATCTATCTATCTATCTATCTATCTATCTATCTATCTAAGATTGTTCCTATCTATCTATCTATCTATCTCAATATTTTCATCTATCTATCTATCTATCTATCTATCTATCTATCTATCTATCTATCTATCTATTAGGATTAGGATTTATCTACTTCTACTTTTATATATGTATGTATCTGTCTCATTCTATTTTTTTTATTAATCTATCTATGTATCTCAGTGTGTACACACGCACACACACATACACACGTGTGTGTATTTTTGGGTGTGCATGTGTGCCTCTATGTGTGTTAGTCATTCTACTGAAATATAATTTATTCAAATGCTAGCTAAAGTTGTTTTTTTATATGCAGTGTTCAACGGCTTTCAGACAGAGACGCATACAGCGTAAATTTTTTGCTTTTTGTATTTCGCTAAAAATGAGTCAAACACATGCGTAACTAAAAGCATCAAGTTGCTAAGCCGACCATCAGATATTTACAATTGGCCAAATCCATCGTTCGCGGGTACTTTAAACACCTGAGTGATGGCTATGATCACCAAACGCGAAATCATCCTAAAATACAATTTACTATTTATTAATTTATACAGAAATTTTATTGAAAACTTCGACTACAGGGTAAATTGTCGCCCTTTTATATTTTAATTTCGCACATACGCGTTGTTTGTTTTGATTTTGTCGACTGTGCAGTATAGTAGGGTCAGTTGGGCACCGTCTGTAAGAAAACGAGCACCATGACGCAATTCACTTCGTAAGAAATTTGGAAACGGCATATATATGTGTGTGTGTGTGTGTGTGTGTGTGTGTGTGTGTGTGTGTGTGTGTGTGTACAATAGCGGCCATAATATAAAGAACGGAAACAACAAAGACATAAATATGTGTATTACTTAAAAAGTAATGCATGATTAGTAATGAAATTTTTACCAAATAAAGATTAGAGTGTAATGCATAAATATTATACAAAGTTACAAAAATTTACATAATAGATTTTTAAAAAAATAAAGATTAAATGGAACAAAGGAAATAAGCTACTGGACAGAAGTTAAGGAACGATGTTAATAATTTGCATAAACTTTTAATTTACATTGTCAAAAAACTCGATGGAGTAAAAGTTCATTTTTCATTAGGACTTTATTCTTAAGTAATATAGCAAATTCTACACGCAGAACGCTATCTTTTGAAAAAAAAAATCACTATCGCTATCAAGAAAAAAATTTCAGAAATTTCTGATATTGTTCATAGGTCTAAAAGTGTCGTTCATCGTGTAATTAGCAGGTATAAAACCGATAAAACATTAGATGCAAAACCAGAAGCTGGCAGACTTCCAAAAACATCGCAAAGAGAAGATCGAAGAATTGTTAGAATATCTACAAAAAAACCGTTTTGAAACTGCTACATCAATTGTCCGTAAATTTAATGAAGCGACAGATAATAAGATCTCAAGGAAAACGGTTGCTCGCAGGTTAAAAAATGCAGGATTGCATGCCCTTATTCCAGCTTGGAAGCCTCTCATTTCAAAGCGAAACCAAAGGGCGCGCCTGGAGATGCGAGAGAACATGTTGTTTGGACTAACGCACAATGGGATACAGTTAATTTCAGTGACGAGTCCAAGTTTACTATATTTGGTTCTGAGGGTAAAACTTACGTACGCCGTAGAGCAGGTGAAAGACTGTCTTCTCATTATTTCAAGAAAACTGTTAAATTTAGTTGCAACAGTGTGATGGTGTAGGGAATGATTTCATCTGCAAGAGTTGGCCCTATCATCCGCGTACATGGCAATATCAATGCTGAGATTTACAAAAGGCTTCTTCAGCAGCATGTGGTACCAAGATTACACCATAACCTTTATGAATCTCCTATTTTTATGCAGGACAATGCACCTTGCCACAAGGCTCAGAATGTTATAACTTTATTTGAAGAAGAAGGGATCGCTCTAATGAAGTGACCAGCCCAGAGCCCCGACCTGAATCCAATAGAAAATGTTTGGAAGCTAATTGGAGACAGTGCTCAGAAAAATGCCAAAAAATCACATATGGGAGTTATTGAAAGACGAATGGGAGGGAATTACTGCTGATTTTTGCAATAAATTAATTAGGTCATGTGATCGACGATGCAAAGGTCGTTGAAAATAAGGGGATGTTTACTAAATATTAAATTTTGTTGATATTTTATTCACAATTAAGTATTAACAAGATCGTTCCTTAACTTTTGTTCAGTAGCTTATTTCCTTTGTTCCATTTAATCTTTATTTAAAAAAAAACTATTATGTAAATTTTTGTAACTTTGTATAATATTCATGCATTACAGCCTATTTATTATGCAAAGACACACACACAGACACACACACACACACACACACACACACACACATATATATATATATATATATATATATATATATATATATATATATATATTGAAGTTAACAGCCGGATGTGATGAATTACGTACGTTTGGGTTTACCATGGAACAGACTGTCGCCTCTGGATGTTGACTTCACTGTCCACCTTAATATTTACATATGTTCTGTTCCTGATAATGATCACTTTAACCCATAAATACAGCATACTTTAAAACTATATTTATCATATATATATATATATATATATATATGTGTGTGTGTGTGTGTGTGTGTGTGTGTGTGTGTGTGTGCATGCGTGCGTGGGTGCCTCTGTGTGTGTGTGACTTTTTCTATCAGTTTATCAGTGTGTCTGTCTCTTTCGGCGTTTCTCTCTTTTTCAGCTTCCTCTGTCAGTCTTCCCTCTCTTACAACTGCTACCGCTTTCCTAACACATATGTGCGCGTGAGTAAACATACACGCACTTATGAGCACACATACACGCAAGATACACACATACACAAACACACACACGCACACTCCCTCTCTCTCTCTCTCTCTCTCTCTCTCTCACACACACACACACACACACACACACACACACAAATACGCAGAGCGTATTTCCGATTTGGTAAAAAAGTAATGAAATCCAGCAATTACAGAAGGAATAGAATTTTCCATGTAGTTCAGGCCATTCATGAAATTCCAACTGATGCTCTCGTATACGTTTTATTGCAGACGATCTTAAGTCAAATTGCTTGAGTCTTCTTCAACGTTTACCTATAACTGCTTATTATGTACGTACACTTTTCTGAGTAATGATAATTAATTGCGTTTATTGTTCTTTATGCTGTCAGATTGATTGATGTTTAACTCTTAAAACTTTACATTTTGCCAAAGATCCTAATAATTGTCTATCAGTCATGAATCTAGAGAAAAGAAAGTTAACAATTAGATAAAAGTGAGAATTTGGTTCTATTGTAAGTACAACTGCTTAGATGTGAAAAATAGTTTGAATAAATCAGTGTATAATTAAGACTGACAATATATCACGAAAATATCACGAATTTGTCTCTACTGTATAATAATGAATTCAAATTCGTCTCTACTATAAAACAAATGATGCCAATTTATCTCTAGTGTAGAATAAAGTATTCAAATTCGTCTCTACTATATAATAAATAATCCGTGTTTGTCTCTAGCCGACAATTCTACTCCATCAGCTTCTTTTCTCGCGCTTCCCGCCTGTGGAATTCCCTTCCATATACTTGCTTTCCTAACGGCTACAACATCCAGGAATTTAAATGCAGTGTCAATTCTCATCTCTTATCCACTTGACTTCAGTTCTTTCTACATCACCCCGTATATCTTGTTCTTCTTCTTTCTCTTAACCTTCGCAACTGTCTTCACACCTGCGTTCCCATCCTTCTCTTGCCCTTCTCTGACACCTCCTGGAACTGGTTCGTCTTTCTCTTCACTTTCCTCCTGGTTAAACTTTACACTTATGTAGCCCCCTGCGCACCAGTGGCGGTACCGCCTTCCTTGGAGTGAAACTATTAAATTATATATATATATATATATATATATATATATGCATGTATAACAACTTATTTATAAATGGAACATTGTCTGTGCGTGTGTGTCCGTTACCTATAGACTCCGAAACGGCTGAACTGATTTTCTTGAAAATTTACACAGTTGTACTATAAGCGTCTGCGAGTGTTCTTAGCTAGGTTTTGTGTCGAGGTACCCCCTATAAATATGGAAAATCGATAATAGAAAAAATCGGGTTATAGAAGGAGGGGTCCGATTTTAATCAAATTTGATACCCTCATAGATAAAGACATAATAAACGATATTCAGAAGTTTCAAGGTTGCAGTTTTTACAATAATGCAGAAAATCGATAATATATATATATATATATATATATATATATATATATATAAGGCAAGATGTTTGTGTGTGTGTCTGTTTATCTGTCTGTATGTCTGTATTTTTTTTTCAGCCCTTTTATTTTAGTTTTTGCTTCGGGTTTGGCTCTAAGTAGGTATAATTGTAGTTCTTAGTCTCAGCCATGATACCATTTACTCAGAGGACTTATTTAGCCTTCAAAATTCAGTTTACGACAAAAAAAACTTATTTGATATCGATACCAGGAAATCAAAATTTGACTTACATCCATTCATTTTTCTTTCATTCTACGGTTTCGCTTAAACTGGAAACAACTATAGCTTTTAGACTATTTTTAGTCTTTCGTGCCAACGTCCAAAGAGTCTGAGCTCCAGGACCATGGATTAGTTTTAAAGGTTTCATTACACCCGAGCAACGCCCGGCTATACTGCTAGTATATATATATGTATATATAATAAATGCAATTTCGTTTCTACTATATAATAAATAATGCGAATTTTTTCTACAGTTTTAATAAAGAATGCAAATTCACATCTTGTATATAATAAAAATTATGAATTTTTTCCTACTGAAAAAATAAAATTTTGATTTCGTCTTGACTGTATAATAAAGATTGTGATTTTGTTTCCTACTATATAACAAAGAAAACGTCAAGTATCTCTATTTAAAAGTAATTTTTTTACTTAACTTTTAATTTTTCTTTTATTATTCATTAATTTTGGTTTCACAATCCTACATTGTCTAGTATTAAGGGTCAGGCATGTTATTTAGTGATTTATTTGTTGCTATCAATAAACCATCATTCTAAGTTCAAAATAACAGAAAAAATTGGGATGGTGCGCTTATGGATCATTTCATAATAGTGCGAGATCCCCTGGGCTCTATCCTTGGACATGCGCAGTTCTCGTTGGTGTCGACCTCGTGGTTGAGGTAGTTGCGTATTCTAACTAATGTCGCTGGATTTCTAATTCTTGTTTTCAAGGTAAGAACGCTTTTTCTTTGGAAGATTGGCACAAAGTAGTTTTTTTTTTTCGCTGTATCTTCCCATGTGAATTACGCTGCACTAAACCAAAGTTAACAAAATTGTACTAAGTAAAAAGTGGGAGTGAGCTTGCGAGCAATATCGCAGGATCAAGAGACCAGTAGCGTATCGGGAGAAGTGGACGGCCTGATGCATCGACGAATCTACATGAGGCCAGTCTCAACACAGGGTCTAATCAGAAAGAGCAAATCTGCTACTCGCCAAGTAAGGAAAGAAACCTGGGAAAACGGTAATATGGATTTTGCACCAGTGTTAATAGCAGACACGGAAAGGAAACTGTAGAAACTTCTAGAGAAGGTAGTAAAGGAAAGCGAGAAGAAAGGACTAACCACTAACTGTAAGAAGACAGAATATATATAGTTATTAACAAGAGTAAAAGTCGAAGATGCAAAGATGCAAAGATGCAAACTCCGAACTGGATATGTCAAAAAACAAATTTAAATATTCGGGAAGCTTTCTAACAGAGAACGAAAATTGGGACACGAAAATCCGAAGACGCATTGCAGTAGCGAAATATAGTTTCCAAACGTTAAGCATGGTATATAAACAAACAGGAAAAATTCGTTAAAAACAAGAAAAGACGACTGAACCGTTATGTAATATCAACCCTCTCATATGGCGGCAAATGTTAGACCATGACCTCCCAGACAAAAAGGAGACTTGAAACAACAGAATTGTTGTTCTACAGAAGTATGATGAGGATACCATTAACTGAACATGTGTGTAACTAGGATGTTTTAAAGGTAATGGAAACAAACAGGAAGCTTATACGTACCACCAGAAGTAATAGTTTCTAAGACACATAATAAGGAAAGAGGTCTCCAAGAATTTGACACTCACATGACCTATCGAATGTAAGCGGGAAGCAGCAAGTAACCAACCTATCATTCTATAAATGAATGTCAGAACAGCGAGAGGAAGGTATAGTGAAAAGACAACGTTACTAAAAATTACGAAGGAAGTTTTGGAGAGCCATGATTTTCTACGTTCCGAAAGGACACAGTCAGTCAGTTAAGTGCCATACGTGATACACGCTTGGGCGATCATCTCTCGAAAGAGACATGACTGGCTGGGCAGAAGATTATCCCGCAGTAGTTTGCCATTGCTTTCTGCGGTAGACTGGTTGCCGACCAAGGCTATAGAACCCAGTCTGTCCTATTATTTAACCCATAACTGGAAGGAATAGACGGATTAATACCTTTCCCAAGGGTATTTGTGCGTAAGTGAATGCATGGAATTCAACTGGAATTCGAACTCGGCTCCCCGATTTCTCGTTCCTAGCCGATATCCACTGCGCCACAAATGGATCAAAAACAGTGTATCATTTAAACAATTCATAGCCCAGTATGATTTGATACTGACATTGAATAGTTACACTCTAAAAAAAGGCTCATTACTTTGAGCATCTATTGGAACCAAAGTTCCCTTCCGACCTCAAGCGAAATTCATATATTATTTACATCCTTAAACAAGCTAATCTTCAATTCTCGCCAGTCTGATTGAATGGTTTCACTCTGAAAGGGCTTATTACTTTGAGTATTTATTACAACCTAACTTCCCCTCAGACCTCAAGCGGAACTCATATATGTGATATATCGTTAAACAAAGATAATCCTGAATTCTCGCTAGTCACACTGAGTCTCATTGTTTTGAGCATCTATTGGAACTCATGTCCTCTTCACACCTCAAGTGGAAGTCATATTGTTAAACAATTTATTCCTGAATTCTCGTCAGTCAAATTGAATAATAAATGATACTTTTATATAACATACGCGGATGTGCGTTGTGGCGCAGTGGATATCGGAACGAGAAATCGGGGAGCCGAGTTCGAATTCCAGTTGAATTCCTTGCATTCACTTACGCGCAAATACCCTTGGGAAAGGTATTAATCCGTCTATTCCTTCCAGTTATGGGTTAAATAACAGGACAGATTGGGTTCTATAGAGGACAGATTGGGTTCTATAGCCTTGGTCGGCAACCAGTCTACCGCAGAAAGCAATGGCAACCTACTGCGGGATAATCTTCTGCCCAGTCAGTCACGTCTCTTTCGAGACATGATCGCCCAAGCGTGTATCACGTATGGCACTTAACTGACTGATATAAGATACATCGCTAAATATGCCAGAAAATGGCTCCTTAGACTGCCGAACAAAGCACCCGATTTACCTGACATGCTTTGTCTTTAAAAGAATCAAATCAGACAAAAATTGGATATGGCTGTCACATTAGGGTTTGGAGATGCCGAATCCACTCTTCTCTTTCACGACATAGTTCAATAATTGTTTGCATGGCTTTGTAAGTGATTAATTATTTACCTCTCTCCCACAGAGTCAAAACTGTAAGCTTATTGCTATTTCAATGGAAAATGTGAAGAGGAGCTCTATTAACCAGTTCCACCAGATCAGACCTTTAAAGCTAAGACACGCCATTCCATGCGCATAGGTGCAAATCATCCTTACTTTCTTTCGTATTCTATTGGTAGGGAGGAAGTTCCATTTGGACAGCTTCTCTCCAAGTACCGCTGTGTTTTAGAACAGACTCCCGAGAAGATATTTCTTTAACTTCTAAAATCTCAACCGATTCAAGACTAGGGTCAACTTTATCTATCAAACATATCCAAATAATCTACAATTTTTACGTCTAGAAAACAACCGCATTCAGTTAACCTCCTGGGCTTTGTATTGGGTGAACAACAATGTAAAGAAAAGCTAGAAAGGCCAATTTGCGTTACTGTTCAATTAGAAGAGAATATCTGGATTCATGCCTTTCCTAAGGATATTCGTACGAAGGAATAAAAGAACGGTCTTGGATAAAGTTTGATTCCAGTTCGCCAACTGTATTTTCACAGTTAACTTTAATGTAACACAGAGTATTTTTTGTTAAAAGGAGACAGTATTTTTTTTCTTTTTTAATCATATCACCCCGAGCAAGGCGGTAACAGCACTGATGTGCAGGGGAGCTACGTAAGAGTGAAAAGATTGCAAAAGAGAAAGCCGGAAACCACATCCTAAACAGGGAACAAGGGATGAGCCTCTACACCTGTTCAATAGACGTGGGTGGGGTGTGAACCGGGCGATAGTTTAGTCTATCCTCTCTAATTGAAAAAAAAAAAAAAAAAAGAGAAAAGAGAAAAGTGAAAAGATTGGAAAAGAAAGCCGGAAACCACATCCTAAACAGGGAACAAGGGAGGAGCCTCTACACCTGTTCAATAGACGTGGGTGGGGTGTGAACCGGGCGATAGTTTAGTCTATCCTCTCTAATTGAAAAAAAAAAAAAAAGAGAAAAGAGAAAAGTGAAAAGATTGTAAAAGAAAGCCGGAAACCACATCCTAAACAGGGAACAAGGGAGGAGCCTCTACACCTGTTCAATAGACATGGGTGGAGTATGAACCGGGCGATAGTTTAGTCTATCTTCTCCAATTGAAAAAAAAAAAAAAAGAAAAAAGAAAAAAGAGAAAAGTGAAAAGATTGGAAAAGAAAGCCGGAAACCACATCCTAAACAGGGAACAAGGGATGAGCCTCTACACCTGTTCAAAAGACATGGGTGGAGTGTGAACCGGGCGATAGTTTAGTCTATCTTCTCCAATTGAAAAAAAAAAAATAGAAAAAAGAGAAAAGTGAAAAGATTGGAAAAGAAAGCCGGAAACCACATCCTAAACAGGGAACAAGGGATGAGCCTCTTCACCTGTTCAATAGACATGGGTGGAGTGTGAACCGGGCGATAGTTTAGTCTATCTTCTCCAATTGAAAAAAAAAAATAGAAAAAAGAGAAAAGTGAAAAGATTGGAAAAGAAAGCCGGAAACCACATCCTAAACAGGGAACAAGGGGTGAGCCTCTTCACCTGTTCAATAGACATGGGTGGAGTGTGAACCGGGCGATAGTTTAGTCTATCTTCTCCAATTGAAAAAAAAAAAATAGAAAAAAGAGAAAAGTGAAAAGATTGGAAAAGAAAGCCGGAAACCACATCCTAAACAGGGAACAAGGGATGAGCCTCTTCACCTGTTCAATAGACATGGGTGGAGTGTGAACCGGGCGATACCTACCTGAAACGGTATATGACCTAACGTTTTTTTTTCTTTTTTTTTTCTGGGGAACCATTTAGAATTTACTCATTTTTTTGTATTTTTTATCATTGCCTCAGATATAATGGCTTACCCAGCATTCATTTCAGAGTAGAACAGCGGGTTAACAAGCTTCCGTTAATTATAGCAAGATTTTTCATCTCCGAAAGGCCAAGAAAATCGCACTCTTTATTAAGTTCTAATTGAAACATTTAAAAAAAATGTGTCCAGTATTTTTTTTTACTGTCAAGCTAATTTACAGTCGGTTAACATCTTGCCTTCTCTTTCTTGCGTTAGGTTGTCTTAAAAGATCCCCCCCACTAGCCATTAATGTTCTTTCTTTTTTTCGTAAAAGTATATTTCTTTTATTTACTGGCAAGAAAAGATGGCTATGTTCGATTTTCTGCTAATTATACAATTCAAAATCATTTTTCCGGGTTTAAATATCAGACTTTCTATTTTATTGTTGTTGGTTAATACTTTCATACAGAAAGTATCAGGATATGAAGGTAGCTTAACGATTATCGGCGAAGGAAGTTCAAATTGTGACAGGCTCTGTTACGTTCTAGTAGTACTAGTAGATCTATTTTTCTTTTCTGTTTTATTTAATGGTTTCCCCCCAAAACGAGGCGATACTGCCACTAAGAGACAAGGGGTTAAAGGAAGAGTTTAGTGAAGAGAATTGACAATAAAAGAACGGGATTCATGAAAACGGATGAAAATCCCATATGCGAGAATTGCGAGAATTGCGAGAAAAGAAACTATTAGAATTAAACTTACAGTTACATGAAAAGGTATGAATCCATCTTCCTCTAATTATTAATAATAGTATTATCATAATAACAGTTTCAAAGGAGGATCTGCAAAGTAATTGGTCCCTATTTGGCTGCTCACCTTCAGCCACCCTCTCATCGACGGAATGTGGCTTCCCTCTGTCTTTTCTACAGATATTTTCACGGCTTCTACTCTGACGAGATTTATTTTCTGGTGCCCCGCCCTCATCAATTTACTCGTGCAACTAGACTGGCAAGTAAGTCCCACCATTTTACCGTCGAAATAGGCAAATGTAACCGCCAATTTTACACCAGCAGTTTCTCTCCTCTCACTTCCCGCCTGTGAAACATGCTTGTTTCGCGGATAGATTCTTCTTTTTCTTCTATGTGTCTTGCCCTTTCAGGACGTAGGCGATCATGGCCTTTCACGTTTTCTATTTCTCTTGTGGCTTTTAGCACGCTTTCTCCTGTAACATCTCGCAACCCCTGTTCTGTCATGCACCTTCAAATATGTTATCCACTGCTTTCCCCTGTTTCTTTTCCCCTCTCAGGCCTGTTAGTATCAGGTTCTCCAAGCCCTCCTTCCTCATTGTATGTCCCAGGAACTTCAGTTGTCTCTTCCTGATGCTTAATATTAATTTCCTTTTCGTCTTCATTGTTTCCAATACCTCATCATTGTATAATTTGCTTTTTGGTGCGTGGTTGAAAGAAGTATGCGTATTTTTTTTCTTTCTTTCAAATATTCGTTTTTATTTTTCATAAGCGGGGAGGAAATATAGATGTTGAGTCAAGGATAATATTTTACCAAATGAGTTTCTAAAAGTCTTTGAGCTTCTTTAATCTGGGCGACAGAAACATTTTGACTCCACTCTGGAAGCGTTAATTAAACAAATGCTTACACTGACCGGGACAATAAAAACAAGACAGGAGCTTGTCAATCTAAATTTCATTTGTCAGATCTTGCTTGATGATTGCGAGATGTCACTGTCTTTTGTTTAACTACACCTTTCGACGTAAATCAGGCGCCATGAATAAGACCAAAGAGTTCAATAATATCATTATAGGTCATTCTAAGTAACTTGTGAATCTTCAATGGCATACTTTTGGATTGTAGAAGAAATCAGATTTCCTTTTTCTATATTTGAATGGACACGTTTCATTGCGAGATTTTTAATCGACCGCGGGCTTGTAAAGCAATAAACTTTAATGACTCAATTAAGTTTCTAATCGACTGAGTCGGCTGATTAAAATCTCAAAGGCTGTATATACAACTGGGTTATTCTGCTTGTGTGGCGTGGTGCAGAGTCCTGTTTTTAGATATAGGGCCTTCAAACAATAATCCTCTTGACCCAGGATTGTGTGTGCATTTATTAAATAAATTTACTCTTTATTATCTCAATATATCTTTTTGTAATTTTGGTAAATATATATGTTAAAATAAGATGTCCGTCAGTGCTATTTTCATTTTTGCATAATTTAGACGATAATTTATCCATCTTACTCTGTGTATATATATTTCTAAAAAATTAATAGATTTGTTTTTAACCCAACATTTCTATTAGTTCAAAAATTAGTATAGTGGATACTGCGTATATGAAATATTTTTATTTATTAAACAGTGTATAACGTCTATCGGCCTGCGCATCCGAAATATGTGTTCGAATCTGTATCCTTCTTTGTATGGGAAACCACCATTTTATCTAGTGTGCTTTACTGTTCGACCACGTAGGGCTATACAGCAAGCAAGCTTCTATATTCTCTTTTTAAAAATGTACATCCTCTACACCCGGATTATTTTCTCAATAGCTTCGTGCCAGTCTATTTCATATATGAAACGTAAACAAAAGAATTTGTAAATATAAATGGATTTATTTTTAATCCGACATTTTTATTACTTCAAACGTTATATGAGATATTCCGTATTTCAATATTTCAAATATATATATATTTACGCTCTCACACCCTGATTGAGCACTCTGGAAGAATGGTAGACTTTGAAAAACAGTAACTACTCTGGCATGTACGCATCGCTCATTCAGTAATGGATTAGAGCACTCTGGCTATTGGGCGGGTATAATGACAATATACACGCTAAAAAGTCTGCCTTCTTCTACCGAACGCCCATAGCCCAGAGGTTGAATCGCCGACTGACGCTAATTCGGTCGGATTTCAATCATGGGTTAAAAGCAATCGGAGTCTAGCCGTACTGATGAGCTGTGATACAGTGAAGCAGATCTGTCTGTGGATGACTATATATATATATTACCGGCCATAATTATTAGGCCACCCCAATTTTTTAAAAAATGATGTATTTCATACTATTGTTTAGTATTAATTGCCAAGTGAATAATTGTAAATGAAAATTAGAATGGTTCTTTTGTTAATACTGCACAATAACATGTGCATCAAATGATTTTATAAATATTTAATAATTACCTATATTACAGTTTCATCAATGAAAGAATGAAGAAAATTTAGGGTGATTCGGGCGAGTTCATCTTTGCTTTCTTGCCTTGTAAAAATTTGCCAACTAATAATAACAAAAGAACCATTCTATTTTCATTAAGAATTATCCACTTAAAAATAGTATGAAATACATCATTTCTTTTAAAAAACCGGGGTGGCCTAATAATTATGGCCGGTAGTATATATATATATATATATATATATATATATATATATATTATTACGTTCTCACCTATTCGGTCCAAGCCTAAACGGACATACTGCCAATAAAGTATCAAGCTTGTATCTCTCTCTCCAACTGTGACAGTTATCTACTCTCTCTGGCGAACTTACAAAATCAGCAGTCAAATTACCATAAGCCAGACAATGACTCTTAGAAACAGGATCAGCTGATGGCTAAAAATAGCGCATCACACACGTACGGTGTCACGTGACCTATTGTGAAAGATTGCGCGGGAAAATACAGCGGACTTCGAGAAATAAACGCTTCTTTTTATGCTATCAACATATGAGGTGATTGCTTAATAAAGAGCTCGAAAACTGCACCCAACTCACTATCATTAATCCCATGCCACATACGGACATTTACTTGATTGACAAAATATTATACGTTCTCTCACCAGACGCCAAAACACAATAGATAAAATCTTGGTGTTTACCACCATCATGGGCGATATGGCTAACATGAACAGTAAACACCTGATTCGTTTTTGCAGAGCAGATTAGCACCACTCAGATTACACTCGGGTACAATTTAGTAAAGTTTAGCCTTGGTCAGAATAAATTTATGGGTATGAGTGACGCAAGTCTACCTCATACTCGCCATGCCATGAACAGCGTAGCAGAAGTTCACACTGGTTCATCAGACGCCAGAACACAAGAATAAAAATCTTGGTGTTTAACTAAACGCTGCCTTTCCATACTGTTATCACATGACTTTTGGCACGTCAGAGTATATTTCTTTATTAAATCTTAACCATCATATGACAGTTTACATAAATATAGTTAGCATCTAATAACTAAACATTTCTTGCGATTGAGATTTTTATATGCACCGTTCACCGCTTGCTAAACGATGTTTAATTCTACTCAACCATTCATACCCACCGAAATTCTCCCAGAATAAACAAGAAGGCATTATGGGCCATCGATATGGAAATGCAAGCGAATAACAAATATTTGCTACTTAGAATAACCATAGCGAAATATGTTCTAGCTCATCTTCAATCTCATTAATTGCTAAACATTTGAGTGGTTGTAAATAATACTAGCCGTAATCCGTTTGATTGGTTGACGCTGATATCAGAGTGAGAGCATTTTAACGGACGATGAATAAGCCATTGCTAAAGATAATTTTGTTTACAGTAGCCTGGACCACCGGAAAAAAAAATGAAAAGCCCTAATAGTGCAAGCTTTAAATATTGGAATAATATCACTACTTTTCTTGTTCTGCATTATGACGGTAGTTGATGTTTCCTGGAGACGTTTCTTTTCTCAAAATCTTGAAGTGAAAAATCTTGAAATTGGATTAAAAGCAATAGCGGGGAAAAAATTCTGGGTTTGTAATTTCTCTCAGAAACCATATACTGAAAGATAATTGCAAAGCAAAAACAAAAAAAGAAGACAAAAAAGAAAACAAAAACAAAACTAATGTTAGAGAACAAATAATGTAATGTTCGTTATGAATTTTTAATCGAAGATAGAACAAAAAAAAAAAAAAAAAAATGGCGCCAGAGTCGGGTAATGGCAAACGAGTCTAGTTGAATATAATTACTAATTAGTGAGTTCGATCCTTACCAAATTAAACTAAGCTTGGGAAATCAAAAATGGGCAATTCGTTGTAGTTACTGCCTATCGAATAAATTTGGTTGACTACTATTACTGAATAGTGAATTCAATCCTCATTGAGTGTCCCATGCTTATGACCATGTGCCAAACTTAACTAAACTTAGGAAACAACAAAGAACATCTAAGCATGGAGTAGTAATTAATGAGGTGGACTGCTGAGTAGAAAGTTCAATCCCCACGGTGGTCATGTGCCAAACTTAAGCTTAGGGAATAAAAAGGGCATCTCAGTATGTAATAATAGATAATCTGATTACTTTTCTCACTAGGTGTCTCATATTTATAGTCTAGTCCCAATCTACCGTAATTGCTCGTGCATAATACGCACTTTCCCCAAATTTTAATGCCTAAACTTTAGAGGTGCGTTTTATACACGAGAAATTAATATTGACATTTTTTCGTCATATTCGGGACAGTATAAGCGAAATAAACAAAATATAAGTCCCAGACTAATTAATGTGCAGCAAAAAGTTTAAATAACTAATTAATCATTGCATGTATTTGTTTTTTTATTTAATTATTCACATGAATATCAAACACATTTAGTCTCCTTCGTTGCTACCTCTATCAATGATAGACGTTAATTTCATATATACTATTTGCGTTGTAGAATATCTTTGTCATCAACGATGCTGTCATCATTGTCTACAGAGTAATTTTGTAATTTCTTCCTCAAAAAGGATATCATCTTTTCTGCCGTCTTGTGCGTTGCGTTCCACTAACCTAGGTACCGCCACGAATTCGCTAAAAACAAAACAAAACAGCATAGTACGAAGAAAAAAGGGACCAAACTAAATAAAAAACAAAGTTTTTTGGCAATATGTTCATGTTATTATTAAGAGAATAAATCAAAATAATTTTAATTATTTTTAAAAAAGTTTAATTCTTTCTAACACGTTCGAAATTTTGGTATAAAATCTTGTTTTTCTTTCGTCCGTGAATGACGCAAATTTTACAAGGTTTTACTAAGGCAAACGTAATATTGCACGAGTCACTTTTTTTTGAGTTACCTCTGTCATGATATGTAATGTCGTTTCCTGTTAGTAAATTGTAAAATTATTTTAAAAGGAAGTTTTATATTATTTTAATTTTTATTTTTCATAAAACATCTTCAAACGTAAGGCTATAAAGCTAAACTAACTAAAATTCTATAAAATATTAGATAATTGCTGAAAATAAAGTGTTAAATTTTTAATTTTACTATATATAGTTAAAAACAAAAACCAAAGCGTACAATTAAGCTACATAAAATTATATCAAATTCGTCTTCCATACTTTGCATTTTTTGACGGCTTTCGTCTGTCATGTCAATTATTGCCTCCGATAACCCAGATAACAAGGTTACCGTAAATAAGAAACGCTTTTATAGTATATTTCAGACAATAAACAAGTAATACTTGTTTCAAATCAGATTAAGATAAGTTTGAATTTGCTAATTTGAATAAAATAATGTGTCAGCGAGGTATATTTTATTTTTTAAGATTTTTAAAAACCGTGAATTAGCTTCTGTTTACAAAATGTGTCGATCGATCAAAAATAGCCGAAAAATTGAATTTTTTTTAAAATCTGAAATTTTTTTTAGATTTCAATCAATGTAATTTGGGTTTGAAATACACCAGCGTATTTTGCTTACTAGAATTGATAAAATTAATATCATGGCTTTCAACTATAGTGGGTTATCCGTCCTAGTGAAGTGTAGTTGTGTGTTGAAACTGAATTTGGCTTTCTTGGTAGATAGCCCACTATATCAAATTGTTTATATAAACAACATTTATATATATATATATATATATATATATATATATATATATATATATATCAATTAAGGTTTTTTTACAAATAAAAGTAATGTCTTTTGGTTGGTAGAAAGGTCGTTAAAAATGTTCATAGCAGTAAATGCCAAAAAGAGTTTGTGCGTATGTATGTGTAAGCGTTTGTCTGTTAGGAATGTCTTTGATGTCTCCGCTCAGTCCATCGGGTAAGTGGCTCAGTGTACAGTGAAGAAGATGAGAGAGAAAGGAGAGGTGAGCATGATGTGATCGCTTGATGTGGTCAAGGGACGTGCTAATTATGCTCGTATTTTCTCAACTGGCGATGCTTCCTGTGTCGGCCTTTTATTTCGTATTTGGGGGTCCAAACAAGTCATTTGGGAATTCACAGCCGGATTTAATTCTGGGCTTCTCATTGGACGATAAACAAAATTCACGTCGGCTCGCGAAAAGAGTCTGTAAAAGGAATCTGGTATTTATTTATTTTTGGTTTTCTGCCGGAACATCTGCGTGAAGCCAGATGCGCAAAGACCAGTTTTGGTCATTTGCTTTCTGGACCTCTGAGAGCAAACATCCGGTCCCTGGTATCACCACACAACTAAAGCTAAGATTAAAGTTTCAAGAAAACTTTTTATTTTTAAAAATTCAATTTAAATTTAGGTATCGAAAATGAGTGGAAGTACCTACACTAACCACTGGAATATATATTCTTTTTTTGTGAATATATTTTTTCTGGTGTGTGTTTATTTCTGCCGTAAGCTTTTTTGTCTTTTTGTTTGAACATATCTACGTGTCCGCTTTAAATTCTGTGTAAATATGTAAACTATATTGATTCTTGCATTTAGTCGACACGAACCGGATAAAAAGTTTCATTCGTGTTGCACTTAGGTTAAATGTAGTTTCTTCCTCTTCTTCTTCGAGCTGCGTCCCTCCAAGACATCGCTGATCATCACTCTCCATATCTTCCTATCTGGCGTGGCTCTTATCGGGTTCTCTCCCTTTGCTAAGGCTATTTTCGCCACTCATTCACCCAAGCTCGTCAAGTGAGTTGTCTTCCCCTATCTTTCTTACCCGCAATATGCCTGCCTCATTATGCGTTCGAAAAATTTAAACAGTCTTCTCCTGAATCTGAGTATGTTTTCTTTTTGTTGGCATTTTCTTGAAGACTTTTTTGTTGCTTACTCGCTATGTCAATAAAATGATGAGTATCCTTCTGTCAAACGACATTTTTTTAGGCATATCAACTCCGTTATGAGTCATTTAATGCTAAAAGTTAATTTTCTTGTCAGCTTTGAAGTAATAACAATATGTTATTGTGCTTGCATAATTGACGATACACAGGTTTTATGCATATACATGTTTGTGTATATATAATTAATAGAGAGGGTTATATGCAGGTTTTATGTTGATTTTTAAAGTCATATTTTTTAATAGTTTGATTTCTTTAAGAAATTGTGTGATATTATATTGATTAATGTCATGAAAATTCATGTTGGTTGTGTAGTTTTGCTTTAGCAGCATATTAACATCTCTGTGAGTTATTTAATGCCAAAATCTAAATAATTTGAACACAATTTTATGATTTCAAATAAATACATCTTGAACGCAGTTGTATACCTTCAACTATGGATAAAATGTATTGTTGGTAATTCTGCTATAACGTTTACTGATAGTTATTTTGCTTTAAAATGTATTGTTGGTCATTTTATTCTGCATATGTATTGTCGGGTTTTTGTTATTTAAAAATGTATTGCTGGTATGTTTACTCTTAAAATGTATTTTTATACGTTCATAGTATTTTTATTTGGGGTGTGGTTCACTATTTTCTCTTAGCTGGGACCCTAACAGGTACTACTACCCTAAGTCAGGGTGGACCTGGTGTAATATATTTCTGTGATCAGACAGAAATATGATTGACATCAAAAGAAGAACTAACTGAAGTGTGGCCCACGTCGTAGCCGGAAAAATAAACAAGACAAACGGAAGTGTGTTCACATCAAAGGCAGGCGGCTTCAAAGGCAATAATCGGCGAAATCGATTGACAGATGTACCTAGCCATAAATGATGCAATTGAGCGAAAACTCGAAAAGGCAAAATGGTAATTTCAGCTTATATAAAATCGGGTTTCTTTCTATCAGGGAGAGAACAACAGGAGAATGCAGAGAGGAGAAGAAAAGACAACTCCCGACAACTTCCTTGTATGTGTGTGATACCTTCTGGCTACCTCTCCACAAAACCATCACCGACAAAGAATAAAAACATAAGTTTATATTTTTATATATACTCTGTGTTCCGTGTTTGTCGTTATCCGTCAAAACGATTGTTGTTTTTCAGCTGCAGAGGCAGTATATAACACTATCACCGGGATAGATTGTTCTCGTTTTATGTGTCATGATACTTCCGGATGTCATAGTTATTTCCATTCAAGTCTTTTTTGTTTAAAAGTAGAAAATATAAACAAGCCTGACGGAAGAGCGTTTACATCAAAGACAGACAGCTTCAAGGGCAATAATCGGCGAAATTTATTGATAGGTGTGCCTAACCATACATGACACAATTAAGCGAAAATTTAAGAACGCAAAATACGTAAAAATTTCAAATTATATAATTTCGTGTTTTTTTTTTTTTCAGGCCAAAATCGAAACCCCAGCAGAATACCTAAAGGACACAGAGAGAACACAGGAAAGAGAGAAGAAAAGACAAATCCCGCTAATCAACTCCCTCGTATGTGCGTGATTTCCCCTGACTACCACTGCACACAACCGTCACCGAGAAGAATAAAAGTATTAGTTTATATTTTAATATATATTTGTGTTCTGTTTTTGTCGTTATCTGTCAAGATGATTGTTGTTTAGCATCAGTAGTAGAAGCAGTATATAACACATCTTCGCTACTGCTACTATTACCACCATCACAATTATTACTACGATTACTGTTACCACCACCATCAATACTAATATTATTAATACCAACACGTAGCTCAACTTCAGTGACCGTACGAGAATTTCCGCTTCAACGTGATATATAGACACAAGCCTTATCAGGTTTATCGTTTTCTTTCTTCTTAGCTTTCTTTGTTTTTACTGTTTATTCTCTAGCCTCTTTCTATATTATTTTTTCATTACTTTTTTTTTTTTTACTTTTTTCATTTTTTTTTTTTTCGGTTTTCTTCATTTCTTCCTCTTTGCACCAGACTGTCTTTAGAGTTTCTTTCCCCATTGCTTCTACGCCGACTTGCGCTCATTTCTAATTGTCTGACGGTTTCTAGAAAATACAGTTTTATGTCAGATTTTCAGGACAAGATTTCTAGCGAATCTCAATTAAAGATGTCTTCTTCTTCTTCTTCTTCTTCTTCTTCTTCTTCTTCTTCTTCTTCTTCTTCTTCTTCTTCTTCATTGCAGACACTCGTTCTCAATCAATAATGAAGACGGTAAAATCAAAATGATTTCATAATTAATGTCAGAAATTAATGAAATACGGCAAAATAAATTATTTTTGGGGTCTGATGCCAACAGCTGGTATAATTGAAAATCTAATATACCAAAGGTCAGCACCTTTCGCAATATTTTTGAAATGCTTGCAATTTTACGCCTCTCTCGTAGGATGATAGCATTGACATGGCTGCCTTTTTGTCTACCTAAAGGTATTGAAAATTTCTCCGCCCAAAATTAGAATTATTCCTTTATAGTAGAAGACAAATACAGTCGGTCACTTAAGTGGCATACGTCATAGACGCTTGGACGATAATGTCTCTTTCGATCCATAACAGACAGTGCAGAAGAATTTCCAGTAGTAAGTTGCTATTTCTTTCTGTTAGACTGTTTACCAACCAGGGCTATATTACCCAATCTGTCCTGCTATTTAACCCGTAGAGGGAGAATAAATACATTAATAGCTTTCTCAGATGTATTTCTGCATAAGTGATTGTGATGAATTCAACTGGAATTCGAACTCGGTTCTCCCATTTCTCATTCCGGGATGATATCCACTGCACCATAGTGACTTGATCGCAAAATCATCCACAATAAATTTGCGCCTTAGCTCTTAAAATATTTTTCCATTCGAAGCAGATTTTCTATTACTACTACTACTACTACTACTACTACATCTAAAACAATCAGTGATTTAGTCAATACTAATATTTGACGTTATTTTTACTTCTATTCATACATAATAATATATTCACATTTATCTGGATAAATTCAATTAGAGGACGAAAAAACGTGTTGATAAATAAAAAAAAGATTTTGTCTTCATATATATATATATATATATATATATAAGGACAAAATGATGAGATGTTGGACGAAAGGGCCTTAGGGACTGTCAATAAATTCCTTGTTTTTAAAATATTATACAAATTTTCTACCTCAGAACATTTGTTTATGTATATATATTGCCCTACGTCGATATCATAACCCGGAGTTTCATGGACTATGCAATCATTAAGTGATACCTCCTGACGAGTGGACAGTCCACTGGAGAGTCCGTCTACCAAACTCTATACCTGAGATGCTGAAATGAACCCCAATCAGGTAAGCAACAAAATTTATAATTGTATTAATACTATATATATATATATATGTGTGTGTGTGTGTGTGTGTGTGTGTGTGTGTGTGTGTGTGTGTGTGTGTCTCTCTCTCTCTCTCTCTCTCTCTGTGAGTGTGTGTGTTTGGATATCAGTAAATATACATATGAGTAAACACATAGGCAACATAACGTGGTGTAATAGTTAGCAAGCTTGTCTCGCTAGAATCATTACAATTGAGTTTTGAGTTCGATCCTCATTGGGTGTCCTTTACTTTAGGTCTTGTGCTTCACCTAGAAAATCACTTAGAAAATCACCAAATGAGTAAACACGCAGGTACACATACATAATTTATAACGACCTTAAACAACACGGGAACCAAAAATAAAAATTCAAATCTAGAAACGGTTAGTTCATAATATACACTTCATTATTGCATCGTACATGAAATTCCGAGTCGTGCTACACACGTAGGATAATATGTATATTTAGTAATATATCCTTAATAGCTCCGTTATATTACATTGAATACTGTTCTATTAACATCCCCTATATATTTGTATATAAGTTTGAATGTTAGTCTCTGTGTACTCCATGAAAATGGCCTCAAGTCAAATCTTGTAGTGTCCATCTAGATTTGATAGACGAACATCACTTCAAGCGATTTTCATTGTTTTCGTCCAAGGTATGTTGTTTTTAGATGATAGGAGGGAGAGAGAGAGAGAGAGAGAGAGAGAGAGAGACGACTAGAAATATAATGGCAAAGAGAGAGAGATGGTAGATGAAATGAAGAGAAGAGTAAACGTAAGAGACAAGAGAGCATTAGAGATAAGAAAGACAATGAAAAGAAGAAAAAAATGAGAGAGAGATAAACAGAGAGAGAGAGAGAGAGAGAGAGAAAGTGACAGAAATATAAACAAGGAAAGAGAGAATTAAATCTGGCAGTGTCAATACACAAAATAATTACTCCAAATTATATATTTATATATATACTTCAGACTAATCATTTTGTCTTATTTTGCCTTTCATTATCTATATATTCAAATTATCTATCTATCTATCTATCTATCTATCTATCTATCTATCTTAGAAATTTCAAAAACACACACACGCACACACACATATATATATATATATACATATGTGTGTGTGTGTAATTTGAATATATAGGTAATGAAAGACAGGAACAAAGATTTGTGTATCTGTGTGTACCTGTATACATGTGCGTATGTGCAAATGTATATACATACGCATGTGTGTGTGTGTGTGTGTGTGTGTGTGTGTGTGTGTGTGTGTGTGAAGTAGGTGAACTGAGCGTGAAAAACCAGAATGGAAAAAAATGGATGACAGACAATCGAGACTAAGTCTAAAATCTAAAATAGAAAAGCAGGGAAAAGAAAAATGAATAAAAAAAAAAAAAAAAAAAAAAAGATGGTGAAGCAATTTTGTTCAAAACCGAACGAAATGAAAGAAAACAGTGAAAAAAGACGGGAAATTGAAAAATAAGTAAATCAATAAATAAATAAAAAATAGAAAGAATAACTGAAATCGAAAGAAAACGAAAATCTAGAGACAACTGAAAAAAGTAATATATATATATATATATATATATATATATATATATATATATATATATACAGAGAAAAGTCGACAGACATAAATTAAAGATCAAGATCTTAGGAAATTTAAAAGAAAGAAATAAAACGTAAAATAAAAATAAAAACCCAAGGGAAACAAAAGACGATGAATTGAATAAACATGATAAATATATGAATGAAAATATAGGATATACTTAGAATGAATTCGAATGAAGGAAATTGGCTACAAAAAAGACATGTCTGCGTATATTTAGATATAAACATAGTCGAACAAAGCCTTGCAACTTGCACAAAAAGTAAGATATCCGTTTGAGGATAAAGAGACAAAAGTTTATTTCAAGATGGCGACTGACGTTTAAAAGTAGTATTGCGATACCGATACGAAGGAAAACTGGCTACTTTATCTCGCCCAGATCCTATTCGAGCCCAACATAAAAAGAGAAGTCAATTCCAATAAAAAGTTGTCGGTCATTATCAATGGCCAGATCACTGCATTTTGGGGCGTAGATAAGCTTAAAAAATAAATATTCAGAACGTAGTTGAAATAATGAAAATGGCCGACAGAGAAAGAATAATCAAGAAACAAAGGGTAAAAAGAAGAAAAAAATGAGAGGAAGAAAAAAAAAATAATGATATTTCCTTTGTTCTCGGATTTGATCGCAAAACAAACGTAGAAATCAGAAAAAATATCTATCGACGTTATGTTTTATAAAACAGCTAATAAGCACATTCGATGAATAAATAAACGAATAACTTCTCTTAACACTTAGTGTCGGCTTTTTTTTTTCGAATTATTTCCTTGCCTGTCGTTTGCCTACTGACTCACAAAATGCATTACTCACAGAGCAAATATACGTTCAACATTCTTCTTTGCGCGCGATTCGAATCGCTTGAACTTTTCGACATAAAGCAACATATATTTACGTGCAATCTATCTCTCTCACTCTCTCTCACTTTCCTCTCTCTCTCTCTATCTCTCTCTCTCTCTCTCTCTCTATATATATATATATATATATATATATATAGGAAAGAATATTAAAACGTTTTGAGTTTGAAAATGTGTTTTTTTTTATAGTATTTGTTTATTTCTACTATTATATTTTATATTTCAGACCGCCCTCGGTCCTTCATCAGAAACAAATGATTTTAAAATTTGAATTAGTAACGTATTTCGCGAGATTTCGCGAAAGCGTCAGTGAAGAGTTTGTTTACATCACGTGACGCGTTTGTTTACATCACGTGACGCGTTTGTGGAGAGAGTTTTTGTTTTTACATCAAGTGACTTTGAAAGCGACAGATTTTTTTAAAATTATGTTTGTGAACGTAAACCTATCTTTAATAATGCTTGTAAATTTATTTTAGATAAAAAATTTTATCTAAAAAAGTTTAAAAAATATTTTTAAATGTATCTAAAAACGTTTAGTTATTGAAGTATTTGTAAAAATTCAAAGCACCTAAGTCCCTATTTAACTCTAGCTTGTGTGTATTTAATTTTAAAATCCAGTATTTTTCTTTCTTTCTGCGTGTGTATGTAGAACTAAAATTGGAGTCTATTAGTAAACATTTGCAATTTTCTAAGGTGTGACCCGGTTGATTGAAATGTGCTCCTACTGGGGAATATTGATTATTTTGGCGTATATTAAGTTTGTGATTATTGAAGCGAAATCTAAAGCTATTACCGGATTCGCCAATATATCCACTACTGGGACATATTGAACAAAAGAGGAAGTATATAATGTTTTCGCTGTCACAAGTGAGGCGTGGTGGCTGCAATTTGATTTTGGTGTTGGGTACAGAGAATATTGTGTCGTTTACCAAATGTTTACAAATTAGGCACCTGGGTTTCTGACATTTTAAATTCCATGATAGGTTTGTGTTTTTTAGATATTTGTTAGAAGTGAGGATAGTTGATAAGTTGGGTGTTTGTTTCATTGCATTTATGGGTGGTTTATCGAAAATGTCTTTGATTTTTTTGTTTGATTGGAGGTTCTTGTAATCATTTTTTAAATTTTTGATAAGTGTGTGTGAATGTTGATTGTGGTTAAAAACCATGGGGATTCGGTTGTTGTTTTTTCTTTTCTTGTATGTGAGAAGTGTGTTACCATCCACATAAATCGTAACACACTTCTCACATACAAGAAAGGAAAAGGAAGCGAACAGAGTCTAAGCCGTACTGATGAGCTGTAATATAGCGAAACAGATATGTCTGCGGATGACTATATATATATATGGGCAGCTGGCATTCGTCCAAATTTTGATCAAATACAATTGGCAAGGTTTGTCTTTATAATTTTTGGTTGCTTTTTTTCAAATTTTTAAATAAAGTTTTGCATATTGGGATCAAAACCTGATAAATTGTCTAAAGTTCGTCTTTGTTCTGTTGATTTTTCAAAATACGTTCTATCGTCTCAGTCATTTATAAGAACCATGAAGTATCCATCCGGTAGGCAAGATTCCGTTGTATAAACTTTGGTATTCTTTTGAAAGCTGTAAGGTTATATATATATATATATATATATATATATATATATATATATATATATATATTGGGGGCAAAACTATTATTTACTGACACCACACAGTTCTTAATAATGACAAGGATCGTGGAAAGTACTTTGTCAAAACAAGAGGGAAACACATACTTTGACCAGTTTATTCATAACGTCAATGCCTATATACAACATCCCATTCGAAAATTGAAAAATATAATGAATAAAACAGATAGGCCTTGTCTACTAAAACTTAGGAAAACTTGTTTGAATATATATACATAGTATTTTTTTTAAATAGAAAGATGTTCACGCGTTTCCAGGCGAGCTTGGAATAAATCCTCCTTCTTCAAAAACAACACAAGATAAATTAATATGTTAGAAAGGATGCTGCCAAAGTATATATATATATATATATATATATATATATATATATATATATATACACTCATCTAAACACAAAAAAAACAACAACAAATGCACATTCTAAAAACGAAAAGCATCTTCATCTACCAGAGAAGTGACAGCTCTGTCAGCTAATCAGGGAGTAGAGGGAGAATTAAACTAAAAATGTGGATACAGAAATAAGAGAGACCAATGAGCATAAATTTCTTGGCTAAGTTAACTTCATGGAAGAAACTAAGAATGAAACAATATATATATATATATATATATATATATATATATATATATATATATATTGTTTCATTCTTATTTTTTTCTAACTAAACATTTTTTTAGACTTTCTTTCAACAAAAATGCTATCTTACATTGAATCTATTCAGGTTAAAATATTAACAATAAATCATGTATTACATAAATTTATATCAATTTTATGAAATCAACTGAATTATTTTTTAACAATTTTATCTCTCTCTCTCTCTCTCTCTCTCTTTATATATTTAAAAAAAATAAAGAACGTCTCTTTGATAGAGAAACAACAATACTATCTGTAAATTAACATCTGCCAAGGAATGTAAAAAAATTCTTAAAACTCTGAGTACATAACAATGTTGACATTTTAAATAAGATGAATGAACTATTTTATTACTCGTCAACCTAAGCAATACAATAAAACAACAAACACATGGAGTTACTAAGTGTGTAAGAATAAGAAAAAAAAAAAAAAAAACGAGAAAAATAAATGAAAATAAATCACGAAGACAGAAAATGGCGATCAACACTGCATTTTTAAAGATCAAATTTAGTTGGAAGGCAATAGGCCGGAAGAGAATTTCACAAGCGAGAAGTACAACAACAACAAAAAAAAAAAAAAAATAGAAAAAAAAGAAACTGTTAGGATATAATTTAGTGCTGTAGCTAACCAATTCAACTGTAAATTGATGGGACGTTATTGCCAAAGTAGTACCTTGCTTAAATTCATACGGTGTATGTGTCACAGCGGAAACAAATATGTATTTTGTTTTGATATAAAAATGTGACACAAGACTAGAAGAGATGATAGAGGAAGACTGGTCTTCAATCTGTCTCATCTTAAACTTAGCTAGCCACGATTACATATCCAAACATACCACAGTATTTCTTATTCCAAAGCAACATATTCTTACTAACCTTTCTTAGCAGCCACCATAATATCACAAAGTCTCTATTTATTTTTATGAAAATAAAAGAAAATACTGCAAATAAAAATACAGAAAAACATAAGAATTGATTAAAAAATTAAAAGATGAAGCTCAAAAGTTAAAACCTAAGGCAGCCTTTAGCGTACCCCAAGAATGTGTTTACCAGTAATAGACGTAAAGCGGCCTGTTATTGGTCAAAGAAGTCACATGAACTTGTGGAGATACCGAGCAAAGCGAGGGACCCGATGTTTGCCCTAAGAGATCCAGAAAGCAAATGACCAAAACTGGTCTTTGCGCACCCGGCTCCACGCATATGTTCCGGCAGAAAACTAAAAATTAATAAATATCAAATTCCTTTTCGCGAGCATACGCGAATTTTATTTATTGTCCAATGGGAAGCCCAGAATTAAATATGGGTGTGAATTCCCAAATAACCTGTTTGGACCCACAAATAAAAAGCCGACACAGAAAGCATCGCCAGTTGAGAAAGTACGAGCATAATTAGCACGTCTCTTGACCTCGTCAATCGATCATACTATGCTCACCTCCTTTCCCTCTCATCTTCTTCTTCGCTGTACCTGAGCTACTTACCCGACTAAAGGAGCCGAGACATCAAAGACATTCCTAACTGACAAACGCTCACATATATATTCGCACGAACTCTTTTTCAGCATTTACTGCTATGAACATTTTAACGTCCTTTGAACCCATCCTAAAGACATTACTTTATTTGTAAAAAAAGCCTTAATTGATATCTGTGTGAATATAAATGTTGTTTCTATACTCAATTTGATTTTCTTGTTGATCTTCTTTTTATAACTTATAGTGGGTTATCTACTAACAAGGTCAAATTCACTTAATCTGATTCAACACACAACTACTCTTCACTAGAACGGATAACCCACTACAAACTAAGCTGGTGCCTTAGACAAAAGTATATTTCTGTTAAATACAACAAATGTGGCACAATGTTGAAAGGGATGTGGGGTAAGGCTGGTCAACATTAACTATCCGAGACGTAGCTAATCAAATTTGCGACACATTCATCAATTACAATTTTCTCGTTCACCAAAAAAAAAAAAAAGAAGTCATCCATCACCATTAAATAAAGGTTTGCCCTAGAGCAAAACCCTTTTAACTAAAAGAAAATAGGAAGCGAATAAAATAAAAGTTAAAATAAAAAACAGTAAAACAAAACAAAAAAAATAAATAAAATAAAAAGAAAGGTTTAAACAACAAACAGTAAATTTTCAGACTAAAAGTTAAACGAGAAAAAGGAAAATTTGACTAAAGTTCGAGCCAGAAGGGAATAAAAGTAAAACTGAGAATAAAAAAATTATAAAAGCAGAACAATTCATTCAAAAATTAAGAGAGAAAATCAAGAAGTTAACGTAAATCTAAGTAGTTTTTAGCGTAGCCCAGAAAAGGAAAGTGTTTACCAATAGCGGACATAAAGCTCTTCAAAGAAATCACGTAAACTAACCCAGTGTCATAGAGGAAGGTTTTTGTTGAGGAGCTCTAGATAAATAGCAGTGGTGATAGGCCATACCTGGCTGCAATATTCAAAACATGAGTGAGTGGTTGACTTATAAGTATGTAATATAGATTCTGAAGATAGAAATTGTCTAGCAGTATACTCTCTCTCTCTCTCTCTCACTCTCTCTCTCTCTCTCTATATATATATATATATATATAATCATATCACCCCGAGCAAGGCGGTAACGCCACTGATGTGCAGAGGGCTACGTAAGAGTGAAAAGATTGGAAAAGAGAAAGCCGGAAACCACATCCTAAACAGGGAACAAGGGATGAGCCAATTCACCTGTTCAATAGAGGTATATATATATAGTGTTAAATTGTTATATATATATAAAGTTGGAAAGATCAGCCGTATAACTCTACCATGCGATTTGTATTGCAAATACAACTGTTTGCAGGTCTAATTTCTAATTTAAATCTGAGCTATAATTGTTTATAACTCTGAAGGAGGGTATATTTTAAAAACAGTAGCCACTCACTGCTTTACGCATCGTTCTTCAGCAATTAATTGAACACTATGCTAATGGCGTTTGTGTATATATCACGCTAAAATCTAGCTCTCTTACCGATAGCTTAGGGGTAGAAGCTCCGGCTGATGCCAGATCGGTTGAGTTTCAATACCAGCTTGAAGCAATCGGTTGTCTAGACGCACTGACGAACTGTATGCGGATGAGTATATATATATATATATATATATATATATATATATATATATATATATATAGATAGATAGATAGATAGATAGATAGATAGATAGATATGTAGATAGATAGATAGATAGAAGCCGAGAGATATGAGAATAAATAAAAGTTCTATTTCTGCTGTAAATAAAAACTGCTGGTGCTCCCTCTGATATATATATATATATATATATATATATATATATATATATATCCCATTTCTATTAAACTTAACGCTGCACAAAACGGAGTGATCATTCGAACAAATACCATGAAAGTATTTATAGAAAAGGCACCGACAGGCTACTTTACGGTGGTTAGCAAGTGACTGAAGCTGAGATGCCAGATCAGGTCCAATAATATTGCTGATTCTTCTTTGAATTTCATCAAGGATCTCAAGGTATATATCAGGAGCATCAGACCATTTGTAGCAGTAATATTCTAAGCATGGACGAATGGTAAACTTCAGAATGTTATTAATCTATCTGTTCACCCCCAGCTATGAATTGAATAACATAACAGACTGGGTCCATAGCCTTCGTTGGCAACCAGTCTACTGCAGAAAGAAATAGCAACTTAGTTCGGAAAAATCTTCTGCCTCGTCAGTCATGAATTGAAAGAGACATGATTGTCCAAGCGTGTGCCATGTTTGCACTGGCTGAAATAAAACATCTATAGAATATAGATAAAAGCATTTAATTTGTATAACAAAAATTAGTTATCGTTTTGATCTTTTTATTTGTCAATGCGCTTAAATCAGTGTTGATCAGAAAGAATTATGGAGTGTAAATTATTTTATGACTTGCCTTAAATTATTTTATTTATGACTTGCCTTAAATTATTTTATTTATGACTTGCCTTAAATTATTTTATGACTTGCCTTAAATTAACACCCATGCACACAAATACAATGACACACAGGTATCTATAAAAAAAAAGAGGCATTTGTTGCATGTCATCAACTTTGACATATTCATTGTCAGATGATGAAACGATTGTTCAAAGATTGATTTGTCCAGACAGTGATGTTTTCACAACAACTTATATGCCTGGATAGACGATTCCAGCGCGTGGATCAGTTGGGAAGAGCCCGTAAACTATACCACGGCTTGACCCAAGCCTTGTGAGTGAAATTATGTCGATGAAACTATCCGGAATCAGTCGATAGTTGTGCTACTACGAAGTAACAAGTCATCATGACTAAGTGTTTCAGCTTTCGATCATGCCATATTGTACGCTCTCTCCTGGAAACCGTAACTAAGCTCCTAACAGAATATTTGCAATATAGACCACATATCATCTTCCTGGGTGTTGAAAAAACACAAATGTGACTGATCAGGCGTTTGCAGCAAGGATTGGCTAGCTAAGACGGCCATACTTCGAAACAAGAAACCAGCTATCATTGAGTAGACGAATAAGCTATTAATTATTAGCAGTATAGCCCGGCGTTGCTCGGGTGTAATGAAAGCTTTAAAACTAATACATGGTTCCGGAGCTCAGACTCTTTGGACGTTGGCACGAAAGACTAAAAAGCAATAGTTGTTGCCAGTTAAAGCGAAACCGTAGACTGAAAGAAAAATGAATGGATGTTAGTCAAACTTTGATTTCCTGGTATCGATATCAAATAAGTTTTTTCGTCGTAAACTGAATTTTGAAGGCTGAATAAGTCTTCTGAGTAAATGGTATCATGCCTGAACCAACAACTACAATTATACCTACTTAGAGCCAAACCCGAAGCAAAAACTAAAATAAAAGGGATGAAAAAAATAGACATACAGGCAGATAAACAGACACACACACAGACATCTTGCCTTTTATATATATATATATATATATATATATATATATATATATATATATATATATATTATCGATTTTCTGTACTATTGTAGGAACTGCAACCTTGAAAATTCTGAATATCGTTTCTTATGTCTTTGGCTATGAGTGTATCAAATTTGATAAAATTCGGACCACTCCTTCTATAAATCGATTTTTTCAATTATCGATTTTCGATATTTATCGGGGGTACCTCGACACAAAACGTAGCTAAGAACACTCGCAGACACTTATAGTACAACTGTGTAAATTTTCAACAAAATCGGTTCAGCCGTTTCGGAGTCTATATGTAATGGACACACACAGACAAAGTTCCATTTATAAATAAGTTTAGATAATATGGAACAAGGTTATTGATTCCTACTGAACTGTACCTTGGAGTTTGGAATCTACAGTATGATCTTTTGATTGCTGACTCAATAGCTCAGCTCAAGGAAACACAGTCTTGGAGCTAAATCGTTTCTAAGGGGAGTTCAAAATCGGTTAGCTCTTAACGAACGAATATAACCTGATAATCTTTTGTTTATTTTTTTTAATCAATGGATTAATGTTTTCACGGTCAACATTGGTTAATTTAGAATTAGTCACTAATTCTGCCTGAGTATTTTTTTTTTATCCTTGTCTCGTACAACATGGTGTCCATGAATAAAAATTTGAGTCGATATCGTCATGGCGTCTTTACTGATAATCTCTTTATTCTGTTTTGTTAATTATGTTGAAAAATTAATCTCTCATTTTCCGCGCCCTTCCTCAGCCAGTAAAAAAATGCCGACCATGAAAGTGTATTTTATTTCTTCAGTGATAATTCACGATGGTAACACCTGAATGCAACGTTAATCCATAGAATGTTTAGATTAATTTGAACGGTAATGTTAGTTTGTGTAAGCATACTTGCTAAACAACAATCTTGGCCTTAAACATTATCACAACTCAACTCTCCTTCTCTCTCTCTCTCTCTCTCTTTATATATATATATATATATATATATATATATATATATATATATATTTATTGATTGGTTAATACATAGTTTTGGGTCATAATAGGGTTAGACCAGTGCACATTTGTATTAAAAAGTGTTCAATACAACTATATTGTAGAACTTTTGAATATTTTCCATTTTTAAACGAGTTATTAAATGATAATAACTCGTTTAGAAATGGAATATATATATATATATATATATATATATATATATATATATATATATATATATATATATATATATAAGGTACTCTACATTATTAGCCACTTCAAATGTCGAACGTGTTAGAAAGCATTAAAAACTTTTTTTTAATAATAATAAAAAATAGTTCGATTATTAAGAAGAAATTCTTAATAATAATATAAAAATTATGGAAACTTCGTTTTTATTAAGTTTGAGACCGCTTTTCTTCATACTAAGCTGTTTTTTTTTGTTTCTTTCTTCCTTTTTCAGTGATTTAGTCTAGGTACCTAATATAAAACGAATACTTATTGGAAGCAGAAGATTTATTTACTGTCTACGCGGCTAGGATACGAAATGGTACTTTCTGCGCATTTATAAACAAACAGCGGACATATGTATAAAATGTCTTGAATTTCAAAGTCATAAAATAATTGAAAGTTTGAAGCCTTAAATTGCGTCATATAATATGTCCTCCATCTTCCTTTACAACAAAGGTTTCTGCATAACCTAAGATGCACATCCTTTCAGTGCCGAGGGGTACTTTGGGCGTGCTGACGCTAACTCAGACGGTCACTAATTTGAATGCATAGCAATTATAAATGAATTCGTGTTAGAAATTGAATAGCTTCTTAGCCTAAACACGATCAAGAATACACGTACAGATATCCCTGGATATACGTAACAATACGTTTACACTGACATTCAGATTCGGAAAAAGAAGTAAAGAAACAAACAGACGACTTGTGTCTAATAAACTTATGCATTCTGCTACCTACATACGTCAATAAATGCGTATATACATCCAAACTTACACCCACACGTTACATTACACATATTCACAGTGGGTCTCCCCTCCATTTTTTTTTTTTGTTTGTTTTTGTCAAGATTGAACATAAATAAAATTTGTGTGTTTCTCTGTCAAGGACGTTCCCAGTATTTAATCATAGCAGGATTTAATATTCGACCTCGTTATATATATATATATATATTTGTATTTACTTGTGTTTTTCCTACTGCGTTTGTTTGATTACTGTTATTTTCCTCTGTTTTATGAAGATTTTAAATTGTCCAGCTTTCTTCCTTAAAGCAGTGTTATAGTTAATAAATACATTTTCTTTTGTATTAATTTTTTATCGTTAGTCTATCTGCAATAAACTTAAATTGCCTGAATTTCTAAAATTAAACATTGTCATTATATAATTCTTTATTATTTCTCCATTAATATTTTCGTCTTCCTTCGTTAATTGCCAATGCCGCTTAGATAATGGACTCTTCAGTTTTGATCGTGGGGAAAGATGAAAATGGCGTATCAGAGATGCCGTGTAGTTTCAAAGAAGGAAATAAACAAAGAAAACACAAAGTGAAGAAAGGAGAAGTGATAACGCTTCCATTTTAAACACAAATATTTAACGATGTAGTCGGGAGATTTCTTCAAGTGTTTTATAAGACGCGAAACTCTCAGAGAGCTTATTCAAATGTAAACTTACAGTCATATATATCAGAAAATCCGAATAGAAATATCATGTAATTTTCAAGAGTAGTGCTAGTAAGTCATAGTGTTAAGTTGTCCGAATTTCTTACATAAAGAATTACTATTATTTCTTTGAAGAATTTTTCATCTATCTTATTACATTTTCTTATCTGCAGGCTCTATGAATAATTATTAATCAACTGTTGTTTTTACTCAATTCACCAAAGTAGGGAGATAATGCCACTAAGACGCAATGGGTTACTTGGAGTGAAAGAGAATGAAGTAGACTTTAGAAGTAATGGGAAAATCAATCCTAAATAGGAAACAAGAGATAAACCTCTACTCTTACGTTGGAATTAATCGTTTTTCTCCTATCAGTATCAACAGCGATTTCATTGTCTCTTTTCTTTCTTTTTAAACTCTCTACTCTTTATTCCCTTCTACATATTTTCCTTTTGCTCTCCCCACTCTCTCTCTCTTTTATTTATTTCATTTTCAAATCGTTCCAATCTGTCACTCTATCTCTATCTCATTCCTTTTACATAACAACACCCACCGTTTTTCGTAGCCATCACATCTTCCAGGAACAAGACTGAGGTCAACTAATTTAAGCCTGCTTTTACACGTGTTCTCAGTCAATCACCAAATCGAATGAAAATATCGGATGGTTCGGTTCCTATTAGAATAATGATTCGATTTGAATGAAGAGGTGAAAAAAAGAAAAAGATAAATAGCAGAAGCTACTTTTTATTGACTCAATTACAGGAGAGTTCTATTCCGACTGACTGTTCACTAAGTGATTCGGCACTCAAAGAAGAACGTAACGTTCATTACTTGATACTTAGTCTATAATTCGAGAACATTTTACTTATGGTCGTTTTTTCTTATGTTCTGTATATCGCAGAATTTACAAGTACAAATCAATAAAGGGAAACATCTTTACTGAATAAAGTTTTTAGAATTTTACAGGGGTTGTAATATTGGTTATCGTGGAAAGGATTTATTAAACAAATACTCCAGTCAACATATGTAGTAACAGGGACAGTTTGACGTGGTATAATAGTTAGCAAGCGTGTGTAGCTAGAACAATTATGACTGAGTAGTGAGTTCGATCCTCACCGGTTGCCTTATACTTTCGGTGTTGTGTCACATCTGAGCAACGCTTAAACATCACATTATATCGTGACAGTTTATATGGAAAATATTTTATTATAGAAATGCATCGTAAATTATTTACTGCAGGAATGCATTGTAAATCATTTATTATAGAAATAAGATAGCATTCTTAAGTACAGAGTGCGATGGGTAAATTGTCGTTATCATATGTTTTTAATTTCGCGCATGCCTGTTGTTGTGTTTGAATTTTGTTGAATGCACAGTATAGTTGACACCGTCCGTGAACAAAGACCACCAAGATTCAATTCTTTCCGCCAGACATTTGGAAGCATTATGCTGTACTGCTTGGTATTTGCACCGGAAGCCCCAATACGAGTATTTCAGAGTGTTTGAGTGTCAATCTGAGACACCAAGAGGATTCAGAAAGAGTTGGATGAATCTAAGGTGATTACGAAGGTGTATACAGTGATCACTAGTGATGGCGACGTTATACCTCCATTTATCTTTCCACAAGCCCCTAGTTTCAGCACGGAGGCTTACATCAAGTGCCTTGAGGAGATAATGCTTTCCTGTGTCAATAAGGAGGCTGCTGGAAGACCCTATGTCTGGCAAAAGGACACTGCATCATGCCACACAAGCAGGAAAGCCCAGTTATGGCTGTTAGACAATTTCTGCAGCCACGTCACCGATTAAATCTCGCCACCTAAATCCCCAGACTGCAAACCATTTTATTATTATGTATGGGGCACAGTTGAGCGAGACATAAACAGTTCTTGTAGCACCAAAGATGAACTGAAGCCGAGGATTATGGCCGCGAAGACCACCCGTAAGAATAACAGGAGATTCCGAAGTCATGTGGAGGCCGTGGTTGAAGCCAATGGCGATTTTATTGAATAAATGTACTCTTTCGGACTTCAAGATATATTTGGTAACTCTTGGAAATACATGTGTTAAAATGAGAGGTCAGGGTTATTTTTATTTTTGCATAATTTGGACAATTTATCCATCATGCCCTGTATATGAGGACTTTCATTCACTGTAATGAATACATTTATAGTGACACAGCAAATGCGAAATGTATATCTAAAAATTCGTATAAATTATTATACGAGAAAATTTATAGCAAATTATTTACTAAGATAAAGCATTACAATTATTAAATTAGTCAAAACATTTATTCACTCTCTCTCTCTCTCTCTCTCTCTCTCTCTATATATATATATATATATATATATATATAAGAAAAATTAAGGCAGACATGTTATTTCATGGTAAATCAGAAGTATAGGCCTTTCACCGTTAATATATAATGAATATTATATATTAACGGTGAATGGCCTATACTTCCGATTTATCATGAAATAACGTGTCTGCCTTAATTTTTCTTATATTTGCTCTGTACGTATTTATATAAATATATATTTAGAGCTCTCTTAGAGAGTTATCCTACCACTGTATGTACAGGATGCCCCTTTGGATTCTTCTATACTTACACTGGATGCTGTTAAAAACTACTAAAAAGTTGTAAGTAAAAAAAAAAAGTGAAAGGCCGAGGCCGGTCTGAAATATCAAATATATATATATATAATAATAGAAATAAATAAATACTGTAAAAAAATACATTTTTAACTTACAACTTTTTAGTAGTTTTTCCTATACATATTAAGACAGTATACATGGATTACCATTATGCTATATATATATATATATATATATATATATATATATTGATACAGTAAATACTAAAATAGTATACAGAAATTTATACACACACACACACACACACACACACACACACACACACACACACACACACACACATATATATATATATATATACATATATATATATATATATAGAGAGAGAGAGATAATGATGTCAAGTTCGCGAACGCCGAGAATAATCAAAAAAATTATATTTAATATAAAATATTAAGCGATGGATCTTTATAGAGAGGGAAGTGGATGTTATACAGAGCAATATGATATTTTTAAAGAAAAACCATTTAAAGTGGTTATAAATTATAATCTATTTCTTTGAATTAATTACTAATTTCATAAGACCACATTTTATTCGTTTCATTCGGTATAAATATTTTACCAGAATAAACTTTTTTTTAAAAATGAAATTGAAATCAAGTAACATGACCTAGAACAGAAATCTTTAGCCTTATTTCGTGTAAGGATCATCACGTCTACGAAAGAAAAAGTTCATTAGCCAAAATGAATGACTATAAATCTACTACACGCCCACTCACAATTACACAAATACATATATACATATATTCTTACATATGAACATACCTACGCATGCATACATACATACATACATACATAATTACACATATGTACATATAAATGTGTCTATGCATACACATACATATACACGCATTCAGCCATATCCACAGATAAATAATTTGTTCACACCCTCAATTACACAAGATCAGACGCGTATAATTAATACTAACACATAATTACGCAAGTATACCAACAGACCTCACATATACCCACAAAAAACGCATATGTTTACATACTTACACCCCCCACACACACATACACACACATATATATACAGTAGCGAGCATAAAGATCAGAACGATGTTAAGAAAAAATCGAAATGTGAAATAACTTTTTATTTTAAAGCTTCATAGAACATTTTATCAAGGTAAAATAAAGATATAAAGGTAAATTATATAATTCCAAAATATAAATCTCAATAAACTTATTTTGATAAAGTTATAAGAATAATTATATAACATTAAAAAAAATTAGATTATCAAAAACATCAGAACGATTAACAAAATCATACGATTATAATGGATACATCATATCCAAATGAAAATAGCTTTCATAATCCATCAGTACTTGATGTGTAAACCTTTACTTTCAATAACAGCTTCACATCTTTTGCTACATGAGCAAATTCATTAATGGATATTTTCTCCCATTCTCCTTTCAAATTAGTCCAAAATTCTTCGACGTTTGTTGGATTCTTTTCCTTAGCTCTTTCATTTAGTAACTTCCAAACATTCTCAATAGGATTCATGTCTGGGCTTTGAGCAGGCCACTCCATAACGGTAACATCTTCGTCAGAAAGAATTGTCTTAACAGACTCCGCTGTGTGACATGGCGCGTTATCTTGCATAAACACAGCTGGTTGATTAATTGCAGTTCTCAAATTACGACAGCTTGTTTCTTTAATATCTCTTTGTATACAGTTGCGTTAATTTTACCGTGTAGCCTAACAAGAGGTCCTGTACCAGCAGCTGAAACATGCCAAACACTATCACACTTCCTCCTTCAAATTTAACGCTTCTTTAAGTGAACTAAGGCAAATATCGTTCCTTAGGACTTCGTCGGACGAACCTTCTCCCGTCACAACCGAACAGGTTGAACTTTGACTCATCGCTGAAATGAACACAATCCCACTGTTCTTCTGTCCATATGACGTGTTCAGTGGCAAATTCCAATCGGCTCATTTGATTCTTTTTAGAAATGTAAGACTTCATAGAGGCTACTCGACTGTTCAGATTTATTTCATTAAGTCTTCGGGAAATAGTGTGCCTTGATATTTAATGCCAAGGTTAGCATTAGCTCTTTTAGAGATAGCGGTTACTATCGCAGATAGATCATTTTTTGATTTTTTACCAATCCATCTGTCTTCTCTTACAGTAGTTTATCTAGGCATGCCAGGTGGGTTTTTGGCTTCACATGGCCCAGTTTCCTCAAGTGTTCTTAAAATACTATGAATAACATTTTGAGATTTCCCCACACTCTTTGAAATATCCCCAATCGAGAGTTTATCTTCATTACGTAACTTGACTATCAGTTTTCTAAGTTCCAATGACGTCACAGATTTTTTTCGCCATGTTTACAATGCAAGAGCCAGTAAAGAGCCGGTGTAATTTAGTGAAATACCCGATTTTATATTCTTACCCTAAAAAATTTTCAATATTTCAAAATAATGATTAAATTTTATGGATTTATTTAATCGTTCTGATGTTTTTAATCATCTATTTTTTTAATGTTATATAATTATTCTTATAACTTTATCAAAATAAGTTTATTGAACTTTATATTTTTGAATTATATAATTTACTTTTATATCCTTTTTTCCTTGATAAAATGTTGTTTGAAGCATTAAAATAAAGTTATTTCACATTTCGACTTTTCTTAACATCGTTCTGATCTTTATGCTCGCTACTGCATATATGCGCACATATATACACACTCCTGCATGTATATATATATATATATATATATATATATATATATACGTATATGTATATACTTACACAAAATCTTCTACATATACATATAGATTTTTTATCTATGCACACTCTCGCCTTTCTACATCCATGTATATACCGACGAAGAACAGATTGATGCATATATATACAAGAACAATGCCAACATATTACGCAAGTGTACTAATAAACCTCACATATACGCACAAACTACGCATATATATATATATATATATATATATATATATATATATATATATACACGCATGTATATATATATGTGCATATACATGTACAAAATCTACATATACATATATATTTTTTATCTATACACACTCTCGTCTTGAAGACTAGATTTATGTGTGTATATACAAGAATAATGCTAACATACAAATACATAAGTGTCCACCAATACACACATGAAGAGGGCACCTATATTAAATTACATACAAAATACAAAGCAGTTATACACATACAACGGCATATATCATTTTGATTCCGATATCAACACACATATACATGAGTATAATGATCAATAATGACCTAGTTATATGTATATCAGCTTTAATTTTGTATTAAGGATGTAATTGATTGTACTCGTCTTTACTGATAATTGCCTACGTCCTAAATAATAATAATAATAATAATAATAAAACAACATATTGAAAAAATCCCTGGAAACCTCAGTTTAAGAGATATACAAAAAATTGTCTTGTTTAGTACAGCCCACGCACTAAGGAAAACTTTGTCAATGTAACGCTAGGGATGTTAGGGGAGATAGAAAAAACATGAAATGGAGCCATAACAACACACCACGACTTGCCTTAAGTCTTCCCGCAGACTTGGTAGGTAGTGCGACCATAGCAGAAATCGAAATATGATGAAAAATGACAACATAATAATAATAATAATAAAACATGAAATGGAGTCATAACAACACATCACGACCTACCTTAAGTCTTCCCGCAGACTTGGTAGGTAGTGCGACCATAGCAGAAATCGAAATATGATGAAAAATGACAACATAATAATAATAATAAAACATGAAATGGAGCCATAACAACACACCACGACTTGCCTTAAGTCTTCCCGCAGACTTGGTAGGTAGTGCGACCATAGCAGAAATCGAAATATGATAAAAAATGACAACATAATAATAATAATAAAACATGAAATGGAGTCATAACAACACATCACGACCTACCTTAGGTCTTCCCGCAGACTTGGTAGGTAGTGCGACCATAGCAGAAATCGAAATATGATGAAAAATGACAACATAATAAGAATAATAAAACATGAAATGGAGTCATAACAACACATCACGACCTACCTTAGGTCTTCCCGCAGACTTGGTAGGTAGTGCGACCATAGCAGAAATCGAAATATGATGAAAAATGACCACATAATAATAATAATAAAACATGAAATGGAGCCATAACAACACACCACGACTTGCCTTAAGTCTTCCCGCAGACTTGGTAGGTAGTGCGACCATAGCAGAAATCGAAATATGATGAAAAATGACAACATAATAAGAATAATAAAACATGAAATGGAGTCATAACAACACATCACGACCTACCTTAGGTCTTCCCGCAGACTTGGTAGGTAGTGCGACCATAGCAGAAATCGAAATATGATAAAAAATGACAACATAATAATAATAATAAAACATGAAATGGAGTCATAACAACACATCACGACCTACCTTAGGTCTTCCCGCAGACTTGGTAGGTAGTGCGACCATAGCAGAAATCGAAATATGATGAAAAATGACAACATAATAATAATAATAAAACATGAAATGGAGTCATAACAACACATCACGACCTACCTTAGGTCTTCCCGCAGACTTGGTAGGTAGTGCGACCATAGCAGAAATCGAAATATGATGAAAAATGACCACATAATAATAATAATAAAACATGAAATGGAGCCATAACAACACACCACGACTTGCCTTAAGTCTTCCCGCAGACTTGGTAGGTAGTGCGACCATAGCAGAAATCGAAATATGATGAAAAATGACAACATAATAATAATAATAATAATAATAATAATAATAATAATAATTATTATTATTATTATTATTATTATTATTATTATTTGTACGTACAGAATGTAGAATAACTCCGTCCACTTCGATGAATCATAAATCGGATATTTTATTGGTAAGGGTTAGTTTAATGAAAGCTGATCTAATATACGAATATCAATGAACTTTACACATGAACTCGGACAAAATCAAGATATTTGATTGAAGATATAAAGTTGTTCGTGTCGTCTGTCTGTGAACTTGTGCGTGTTCAAATGTTGTGCAAAGTTGTGTCATCAACTAAGTAATACGGTTTTATTATTGTGGAATGTAATAGGTGCGCCCACTCGAAAGAAATGAGACACAAAATCGAAATTAAATTTTGCCTATGTGTCGTGGGCAATGCGTACATGGTCAGGGGAGAAAAACTGCTCTAGTTCGCTCAGCACGTCGTCATTTGATGAAGCAAAAGCGCCATGTATTGACCGGAAGGTAGTGGGGTGATGCTACGGGAACCGCCTGAAATGAGGAGGATCATATAAGAAATGCGGTTTTAACATTGTGAGATTTATCCATGCGCTAAATTCGGTCTATTATTTAAATGGGGTGATGACAGAGAACACACATTGTGGTGGGAGGGAAGATGCCAAAAGAGAACCCATATTGTGGTGGGAGGGAAGAACATTTTGGCATCTTTTCTAACGCCGCAATACGTGTTCTCTTTTGGCATCTTCACTCCCACCACAATGTACATTCTCTTTTAGCTTCTTCACTCAGATATACGCACAAACTACGCATATATATATACACACACACGCATGCATATATATGTGTGCATATACATGTACAAAATCTTCTACATATACATAGATATTCTTTATCTATACACACTCTCGTCTTGAAGACTAGATTTATGTGTGTATAGACAAAAATAATGCTAACATACAAATACATAAGTGTCCACCAATACACATATGAAGAGGGCACCTATATTAAATTACATACAAAATACAAAGCAGTTATACACATACAACGGCATATATCATTTTGATTCCGATATCAAACACATATACATGAGTATAATGATCAATAATGACCTAGTTATATGTATATCAGCTTTAATTTTGTATTAAGGATGTAATTGATTGTACTCGTCTTTACTGATAATTGTCTACGTCCTAAATAATAATACGAGCTCTCTTTTGGCCTTTTCACTCTCAATGCAACGTGGGTTCTTTTTAGCATCTTCACTCAGGCCACAATCAGTGATCTCTTTTTGCATCTTAACTCCGACTACAATGTACGTTCTCTTTTATCGTCTTTATTCACGCCACAATGAACGTTCTCCTTTGACATCTTCACTCACACCGCAATATGTGTTCTCTTTTAGCTTTTTAATTATCACCACAATGTGCCTTCCATTTCGCTTCTTCACTCCCACAAAAATGTACGTTCTCTACAGGCTTATTCAATCGGACCACAATGTTCGTTCTCTTTTGCTATCTTCACTTACACCAGGGTGCGTATTCTCTTCTGGCATATTCTCTAATGCCACAATGCACATTGTGGTGGAAATAAAAAAAAAGGAAAAAGAGAATACGGATTGTGGCGTGAGAGAATATGCCAAAAGTGAACGAAAATTGTGGCGGGAGTGAACACGCACGTTGTGGGGGGGGGGGGAGTTAAGATGTTTAAAGAATACTTTACACTGGGGTATGAATGAAGATGTCAAGAGAAAACGGTAATTGTGGTCGGAGTGAAGACGTCAAAAGAGAACTGACATTGTGGCTTGAGAGAATATGACAATAGAGAACGGACATTGTGGTGTGAGAGAATATGAAAAATGAAAACAAATAAGTTTGAGTGAAGGTGCTAAGAGACAACTCTCATTGTGGTGCGAGGGAAGATGACAAAAACGAACGGATATTGAGGTGCGATCGAACATGACAAATGAGAAGGAACAGGTGTGAGTGAAGTTGACAAAAACGAACAGACATTGTGGCACGAGAGAATATGACAAATACGAAATAAAAGATGTGATTTAAGATGACAATAGCGATCAATCATTGTGGTGCGAGACAAATGAAAACGAACACGTGTGAATGAACCTGCGATCAGACATTGTGGCGCGAGACAAATGAAAACGAACACGTGTGAATGAACCTGCGATCAGACATTGTGGCGCGAGACAAATGAAAACGAACAGGTGTGAATGAACCTGCGATCAGACATTGTGGCGCGAGACAAATGAAAACGAACAGGTGTGAATGAACCTGCGATCAGACATTTGGCGCGAGACAAATGAAAACGAACACGTGTGAATGAACCTGCCAAAAGCGATCAGACATTGTGGTGCGAGAGAATATAACAAATGAGATCGAACCGGTGTCAGTGAAGATGCCAAAATCGAACAGACATTTTGGCACGAGAGGATTTGACAAGTGAGAACGAAGAGATGTGAGCGAAGATGCTAAGATGGAACTCGCATTGTGGTGTGTGTGACGATGCCAAAAGCGAATGTACATTGTGGGGTGACGATAACAAAATAAAAACGAATATTGTGGTGGAGTTAAAGACGCTAAAACCGCTGGAAATGAATGGGTCTGCATAAGAAGTGCAGTTTTAACATTGTGTGCTAAACTCTATTATTTAACTGTGGTGATGACATTGAATGCACATTTTAGTAGTAGTGAAATGGTAAAAGAAACACGGATTGTGGTGACATAAAGATGCCAAATGTGAACTAAAATTGTGGCGTGAGTAAAGAAGCTAGAAGAGAAGTCACATTGTTGTGGAACTGAAGAGGGCAAAAGAAAACTGGCACTGTGGAGTGAGTGAAGATGTGAAACGATAACGAACATTGTGGTCTGAGTAAATATCCCAAAAGAGAACGCACATCATGTTGGGATTGAAAATGCCAAAAGGGAACACGCCAAAAGAGAAAGGACATTGTGGTGGCAGTGAAGAAACCAGCAGAGGACACGCATTGCAGAGAGAGTGAAAATACCAAAAGAGGACGCTCTGTGTGGTTTGTGTGAAGGGGCCAGAACAGAACGCACATTGTAGTGTGAGTGAATAAGACAAATGAGACGGCACATTGTGGTATGAGTGAAAAAGTCAAAAGAGAACCTGCATTGTGACGTGAGTGACGATAACAAAAGAGAACCAAAATTGTGATAGGAGTGAAGATGCCAAAAGTAAAATTTTCCCTCGACAAAACCCGATTGCAATTACTTGAAATTCTTTTTCTTTGTAAACTAGAACCATGATATATGGTTGAGTTCCTATATTTCTTCTTTGTGTTGTAACCTTTCAGGACATCGGTGATCCTGTCACTCGACTATCGACGGATGTGCGTTGTGGTGCAGTGGATATCGGCTTGGAAAGAGAAATCGGTGAGCTGAGTTCGAATTCTAGTTGGGTTCCTTGCACTCACTTAAGCAATGGTACCTTTGGTAAAGGTATGAATCCGTCACTTCCCTCCAGTTAAATAACAGGATGGGGCCTGGAGGCAACCCATCTAGTGTTGGTGTCACAATAAAAACACCCTTTGTAGCCCTGGTGAAGCATCAAGTATTCAGCTATTTGACAAGATATGAATTTCGCTACAAAACTGCGCCGGGGTTCCAAATGCACAGGGAATACTGGAGGAGTATAATGAGTTCTATCTCGGCCAATGGCCGTAAGACGACGACGACGACGACGATTTCCTGTCCTTTGTAGCTTTTAGTAAATCTTTTCTTTACGCCATCCCTTGTTCTGCCTGCCATTTATGTTTGTTATGTAGTTTAAGCTCTGTTTTCCTCTGCCCCTTTTTCTTTCAATATGTCCTGTCAGTGTCAAATGATTCAAGTCCCTTTCATCTTCAATAAATGCTGATATTTAAATGTAGAATAACGATCTGAGATTTTAAATAAAAAGCTTCATAAATAAGATACAAATTGCTAATAAAATATAATAAATATTTTCATTATTCGAACTACGATAAAAGTCCGATATATTAATGTTTTTTTTTTGTTTTTGTTGTTGTTTGATATTCTTTTTTTTTTTTTTTTTTTTTGAAGGACTGAAAACGAATCAGCCGGTAAGCAACACAACAATGATTTAGATACCAATCAAATTAAGGCGCGTTACAAATTGCGTTTGTTCAGCTCTCTCACATTATGTTTTTGATGAGAATGTTTACTTCTCATCTGGAACAAACCCAAACCTATGGTTAGCAACGATCTTATCCTTAATTTAATTCTACAATAAAAAAAAAACGTTGGAGTTGGAGTTGAAGTGCGGGTTTTTGATCAATTGCCAAAATTGTTCATACTGCTAGGAATCCATAAAGATTACAAATGAACGCTACGATAAACCGGTGTTTGCAAGATTAAAACAGAAATGTCCCTCAAGAACTTTGACTTAAATTTGGCTATAGATCAAATGCCAACAGTTACCAAAGGTCATCATCTTAAACCACAATACAATATAGACATCTTTAGTTTTGTCTGGGGTTAATTTACAGTTGCGTGTCGAAAAATGAAATTATCCTTAGGTGTTTCGTTCTTGCTTTAAAAATGTGCGATGATGACAACCCGATTGCAGTTACTTGAAATTCGTTTGTTTGTAGAATCATGGTATATGGTTGAGTCTCTGTATTTCTTCTTCTTTGTGTTGTAGCCTGTAGTAAACACGAAATTAAAAGTAACTTTCTTCTCTTCTTCACTTTTTACGAAATTCACAATTACGTGTGAAATCCTGATTTTGCCCAATCAAAAAAGGATTGACCCCGTACTGAAAAAAAAGAAGCCGGATTTCGCGATCAGATATTAAATTAATTTTCTAACCAATGGAAAGCAAGCGATTTGAAAAACCGAGAGAAAAGGTAACAAGTCTATATTTAAAAGGCCTTTCGGTATAAAAAGAAAGAAAGAAAGAAAGAAAGAAAGAAAGAAA